>CM035091.1:73138163-73494470 GCA_020205505.1 Panax japonicus
TAAACGATTCCTTCATAGAGCGGAGGTATATACGAACTAGTAACTCAGAACCTAGTTTGTTGGTTGTTTGTGGGAAACCACTCAGCGTATCATATTGAAACTGTTAGAGACTCGATGTGTACCAAGTTTAGTAAATGGATACGTGTGATGAAAGTGTAGACCTTAAATAGGTAAATGGATACTATGACGCCCCCAAAATAGGTATACATCACTTATTCTGAGTTGCCAAATACATGGTACCGAATACAAATACAAACTTAATATACAACATGAACTGTGAGTTTAAATACAAATATTGTCTTCTAGACAGTATTCAAACTCAAAATAAGTCCTCAATACTTTTATTGTCACACTATTTCACAGAATAATGAGGACTACTAATTCTACCATCTGGACTGTCACTCTGTTCCCTGACTAATCCCAGTTATATTCTCATTTCCTGAAGAGAATAATGAAAGCAAAGGGTGAGCTCAACTAGCCTAGTAAGAAATATTATGACTAAGATAATGCAGAATAAATTATCGTTAGCCTTCAACAGTGCTAACTTGATAAAATATAATAGACATCAAGTTTAACTGCAGCAGAACAAGCAATCCATTAGAAGAGTCAAATAGAGCATGAAATCTACTATCTACTATGATTTAAAAGGTTTTTCATCACTTTTATTGCTGAGACTCAGCTTAATAAAAAATCAACATCATCGAATCATCCTTGCACTACGGCCAATGATATTCATTAGTATCATGACCACAAAGTATCCATGCACTACGGGCCAGGGATATTCTTATTTTCATCAATGGTCATGATCATGCCAACAACTGTCCATCAATGCACTATGGGCCAATGAGGACTTTTACCATATCATTTGTAATATTACGGTCATGATTATACCGAATAATCCCTGGTCATAATCATACCAAGTCCATCTATACACTATGGGCCAAAGATGACTTTCATAACAATATAAGCATGAGGATGATGACAATGATATAAGAATTCAATTAAAAGAAAGTAAATGATAAATTTCTAAAGATTTATAGTTTAATTTATCTAGAATTCAATAATGTCCAAATTGTCAACATGATACTGTTTTGTGGAGTAAAATTCAAGAATAATTTTGTATCAAAAATGATTTAGACCGAAAAGAAATCAATTTTTTATCACGAATAGTACTCAGGTGAATAGTAATAGAGTGAATAGTACCCTGTGAATAGTAACTTTGGGAATAGTAACCCCGTGAATAGTACCCCGGCATAAAAAAGTTATAACTTATCAAGAATGCTTAAACTAATATTTTCATAAAAAGATACTGGATGAAGCACAAATATCAAGGATATTCTACTAATTTTATGGAGTATAGAAGCCAAAACTTTAACCAAATGAGTATAGAATTCAAAATTTGAAACCAAATAATATTACTTACATACTACAGAGTTTGGAAGAAAATATTATTTCAAGCGAATATTGAACAAAAATAACATCCCTTACCTTGAAAAGAAGAGTATTCCAACTGGTATAGCAGGGATATTCTTGAAAAAAACTTTCACTATTTTCTACGCTCAAAACTTTCTAAAACTCGAAAGAAATACGCTCAATATTATAGAAGAAGAATTCTCTAATTGTGGTGTGATTTTCAATTCTAACTAAGCATCCTATTTATAGGGGAATGGAAAGGATACTATTTGAATTTTAGAAATCACAGGCGCACAGTACAAACACGGGTGCCGCGCGAATTCAGCTGATTTCTGAAAAAAATTGATTTAATATGCAATAAAATATTCTAATAAAATAAAAACTTTAAATAAAATATAGTATATTCTATTTACAAATACTTCATAAAAGGGGGTTTTCCCCTCAATATTTTTAACAATATTTTTTTATCATTATTATAACTCGCAATATTAACAACCAGATCGTTCCTAGGAAAGAGTGGGCTTTTCGATAATGATTTCTCCGTATTGGCGTGTAATTAGGTGACCAAACCTCTTTCCTCGATAGAACTTTCTAGACATTATTAATTATGCATATAATAATTAGAATAACTTGTTATCTCCATTATTGATTTAATAATATATAAAATATTGATAATAATTGAATCAAAAAATGTGAGATATTATGCAGCAATTACTGTAGCAATAATTGAATAAAACTGAGTGACTTCTCACGTAAACATCAATAATCAATACCGTGTGCTACTATGCAACCACGCGTATTACTGTACTTTTCATCACCGGGTATTTCAATAGTTAACAGTAAAACTTCTGTTGTTAATTTTATAAAAAGATATTTATGTCATTTTCTAACTCCAACAATAATTCCACTGTGGGGTCCACCAATGATTGTGTCGTCGTACGAATATTCCCTGTTAAAACGAATATTCTCCGACCAATCAAATATAATATAACAACTTTCGTACTTTACAAAAATTATAAATATTACCCACAACTATAACATTATATCACATTCACTCCTTAATATTCAAAAAGGATATTTATAGAAAATTCATCTTTATTCATAAAAGTTGGGGTCTTACATTCCGCCAGATCGACAAATCGAGTTCGTGATTGATTTAGTACCAGGAACGGGCCCGATATCTAAGGCACCATATAGAATTGCCCCGGTAGAGATGAAAGAGTTGATGGTGCAATTGTAAGAGTTGCTCGACAAAAAGTATATCCAGCCAAGTGTATCGTCATGGGGAGCACCAGTGTTATTTGTTAAGAAGAAAGATGGATCGATGCTGATCTGCATTGATTACAGAGAATTGAATAATGTCACGATTAAAAATAAGTATTCGTTACCGAGAATCGACGACCTGTTTGATCAACTGAAGGGTGCGAGGTATTTTTCAAAGATAGACTTGAGGAGTGGTTATCATCAGCTGAAGGTGAGGCCAGAAGACGTACCGAAGATGGCATTCAAACTCGGTATGGTCATTACGAGTTTTTGGTTATGTCATTTGGTTTAACCAATGCACCTGCAGCGTTCATGGATTTGATGAACAGGGTGTTTAAACCATTCTTAGATAAATTTGTGGTGGTATTTATTGATGATATCCTGGTTTATTCCAAGACAAAGGAGGAACATGTAGAACACTTAAGAGTGACGTTAGAGATATTGAGAAAAGAGAAGTTATACGCAAAATTTTCAAAATGTGAGTTTTTGTTAGAACGTGTATAGTTTCTCGGACACGTTATTGATAAAGACGGAATTTCGGTAGATACATCTAAGGTTGAAGCTATAATAAACTAGGATCAGCCGAAGACACCATCAGAGATCAGGAGTTTCTTGGGGTTGGCAGGTTACTATAGGCATTTTATTCAAGACTTTTCCAAAATCGCGACCCCGTTGACGAATTTAACCAGGAAGGCAGTTAAGTTTGTTTAGATAGAGAAGTGTGAGGAAAGTTTTCACGAATTGAAGAAAAGGTTGAGTACGACACCTGTGTTGTCATTGCCTGATGATACATAGAATTTTGTGGTGTATAGTGACGCATCGGATAAAGGACTAGGCTGTGTGGTTATGTAGAACGGCAGAGTATTTGCGTATGCATCATGCCAATTAAAAGATTATGAAAAAGGGTATCCAACTCATGACTTAGAGTTGGCTGCGGTGGTGTTTGCCTTGAAGATTTAGAGACATTATCTTTATTGAGAAAGGTGTGAGATATATACTGACCATAAAAGTTTGAAGTATACCTTTACACAAAAAGATTTGAATATGAGGCAGAGAAGATGGTAGGAGTTGATCGAAGACAATGATTGCGAGATTTTCTATCATCCCGGAAAGGTGAATGTTGTTGTTGATGCTTTAAGTAGGAAGGGAATGGAAAAAGTAATGATGTTGACAGCTCAGGAGAAGTTAGTGTCGGAAATGGCTTAGATGGAATTGGAAATTAAATATCCGACAAAATCCGACGAGAAGTTATTCCAAATAGAAAACGATTCAACGTTGGTAAATAAAGTGAAGAATGCACAACTTCGGGATGGAGACTGCGAAAAGATAAAACAGAACGTATATGAAGGGGAGGAAAGCAAATTCAAAATTGATTTGGAAGGGTTACTTCGATTCGAAGGGAGAATTTGGGTTCTGCCAGTACCGAAAGTTAAAGACGAAGTTCTGAGTGAAGCTCATAACTCAAGATATCCGACTCACCCTAGAAGTACGAAAATGTACCAGGATCTTAGACATCATTTTTGGTGGCCGAATATGAAAAAGGATGTGGTTGCGTGTGTGGAAAAATGTTTAACGTGTCAGAAAGTTAAAGCTGAACACAAAAGGCCAAGCGGATTATTGCAACCATTGGAAATACCAGAATGGAAATGGGAGCATATCACAATGGATTTTGTGGAAGGCCTCCCAACGACTCAGCAAGGTTATGACGCCATTTGGGTGATTATTGATCGATTGACGAAGTTGGCACACTTCTTACCAATCAAGATTAGATTTAACCTAGATCGGTTGGCAAAACTATAAGTTAAGGAAATTGTTTCAAGACACAGTGTACCTGTGTCCATTTTATCATACAGAGATCCGTGTTTCACATCTAATATCTGGAAACGATTACAAGAATGTTTGGGAACTCAGTTGAGAATGAGCACAGCGTACCATCCTCAAATAGACGGACAGAGTGAGAGAAGCATCCAGACACTAGAGGATATGCTCAGAGCATGTATTATGGATTTCAAGGGAAATTGGGACGATCATTTACCGTTGGTTGAATTTTCCTATAATAATAGTTATCACGCGAGTATTGAAATGCCGCCTTATGAAGCGTTATACGACAAGAAATGTAGAACTTTGTTATGCTGGGATGATGTAGGTAAACGTCAACTATTGGGTCCAGAGTTGGTACAACAAATCATCGAAATCGTCAAGGTCATTCGAGCAATATTGATAGTTGCACAGGATAGACAGAAGAAATATGTCGATCAACACCGATAAAATTGGGAATTCGATGTTGATAGTTATGTGTTCTTGAAAGTAACTCCCTGGAAAGGGAAAATTCGTTTTGGCAAGAAGGGGAAATTAAGCCCTAGGTTTATACGACCTTTTGAAGTGCTTTGACGCGTGGGTGAAGTGGCATACGAGGAAGCTTTACCTCCAGAATTGGTTCATATCCATAATGTTTTCCATGTCTCGGTGTTGAGACCATATAAGCATGACTATAAACATGTTATAGAATATGAGCCCTTACATTTTAATAAAGATTTGTCCTATGAATAAGTTCATGTTCAAATTATCGACAGGAAAGAGCAAATACTAAGGAAAAAAGTGATACCTTCTGTTAAGGTAATCTAGAAGAACCACAATGCTGAGGAAGCTATGTGGGAATTTGAAGATGTTATGATGAGAAATTATCCTCATTTATTTGTTTAATCTTGTATGATGATTCTGGGGACAGAATTCTGTTAAGAAAGGAAGAATGTGACGAATGAATTTATCGAATTGTGATGAATATTTATTGATTAAATAAATATTTTAAATAATTTATTTGTTGAGAAAAATAAATATTTGATGAATTGTGATGTAATAATTTAGTTGGGTATGTATGCTAACTAAATTAATGAATAGTAATTTTATTATTTAAAGGATTTAATTTAAGAAACTAATTAAATTAAAACGCGTCTTATTTTCCTAAGGCTAACTAAGAGAGAGTTGGAGAAAGCAAGAGAGAAAACATAGTGAAAGAGAGAATTCTCTGAGATTGTCTAGAGAAATGAGAGGAATTTCTAAGCCTTGTCAATATCTTTTGCTAGCTTACGACGAGGGATTTAAGGTATATTATACTTCTATTGTTTATGTTTTGATTTTTTTCCATGATCATCTTCTATAAAGTTCTTAACCACGTTGGATTGATAGATATACAAGTGTGTATGGCTTACAATCTGTTAATAATCATGTGTGATTGCTATTTGATGATTAGAATACATGAAATTGGGTTTGTAGTAGAAGATTTTAAAAATAGTGTTTACGCTTGAAAAATGGCTTAAGAAAGTACAAAAATGTATGTTCAATATGTGTTATAATCTATAAATTGATGTTGGATTATGTTAGTATGTTAAGAAACGAAAGCAGCATAGTTTGAATCATATCAATTGTTTAATAAACGAATTTGTGACGATCGAATTCGCTAAAAGTGTCAAAATTGAAGAAATTTGGAAAATTATTGTTTTAATTATTCAAAACTGAATATATATCATGTTTATGTAGTTAAAATGGTGAATAGCATGTTTTGTAATGTTATTACAAAGTTTTAGTTGCTAGGTTTCAGGAATTTTTGGGGAATTGGGATTTTTGGCCTAGGGCATAGTCTGATTTCGAGAGTCTGTAAAAATAGTTTCTAGTGTCAAACGAGGGCGCGCTGCCTGTGGCGCGGGCGCTCTGCTTGTTGGCTCAAGCGCTCTGCCTGTTGGCGCGGGCGCGCAGCTACGCGAACGCGCCAGACTCTAAGCCAACCACGGCACGGCCGCGCCAGTGGTCAGTCAGACCTAGAATTAAACTGTTAATAGCATAGCTTGGAAATTGTTAACCTAACTTATTTGATGATTGTAGAGAAACCTAAAATGTGTTATAAGATATAACAACATGTTGTAATCACAACGTTGAAATAATAGACTATTATGTAATGAATCAAAAAAAATGATGTTATGGAAGTTAAAACTAAATGATGAGGTTTATGTTAGTTATAATGTAATTTCATATTCGTTAAAGGTGTAAATCAACATGGTTAAATGTTAAGTAAGGTTATGGCCTAAATGATGGGTTAATCCCATAAAGCTAATATTAATACAACTAATTGTTGTTGCTATTCCAATGATAAATGTAGGGTAATTAGAGAGCATTATTATACTTTCGTAGCTTCCATACAAGGCAAGTTTCTTATCCTAAACTTTTATTGAGCAAGTATCCCTAATGTTTGCTACATAATTATTCAGCAAGGTTTACTTATCGTTGTTATGTTATACTTATACAAGTTTTTTATTCCTAAGCTATCGTTGTATAAGTTCCTAATTTTTATGTTGAAATTGAGCAAACATAATCTATCTTGTGCATGTTTGTACAAGCTCTTGTAACCTAATTCGTTACCTCGAGCGAGTTTTACTTTTCTAAATCTTGATATCATTATTCAAAGCATATATTTTTCTAATGCATCGATTCAAATGAGATTGTTCTAACTCTTATGCATATAGCACTTTGCATGTACACCGTGTTTATGCAATTATACGTTGTTGTTATTCGGTCTTTGACTTTGATAACCTTGTTCAAATCTATATTGATTATATTAAACTTCCAAGTAGTAAGCAAACTTTTATTGATTGAACTAGTCTATTATGAATGGTGTTCTAAAATTCTAGAACCACTGATAAGTTAGTAGCTAAACTCTCTTTAGTGCAGAAATTTTGAAGTCAAACTGAGACGAATAACCCTAACATAGGGGATTTTGTACGTTTTAACATTTAGATATTTATGCACAATACATGGTACAAAGGGTTGATCCCCCTAAGTACGTTAAGAAGGGTATGTATAGTCTAATTGACTGTTAAGGTTGAGGTAGTAATACTTAATTACCATGGACATAGTTCGTGGTCTTAGGACCCTCAAATATTAAAGTTCAAACTTGTTTTCTATTACTTATTTGTAAAACAAGTTCATTATTATTCAGCATTCGTTGTTCATTTTTTTATGATTGTTATTACTACCAGTGAGCAATTATTTGCTCATTCTTGCAATTAACACTACAGCTAAAGTTGAAAGAGTCGATGAGCCATCTACTAGGAAAGGAAAGAGCAAGATGTCCAAGTATTGAAGAAATATTTAAAATTTAATTAAATGCATGATGTTATAAGACTTGTTTTCTTTTATGATGTTTTTCGCAAACTTATGTAATAATTTAAGGTTAGATTACCTGGGATTATTTATGAGATGATGTAACCCTTTAATTGGAAAGATTATTGTTTAAATTAATTGATATTTTATCCTTTATTATGGGTAGTTAGATGTAATTATTTTGATAGTGAGCACTAAATCCTATGGGAATGAAGTACCCGAATTTGGGGGTGTCACATTTATAGTGAGCAACAGAGGCCTTGAACTAGATCCTGCCAAAATTAAAGCCATCACTGAGATGTTCGTGCCCCGAATAGAAGAGGAGATATGGGGATTTCTGGTGAGTATCAATTTCATAAACAGATTCATATCTCAACTCATGGCAACATGTGAGTTCATATTCAAGTTATTAAGGAAAAATTACTCTATAAAGTGGAATGAAGATTGTCAAAAAGCCTTCCTCTCCATCAAAAAGAAATTGGTGGAAGCTCCTGTCTTGGTACCCCGAAGGGGCAAGATTCCCATGTTTATGTACCTGTCAGTCAATGTCAATGTTATGGGTCGCATGTTGGGGCAAAAAGATGATAGAGGTAATGAAAGAGCTATCTATTACCTCAGTAAAAGATTCAGTAGTTATGAGAAGAAGTACACTTTAAAAAGACATGTTGTGTGTTAGCATAGGCTTCCATGAGATTATAACATTATCTTCATGGGCACATAACCTATCTCATATCCTGCATGGATCCTCTGAAGTAAGTATTCAACAAACCCATGCTGAATTGCCAATTTTCCAAATGACAGTTGATCCTACAACAGTTCGATATCATCTTCGTGACTCAAAAGTCTATCAAATGTCAATGAATTGCGGATCAATTGGCCGAAGCACCATCAAGGAATTTTGAATCCTTGGAAACATATTTATCCAATAAAGGAATAATGAAAATTCAACAAATCCATCAGGAAAATACAGTCCGATCTTAGAAATTGTATTTTAACGGAGTCGTAAACACAGAAGGTGTCGGAGCAAGGGTAGTTCTAGTATCTATTTTGGGAGAATAGTATCACATGGCCATCAAGTTGCAGTTTGTCAACACCAACAACACAGCTGAGTATGAAGGTTGTATAATGGGATTGAAATTGGCCCAATCCATGGATATCAAACGGTTGTTGGTCTTTGGGGATTCCAAGTTGGTTATAAAACAAACCACAGAAGAGTGTGAATTGCATTTGTTGCCCTATCATCGGCAAGGTATCAAGATGGCTATGGAGTTTGAGGAAATAACCTTTATCTACATCCCTCGAAGTAGGAATGACTTTGTTGATGCATTGGTAACATTGGCTTCCTTGGTCCATATATCTGATAGGATAGGAATTCCTGATATCAAAGTTGTGTGTCAAAAGGCATCAACCTATGGAAATTATATTGGAGAAGTATCAGATGAACTACCTCCCATCAAACATCCTTAATATCATGACATCAAAGAATATCTTCGAGATGGCTCTACACCCGCTAATGTAAGTTAAGCTGAAAGAAAGTGGATCCATAAAATGGCCATGAAATTCTATTTGAGCGGAGATGTACTTTACAAAACGGATGTGAGAATAAGCCTTCTAAGATTCCTAGATAAAGATCAAGCCCAAAGACTCATGGATGAAGTCCATGGTGGAGTATGTGGTCCATACATGAGTGGTCTTTTACTTGCTAAGAAGATATTAAGAACAAGGCATTATTAGGTCTCTCTCAAAGCTGACTGTGATGATCACGTCGAGAGATGTTATCAATGCCAAGTCCATGGAAATACCCTCCACCCTCTTCCAAACCAATTACATTGTATGAATTCACTTTGGCCCTTTTCAATATGGGGAATGGTCATGATTGGGCCAATAGAACCTAAACCCATCAATGGTCATCGATTCATCTTCACTATGATTGATTACTTCATAAAGTGGGTAGAAGCTGCTTCTTTTCCCAAAGTTACTAAGGAAGTAATCATTGGTTTCATCAAAAATAATATCAGTTGTCGATATGGAAAGCCGAAGGTGATCGTATTTGACAATGCCAAGAATTTGACCAGCCAGATGATAAAGGAATTGTGTAACCAACAAGAATATCAAGAAAATTATGCAAAAGATGTCCGCCAATCATAAGGGATGACTTGACTTATTTCCTCTGACTCTATTAGCCTACATAACATCAATGCAAACTTTACTGGTTTATGGCATAGAAGAAGTACTCACCATACAAGTAGAAATGAACTCGTTAAGAGTGTTAATGGATGAAGATTAGTGGTTGCAAAACCGATACAACCAGCTATCTCTGATAGATAATAGGAGGGTTGCAGCCATCTTTCATGGTCAGTTATATCAGCAAAGGATTGCTCAGTCATACAACAAGAGAGTCCGGCTCCGAAAATTCAAAGAGAATGACTTGGTACTAAAGAAAGTCATCTCTATTCAAGATGAAGCTAAAGAAAAGTTTGCCTCGAACTGGGAAGGCCCTTTCATTGTCAAGGAAGTATTGACAAGATGAGCCATCAGATTGCAAGAAATGAATGGGGAAGAATTCCCTCAACTTATCAATTCAAACATTGTAAAGTGGTACTATTTCTGAAAAGCTTGCAAATCACCATCTTGGTCCTGGAAAAAAAATCAATCAAGTCACTTCAGGTTTTCACTACAAAGTCTGAACTACGAACGACCTAATCTTCCCTCATCAATGGGAGTATGTATGCAGCCATCAATGGTGCGGTCAAACCAGAAAAATTCCAGAAAAAACCCTTTAAATCAAACCAAAAAATCCTAAAACCCTTCAAACCAAGCTTAAAACTTAATAAACACTTCTCAAATTCCCAAAATATTCCTCTCCCTACACAAAGTACCAGCTTCAAACCATTCAATCCAAGCCTGAACTACGTAAGACCTGATCTCCTTCCAAGAGTACGTAGGCAACCATTTATGGTGTGGTCGAACCCTCGAAAGAAAGCCAAACACTTTATCTCTTGGTGGTACAAAAACAGAAGCTTCCACCAGTTGCTTATTGATGGAGAGGAGAGCTTTTTGACATTCTTCACTCCATTTTCCAAAAGAATTTTTCCTCAATAGCTTGAAGATGGGCTCATAAGTTGTAGTGAGTATAGAGATGTGCTTATGAAATTGATTCTCCCGAGAAATCTCTGTATCTCTTTTTTTGTTTGGGGTACCAGCATTTCAATGATGGCTTTAATCTTAGCGGGATCCAGCTCAGTGCCCCTACTTCTTACCAGGACTCCCAATAGTTTGTTGGATTTGACACCGAAGGCACACTTGGATGGATTTAGCTTCAAGATATATTTGTGAAGCCGATTGAATAACTTTCTGAGATGGTCGGCATGGTCATCTTCCTTTTAGGACTAAAAAATGATATCATCAACATAAACCTCTATCTCCTTATGTATCATGCCATGGAAAAGGGCCATCATGGCTCATTGATAGGTAGCCCTGACATTGATAAGGCCGAAACACAAATGCATATAACATAATATTCCCCAGGGGGTGATAAAGGTTGTTTTCTCTTTATCTTCCTCGGCAACCATGATTTGGTTATACCCAACGAAACAGTTGACAAATGTGTACATGTCATATTGCGCCGTGTTTTCTACTATTATGTGAATGAAAGGTATCGGGAAGTTTTCATTGAGACATACTTTCTTCAAATCTCGACAATCCATGCATACTCATACCTTCCCTTTGGGATTAGGCACGAGAACTATATTGGACAACCACTCAAGGTAGGTTGATACCATCACAATGACATCTTTGAATTTCTTGAAAACTTCTTCTTTGACCTTTAAACTCTATTCAGGTTTTAGTCTCTTGAGTTTCTGTTTGACAGGCGTGCATCCCTCTTTAATGAGCAATCGGTGGATGACAATATCAGTGGACAGGCCGACCATGTCTTCATGTGACAATGTAAATACATCCTGGAATTAAGTTAGGAGTACTTCAATCAGGTCGTTTCTTTGGTTTAGGGTAAGGTATTTGCATATTTGGATTTCTTTAGGATTTTCTGAGGTTCTGATATTGACGATGTTGGTTTGATCAAGATTGGATTTGGGTTTGGGTTTGGGTTTATCTTCAACCCAATCTTTGATCTCCTCAGGCACCTCATAGTCATATGTCTCCTCTTGATTAATCCCCATCAAGTTATAGTCCATCTTTACATCAAAGTTGTAGTCACTGTTAGGAATTGGTACCCCGAGGAAGACAGATATTGCCATGTCAAGCCCAGAACCAACCCGGGAGGGAAAAATAGTAATTTTGCCAACTCAACATCAATTCAGACCAAATCACTGCAAAAGAGGTCATGCAGAACCATAACGTCAATCCCGAGTAAAAATAGCACAAGAAAGCTCAACGATTGGAATGCGAAGACTCAAAGATCTGTTCATGGACCCATCTTCCTGAATTCGGAAAAGGTCAAATCCCATGCCATTTTGTGGCGCGTGGAAAGGGCTTTCCGGAAAGGTATAGCTCACCTCCATCGAATTCCCGAATTGAAAGTTATGAAAGTTCAAGTAGAAAAGGCGTTGGTTAGAGTAAACGTAATTCAAGATGACGGGACCCATGGGGCCCGTGCCCACCCGGGCGGTCGCAAGTAGACCCGCGACTACTTTGGTCTATAAATAGACCCCCCCCCCCATCAGTTAAAATGAAAAAAGAAGAAGAAACAGTGGAAATTCCGTCAATTTCAGCTCTTAACCCCTCTTATAGTGTTCTAAACTTCTATATTCTTCTTTATAAACACTTGTATACATATATACTACAACATATCAAATTTTAACAGGTAGAAATGGAATTTTCAAACTTCAAAAGCAGCTTAAAGCTCTCCTTGCTACACAGTGTAAGATCCTTTCAAATCTGAAGCTTTTACTCACTTTTCTATATAATATATATATATATATATATATATATACCTATAATTATTAACAGTATTGATTAAAAAAATGAACTCGTTGTCCGCTAGAATTTCTAGCGGACTGGATTTTGGACCATAATACCCATATCCGCTAGAATTACTAGCGTGTGACTTAACAACACCACGTTGGGCAATACTTGAAGCATCAATACTTATGAACACCGTCAATCAAGAAGAAGTGGGGCAATACTTGAAGAAGCAATACTTATGAACACCAACAATCAAGAAGAAGAGAGTAGTATCAAAACAAGAAAGAAGGAAAGAAAGAAAATATTTAGAGAGAATAATAATAATAATAGTAATAACTATAATAATAATAATTATTATTATTATTATTATTATAATAACAATAATAATACTAATGATAAAATAATAGTGCTAATAATAATAATAATTATTATTATTACTACTACTATTACTATTACTATTATTATAATAATTATTATTATTTTTTATTATTATTATTATTATTATTATTATTACTATTACTATTATTATAATAATAATTATAATTATTTTTATTATTGTTATTATTATTACTATTATTATTATATTTATTATTCTCTCTAAATATTTTCTTTATTTCCTTCTTTCTTGTTTTGATACTACTCCCTTCTTCTTGATTACCGGTTTTGATACTACTACCTTTTTCTTGATTCCTGGTGTTCATAAGTATTGTTGCTTCAAGTATTGCCCCACGTGGTGTTGTTAAGTCATCTGCTAGTAATTCTAGCGGATGTTGGTATTACGGTCCAAAATCAAGTCCACTAGTAATTCTAACGGACAGTGAGTTCAGTTTTTGTAATCCATTTCGTTGATAATTATAACAGACGATTAAGATGTTATTTGCCCATTTTTGATTCATATCAAATATATGATATGGATCATTGCCCTATATATATATATATATATATATATATATATACACGGTCCGTCTCTAAAGAGAACCTTAAAGAGCAAACCAAAGACGAACTGTCGTCTTTGGTGTCTATGACGACCGTTCGATCCGTCGCCATAGCCATGTAGTCTTTGGCGACGGGTCGAACCGTCGCCATAGACACCAAAGACGATGGTTCGTCTTTGATTCGCTCTTTAAAGTTCGCTTTAGAGCCTCTCCGTATATATATATATATATATAGTCCGGATCAGGTCCGGACTCCCGGATTTTAACAAAATCTGGACCTTTTTTTTTTTTTTTTTGCTTTTTTTTTTTGAAACAACTAAAAAAAAAATTATGGAACTGAAATTTTTACATAATACAGTGTTTTGGGTGTGATTTGGATGCCTATACCAAAACATTTCTGTACAGTCTGGGTAGACTGTACATACATTGGTTGGTATAGGTATTAAAAACACACCCAAAACATTGTATTATGGAAAATTTTCAGTTCCATAAATTTTTTTTTTTTTTTTAGTTGTTTCAAAAAAAAAAGCAAAAAAAAAAATTTTGGGTCCGTATTTTAGGACCAGTCCGGGCGTCCGGACTGGATCCGTGGTGTATATATATATATATATCTCAAAATAGAATAGTCGAGCCTGGTTTATAAATTCATGGTTTTTTATTGTTTTAATATATATAAGTTATATATATGTTGATAGTTGACTGTGATTAAAATCTTTGTTTTAACTGTTTATTCAATATAAAGTTGTGATATTAATGTTTGTAGACTAGATTTATATAAATCTAGTCATATCTAACTTTTAACCGGTTTAAAAGTTGTAAAACTGGAACCTTTAAGATGGAATGGATAAGATTTATTTAAATATAGTTTTCTTTCTAGTTTTTGTAAATATTAAAAGCAACCACGCGTCCCTAGATCTGTAAATAGAGGAAACGAGAAGCTTGGTTACGCGCATGCAAGGATTTAATTGATAATCATTTGTTTTGTGATGTTCAGATTAAGTGTCTATTTTATTTTAGTATATTTGCTATGCAGGCTATTCATGTGACATTTTGTGAGCCTAGGAACCACTGGATTTAAGATCTAGCTGACAGATCTAGATCTGATTCCCATAATGGACCCTTTTCTGTTTGTATAGCCAGCTTGAAAATCCTAGATGAGGTGTTCGGGTTACTTTGATGGCTTTCATGCCCATAAAGAACTCGACACTTAAATGTATATTATTTTGTCGCAGATACTTTGCATCTCGAGAATAAAATCAAAATAAGCCGAATATAAAATAAAATGAAAGTATCAAAGACTTCAATTACTATTTGAGCATAGGGGTTTGAAAACCTATTTTCAAAATATCATTTTACATGCCTTATATTAAAATTAAACTTTAATACAAGTCAAACCCTTTGTATATAGGTGCAAACGAGGCATAGCACTACTTCCAAATATTGCACTTAGGCCCAATTAACTGCGCACACACTTCAAATAATTAGGGAATTGAAAAGATGTGTTAACCGTGTTTTCACATAATTCGGGGGGTGCCTAACACCTTCCCCCCGCTTAATCAAGCCCCCGAACTCTATGAATCTCGGTTTCCAAGGCCAGTTAAAAATAGTCCAATAATTGGGCCTTTTTGCAAAACATTTCATAACTCAGTTGAGTTGGTACAACCATTTCACTACTACCAACTGGCGACTCTGAATTTTCAAATCATCGACATTTTGTGTCAAACTCACCCTTTCAAACTAAAAGGGTAGAAAGACTAAAAGAGGAATTCAAAAAAAAATGAAAATTTTTCTCGATGTCGACAATGTTCATTTTCCTTATAAAATAACATGTAATCGTTCAGAAATGCATAGATCTTTTGGTATCCAAGACCCAACTTATTCACCATTTTCTTACAATATTAGTAGTTTTTCAGTAATTTTTCACCCTCAGGTAACATACTCTTAATGGCCTTCAAGAGCGATTCAAAACACTCATGGCTCATATTGTGATCAGTCTTGATGTTAAGTAATGTCGCCACTGCAGACAATTTAGTGTGCTTAGTGAAACACCACAACGGCTCGCTACCCTCGTTTAACAACTTAAAGAACGCTTTGGCATCAGAATTAATAGGTTGTTCTCTACCTTGTTCCCGATCAAAATCTAACCCTGTAATATCATGAACCATTTCATTCATACGATGGGTACTGCTACCCGAATTGTGTACGTGTGTTGTACCACTATCTCTTCTCTTACCATGTGCCCACTAGCATTCTTCGTAATTTTTCATGAACCCAAAAATAAGTAAATGATAGTTGACAATATATATGTCCATATAATTTACATTCTTACACTTCAAACAAGGGCATCTTATCTTGTTCCAACCATTCACACATTCCGAGTGACTATATGCATAATCCAAAAATACTTGACAACCAGCTCTAAATTCAATTGAAGCACCTATCCGAGTACTTGAATTTCGTCGACTCGTCCACCTACGATTTGGATAGAGGTCCATGATATTACGGTACTTACTGCGAACAAGAATTATTGTATTCCCTTTGCTAGAGATTTACAATTCAGTCTAATACCTTTTATGATGCTTATATATATATATATATATATATATATATATATATATATATATATATATATATATAGTGTGTGTGTGTGTGTGTGTGTGTGTGTGTGTGTGTGTGTGTGTGTGTGTGTGTGAATGTATATGTACATATATAACATGAGTGTGCATCATAAATGCTGCTTCGGTAATGGAATGAGGATACATACAAAAATAAGTAATATAGCATGAGACGACTGCGCAAAGGCATACTATATTGTTGTGGATCTCAAATTAGAATGAAGTATGATCCTATGTCATCCTACATATTTTAACTGACCAGCCCAAAGACAATAGACTTCTAGGGATAAAATATGAATCATTGCATCATGCATGACCTGTATATGCATTAGGAAAAATCTATATCATTTATTTTCGCATATACGTAGGTATTATATAAATATATGCCTCTTTTCAGTTACCCGACCAACGAAAAAAATTTGTCATAGTCTCCCCTATAATATGGACTATCCACATGCACGAGGGCATGCATATATGGTCATTTGTAATTGAAATAACCCGATATTTTCAATATAATTAAATAATAAATTTTGCAATTAAATTTTTTTTTTATAAAGAGGGGATTATGTGCAAAGGAAAGTATATGTATTTATGTGATAAATAAAACTTATTATTACATGAATAATTGTAAATAAATTCTTTTTAAGAATTATTGATCATTATAGATTATATTCTTATTATAAATTAATTTTATAATAAAAATATTTATTATTTATTTTCCATGAAAATATGATTATTATATATATGATATGATTATAAGGATTATTATGATATGTATTTTACTATATTAGTTAAGTTAATTATTTTAACCTAATTAATAAAGATATATATGAAGGATAGGTCGGATATGAATTCAAAACCCTAATTCTGGATTTTTAATAAGGAATTAGAATATTAATATAATAGTATTATATTTCAGTGATATAAACATGCATGATATGTGTGTAATGTAATTTGTGGAACAGTTATGGAGAAACATTACAAACCCTAGCATTACTGATAAACTTTAGTACATAAGTCAATTGCGACGGTAAGAATTTGTTAAGTTATGTGTTATGTAATTAAAGACAATTATTATTATATTTAATGTTAATTAGGTAAACCCTAATTAATATTTAGAAACCCTAATTACTAAATTAGAATCCTAATTTCTATGTTGTAAACCCTAATTATTATTTTAGCAAGGTTAATGGTAATTAGTATATTATAAAGTCTAATTTACAAATCCTAGGTGATTAGTAAACCTAATTTAAATAGGAAATCCTAATTCACATTTTTAGAAACTAAGATTCCCATTTTAGCCCTGATCTCAAAATTCTAGAACTTGGACTTTTGGAACTTTAGGGTTAAACCTTAATGGGTGAGATGAAATGCCAACCTTGCCACTAAAAGTAAAAACCAAATGACCAAATTTCCCTTTTTAATATTTTATTAAGGTGGAATGTAGATCTAGACCTAGTGGGTGGTTGCTGACCAACTCTAGCTAGCCATGTGGTCTAGTAATAGCCTTTAAACAATAAAAATCTGGCCACATGATCAACCTTTAGCATTACACCATATTATATATAGATTGAGAGAGAGAAAGGTTACTAACTTGATCATTTTTTTCACCAACACTCAACTCACTTCTCTCTTAACTCAAACCTCCAAAAATACCTCGCTAGACCAGTCACTAACCAAGCCCCACTATCACTTGTAGCATATCAAAAATATTAGATCAAGAATTTGTCCAAGAAAGGTAAACCCAAAGACAAGAATAATTGATCTTGTATGATATGTAGGATTTGATGTTTGAATGTTTAAATATGTTGTATAAGGTGTGAGACAATGATCTTGGTTGCTAAATAGTGGATCCATAACATATATATGCTCGAATTTAAAGATTTATAAAATCTAGAAATTTTTCTCAGGTGTTCTGACAACCGAATGTCAAACCTTATAGATCTTAGCATGGTTATTGTTTTGGTGTTTTAAATGGTTGATATTGTAGGGTGCTATGAGGTCTTTACTCTGGAACTTGATTCAAGGGCATATCATGCATAGATTTCATTTTATTATTGGTCAAAACCCGTTGACCGGCCATGACTGAGCGTTTTTGGGTAACCCAGAAAGGGCCTGACAACTTATTCAAGCACCCGGATATTTCTTATGTTTATTGTTTTGTTTTTGTTCTTGTATCTCGATTGTTGTATGTTATGTTAACTGTTAATTCAAGCTTTTATATCGCCTAAATATTAGTCAGGTAGATCACAGTGAGCGATCAAACCAGGGCAGAAGACATGAAATACGTTTTCTGGGTAACCCAGAAAACGCATGACCAGGCCTTCTGACATAATTTGGTCGGCATGTATCTCAAGATGGTATTGTTGTTATGATGATGTTATGTACTAGATATGTACACCTACGTGTTGTCTACATACTGGAACCTTATGATCACTGAAAAGTCACTTAGATTGCAAGTTGTAGAAGCCCAAAGTAGGCCTCACGAACTGTTCTTCATTTCTGGGTAACCCCAGATCTCACTCGTCTTATGTGTTTTGGCTATGTTTGTTGTTAGAACATGTAACTTACACTAGGAATACAAGAGCTGACCAATATCGTGTCTAGAAACATTATAGTTTACAAATTAAACTTGGTCAAACTAGCCGGGACGAGCACGAACTCGGTTTACTGGGTAACCCAGAAAATTGATGAACGTTATTTCTGACAAGCTTTGATCGAATGCTATATTGTGATTATGTTGTAGTTTGGCTGACCTGATGATTAATAATTGTACCTTGACATGTGGACTATAATCCTAAACTATTAGATCACATTAACAGTAGCCAGAACACTTGATTAAATGAGCCACAAGGAGACCACTTGAGACTGTCTGGGTTTCTAGGTAACCCAGAAAACCCAGAACACGTCTGACAGTGAGTTTGTGTCTTTATATCTTGCTCGTTTGTTATGATCGGACCAAGATGTTAGTTGATACTTGTAGTGTTACATTAAAACTACAAGATCCATGTTATAGATTGCTCAGAAACAATTTACACATCGAATTATACTTGGTCAAACTTGGCCACTTGTTAACTGCCTTTGAATGTTCTTGGTGCTCAAGAACACAATAGGCGACACTTTCTGTCGCTAAAAGCTTTAGAGACAGACTTATTTATTTTAATTAATTAAATTTCTAAAAATCATTTAAAAATAGTAATTATTTAAAAATTATAATTTTTTTAAAAATAGTAATTATTTTAAAATTTGAAAATTATAAAATCAGTTTTAAAAATTATTTTAAGTCATAAAAATTAACTTTTAATAATTTGACATATTTTCCATAAATACTAGTAATTATTTGAATATTATTTATATTTAATTTATTTAATAAATGCATTAAATAAATTATCTAAAAATAATTTTATTATATTAAAAATCATTTTAAATGATAATAAGGTATTAATAATATTTTATGTTATAAAATGTAACTTTCAATATTTTAAAGTAAATTTTATTAATTATTTAATATTAATGATACTAGATTTTTTTTCATAATTATATTAAATAATAGATTAAAAATGATTTTATTGATTTAAACATCATTTAAAATGGATATAAGTGGTTTAAAAATATTTTAAGTAATTATTAATGACTTTTAATATTTTAGTGAATAATACCTTAATATTTTAATATTAATGTTAATTGTTTAAAAAATGATTTTAAATGTTTTAAAAATTATTTAAGGGTAATATTAATAGTTTGAGTTATTATAACTAACTTTAATATTTAGGCAATGGTTGCATAAATATTTTAATATTATTTTAATATTAATGATAATAAAATTATCTGATATTTAAATCATTTAATAATGATTCTAGAGTTTGAAAAATCAAGATAAATTATACTAATAATTATAAGTCATGGAAAAATAATATGATTGATATTTAAATTATCCATAATAATATTTGAGATACAGATTAGAGTTTTAAACTCTATAATTACCTGATAAAACCGTCGGTACACCAAAATGCTACCGAATTTGATTTAAACCTATATAGTTTGACTGTATAAGTGCTTGTTTGTGTCTTAATGACTAATATAACTACGTGACGATGTGATTAGGTTGCGTATTGACGGTAAATAATAGTACTATGTGTTATGATATGTTATTCTAATCAATAGAACAATCTTATTAATGATAGGTCGTTGAATTAAAGATAGAACTAAGTTGTGTAAGCAGCAGACCTGGCAAGTATCCTAAACTCTTGTTTTACTTTATTCAACGGATATCGTAAGCAATTATCTTTACCTTTAGCATTTTCTTTATGCAATGGACATGAGTAAGAAAGTTTCAGAATTATATTATTATTGTACCAAATTATTAACCCTATTGTTATATATGTTATATCCGATCATTGATTATCAACATGGTACTATATTGTAATTCAGATATATATTTTTTGTTCATTAATTTCTAAATATGGTTATTCATGTGTCCCCACTTAGATAATCATTGTATTTAATCACATGGTGATATATATATATATATATATATATATATATATAATAAAGAGTCGTCTAAGCTATTTGACCAGCTAGATACAGATTTAGAAATATCGTTGAATATGATAAAACCTTTTTGTATCCAATCAAATTGTTCTGATTTGGATTCCAGACTAAGTATGAACATCTCGATCAAAGGAAAACTTTTATGCGCCCAAGGCGGACAGAGTGAACGATAATATCGTGCATGCATGTAGTATTGATCAATATAGGGCACATTGGGCAGATCACCCTCGTGCCCGTAAGTTATGATGGTTTGCGGATAAAGTTCTGCTAAACCTATTCAAAAATTGAGAACAATGTTCATAGTATGTCACCTTAACCCTATTTATAGTCAGTACATAGTTTCAAAAATTTGATAGAGAGTTGTTATATTATTATTATCGGTTCAGATTACTTCACACCCATTGATTTGTTGTAGAAGGGTAGTACAAAGAAAACATTTAATCCTTTCAGCTAATATTTATAATTGTTATTACTTGTTGGGCACTCATATGCTCATCCTTGCTTAAATTAAATGTTTTCAGTTAAGTATGACCAACCAGAGGGCTCTACCAGGAACAAATAGAAAGGGAAGCTGTCAGAATAAGTTGTGTTATCTTATGTAATAGCTAGACTTAAATAAGATGATGATATTATTATCTATCATGTAATGAAATGTTTTAAGATCGCGTACCTGGGATTTAGACAACTCTGATATGTAAATTAAGTTTGATATTTATGACAATATTATTATTATTCCGCTCAAAGAAATGGTATCATGAAGCACTGAATTCGGGTTTCAAGTACCTGAATTTGGGGGCGTCACAGTAAGCACCCAACACACAACCCAAGAGAAATATACCAATTCCCAATATAAAAAAAAATTTATAGGCAACCTCATATATGGCCTGTGACTTTGCGAGTGATGGGATATATATTCAGTATATTATCATAATATTAAATTAAAATTATTAGCATTTTTGTAATATTCTCATCCGATGGTAAAGTGAGATTATTTTAATCAAGAATAATAGCCATATTTGTATTCATTTTAACATAGTAATTTTCAAGATTTTAAGTACATTTCAAACTTAAGTTATAAAAGGGCCAACATATGTATGACATGGATGTTCTTGCAGGCATCAAAACACCAAAGAGAAGGAAAAAAATTATTCATCTTGATTCTGAAGAGTGTCGAGCAAAAATTGGCAGAGATAACTCTAAGAAATGGTAGAAGATGGACTTTAATTCAGTACAATAAACCCTATAAAATTCATCAATATAAAAAAAAGCAGAATAAACATGAGCAGGTACTAGATTGTCAATGAACATCATCTATGACACCAAAAAAATTCAAGTAAACTAGAGAAATTTTAAAAAAAAATTCAAAAAAAAAAATTAAACATGTTCCCTGTATGTAAATGAGTCGGCGGTCAGTGGGCGGTGGGCAACGGTCGTGCTCTATTCTATATTTTCCGTCTTTTCTCTCTCTCCTTCTCCTCTTCTTCTTATTCTTGTCCCTCTCTTCTCTATTGTGCTGTGGGTTGCAACTCTTCTCCCTCGTTCCACCCACCCTCTCCTTCATTCTTCTTCTTCTTCTCGACTGAGAGTTGGGTCTATTCATCTGTCTTGAATTAAAATACATCAGCGACTGATAATAGCGACCGTCTACAGTCGCTGTTTGTTTAATGATGTGGACTTATTAGCGACCGCATGCGGTCGCTAATATTTTGTGGGAGCTATGAACTTGCCCGCCAACATATTACGCCAATTTCTTGGTGGCAAAAATGTGAGACCCTAGATTTTATGACTAAAGATTTAATTTTCTCAAAATATTTTTTTGAATAATATGGTGTGGATTTGAGATAGTGTTATAGTTGTGGGTAGTATTTATAAATTTTGAAAAGTATGCAAGTTGTTGTATATTATTCGATTGGTCGGGGATTATTCTTTTTGTTGGGAAATATCCATACGACGGTACAATCATTGGTGGACCCTACAACGTAATTATTGTTGGATTGAGAAAACGACAAAAATATTTGTATGAAAATACCGGCGAAAGTTTTACCGTTAAAACTGTTGAACTACTCGTTAGTAAAAGTACAGTAATACGCGTGGTTGCATAGTAGCACACGGTATTGATTATTGACGCTTACGTAAGTAGTCACTCAGTTTTGTTCAATTATTGTTACAGTAATTGCTGTATAGTACCTCACGTTATTTGATTCAATTATTGTCGATATTTTATATATTATTAAATCAATAATTGAGACGATACATTTATTCATATTATTATCGGCATATTTAACAATGTCTAGAAATTTCTGTCGAGGAGAGGTCTAGTCACCTAACTGCGCGCCACTAGGGAGAAATTCTTATTGGAAAGCCCCCTCTTTCCTGGGAACGACATGGTCGATTAATATTGTGAATTATAATAATGATAATAAATGTTGTTAAATATATTGAGGTGTCTTTTTATGAAGTCACGTAAGTTTATATATATATATATATATATATATATATATATATATATATATATATATATATATATATATATATAAATATAAATTTTATTTTATTAGTATTATTAATGTAATAAAATAGAAAAGCTTTTTATATAAAACAGAATACTTTTATAAAGTTATTTGTTTTATTAGACAATAATTAGAATATATTATATTCTATTATGTATAATGTTTTGCATAGTAAAAACTTTTTATATAAAACAGAATACTTTTATAAAGTTATTTGTTTTATTAGACTATAAATAGAATATATTATATTCTATTATGCATAGTTTTTGCATAGTAAAATCTTTTTATATAAAGCATAATACTTTTATAAAGTTATTTATTTTATTAGATAATAATTAGAATATATTTTATTTTATTATGTATAGTGTTGCATAGTGCCTGCATAGTGTTCTGCATAGTAAATCAATATGGATCGTCCGTTTAAAAGTAAATCAATCTGGACCATTCATGAATTAGTTACTATTCAGTCCATTCTCCTATAAATAGAAGCTCATTCCTTCATTATTTCTTACGAATTCACTGAAACTCTAGAGAGAGAATTCTTCTTCTATAATCTTGAGCGTATTTCTTTAGAATTTAAGAAAGCTTTGAGCGTAGTGCAAGTTTTCTTCAAGTATATCCCCGCCCTACCCGTCGGAGTACTCTTCTTTATAAGGTAAGGGATATTATTTGTTGTACTCTTAAGGGGTATTATTTCTTTTATATTCATGAAGAGAACTTCTGTTACTCCATTTTTATTATTCTGTTGGAACATCCTTTCTGTGCATTACGCGTGACCTAGTTTCATTATTTATTATTCTGTTAGAACATCCTGTCTGTGCGTTTACGCATGACCTGGTTTCATTAATTATTATTCTGTTGGAACATCCTGTCTATGCGTTACGCATGACCTGGTTCCGTTATTTATTATTCTGTTGGAACATTATGTCTGTGCGTTTACGCATCCTGTCTGTGCGTTTACGCATGACCTGGTTTCGTTATTTATTATTCTGTTGGAATAACCTGTCTGTGCGGTCTATCGCATACCTGGTGATTTCTTTTATTATTCCATTCTTTATTATACTCAGTTGGTTAAAGTTTTGACTTCTATACTCCTTGAAATTAGTGGAATATCCTTGATATTTGTGCTTCATCCAGTATCTTTTCATGGAAATATTCTTCTGAGCATTCTTAAATTTTTACTCCACAAAGCAATATCATGTTGACAATTTAGACATTATTGGTTCCTGGATAAATTAATTCTTGAACTTGTTTTATTGAATTATTATGTCATTGTCATCATCCTCGTGTTTATATTATGTTGAAAGTCATCGGTGGACTGTAGTGCATAGATGGACTTGGTATGATTATGACCAGGAATTATTCGGTATAATCATGACTGTAATGTTACAAATGATGTGAAAAAAATCCTCATTGTCCCGTAGGGCATTGATGGACAGTTTTTGGTATTATTATGACTATGGATTCTCTTCGGCCAAGGGTGCAAAGATGAATTGTTTTATGGACATGATCAGGACCGTTGATGAAAATACGATTATCTTTGGCCCATAGTGCATGAATAATTCGTGGTCGTGATACTAAAGAATATCTTTGGCCTGTAGTGCAGGGATGATTTGATGATGTGAATTATTTATTAAGATGTGTCTCAGCGATAAAAGTGATGAAAAACCTTTTAAATCATAGAAGATAGTAGATTTTATTCTCTACTTAACTCTTCTAATGGATTGCTTGTTCCGCTGCAGTTAAACTTGATGGTTGTTATATTGTATAAGTTTAACACTGTTGAAGGCTAACGATAATTTATTCTGCATTATCTTAGTCATAATATTTCTTACTGGGCTAGTTGAGCTCACCCTTTTTGCCTTCATTGTTCTCTTCAGGAAATGAGAACGTAGCAAGGACTAGTCGGGGAACGGAGAGACGGTCCAGATGATAGCATTAGTAGTCCTCACTATTTTATGAAATAGTGTGATTATAAATGTAGTAAGATTAAATTTGAGTGTGGATATTGTCTAGATAACAATATTCGTGTTAAAACTCTCAGTTTATGTTTTATCATATTTTGACTTTGAATACTGTCTAGAAGACAATATTTGTATTAGAACTCACAGCTCATGTTGTATAATTAAATTTGTATTTGAATTATGTATTTGAATTATCTATTATGGGGGCGTCATAAAAAATACACCAGCGACCGATCAGCAACCGGATGCGGTCATGAATATTAAATAAGAACTAGATACAAGGATCGCCAACAGCGGTCACTATTTCTCACATCCACAACCGCATACGGCTCTCGCTGATATGTTTGGTCGCTGATAGACAATTTTCTTGTATTAAATATAGTTACAGCTTTAGAAACTTTCTTTCGATATCGTCAGCATATGGCAGCAGTTCCTCCTTACGTTTTGATCTTGTGTGTATACACAGATTAGACATACCGAGCTTTAATCCTGGGAAAACATAATTTTACGTACGTTAGCAGAATATAGGGTTGATCGCTCGGTTATAACCGAACCGAATAGGCTATTTGGTTATAACTGAAAACCAAAATTAATGTACTTTTAATATCCAAATAATTAACCGAATTATAAGATAAATGAATAATCGAATTTACTATTTAGTTATTCGGTTAATAACCAAACAGTTATGAGGGGGATATTGACATAATTAACTTGATCAAGCACACGGTCTCCATTTATTTAACTAATTGATTCTATAAATTTGTAACTCTAGGGTACATGTATGTCTTTCTTTTCCATTGTAAATGCATACAACATATAAATAAATATATACAGACTTCTCCAATCATCTTCTTTTCGTTCATACATATTATATACACTTTTACCAAAGAAATTTATCCCTTGGTAAAATGGATCTACTTTTTTCTACAAATTTGGTTGTGATTTACAGATTTATTTTTATACAGATTGGGGTGAGCTTGGTCGAAAGTTGAGGTAGTTTATCTATAAGACAAAACCCAAAAAAATAAGGGAGAATAGGAAGTAAAAACACCAAACCCAATTTCCAAAAGGGATTTCCATTTAGATGCCAACAAATCACCTTGATTTGAATAGGTGATATGATTTAAGGATTTGAGGTATGGGTTAATTATATGTTTTTAATTAAAAGAGAATAGAATTTTGATAAATTTAACTTTAAAGTTGTAAGGTTTATATTTTTTTTAATTCTTATTCGGTTGTTCAGTTAAACCGAATAACACAAACTCAATACCCGAACCCGAAAACCAAAAATTAAAACAGGTATAACCTCTGATGCCCCTAAAATAGGTATACATCACCCATTCTGAGTCGTTAAATACATGATACTGAATATAAATACAAACTTAATTCATACAACTGTCAGTGTAAAATACGACAAAACATAGCTGAGAGTTTTAGCACATATTGTCTTCTAGACAATATCCATACTCAAATTCAATCCTATTATAATTATTATCACATTATTCCACAGAATAGTGAGGACTACTAATGCAACCATCTGGACCGTCAATCCATTCCCCGACTAGTCCCAGCTATATTCTCATTTCCTGAAGAGAACAGTTAAAGAAAGGGTGAGCTCAACTAGCCCAGTAAGAAATATTATGACTAAGATAATGCAAAATAAATTATTCCTTAGCCTTCAACAGTATAACAACTGATAGAATATAATAGACAACAAGCTTTAGATCAATAACTGCAGCGGAATAATCAATCCATTAGAAGAGTCAAGTAGAGCATAAAATCTACTATCTTCTATGATTTAAAAGATTTATCATCAATTTTATCGTTGAGACTCGGCTTAATAAATAATTCCACATCATCAAATCATCATGCACTACGGGCCAAGGATATTCTTTAGTATCCAACCACGAATTATCCATGCACTACGGGCCAAGGATAATTATGTTTTCATCAACAGTCATTATCATGCCATAAAACAATTCATCTTTGCACCCTTAGCCGAAGAGAACCCATGACCATGATCATACCAAAAACTGTACATCAACGCACTACGGGCCAATGAGGACTTTTACCACATCATTTGTAACATTACGATCATGATTATAACGAATAATTCATGGTCATAATCATACCAAGTCCATCTATGCACTACGGCCAAAGATAACTTTCATACCAATATAAGCATGAGGATGATGATAATGACATAATAATTCAATAAAACAAGTTCAAGGATAAATTTTAAAGATTTATAATTTAATTTATCCAGAATTCAATAACGTTCAAATTGTCAATATGATACTGCTTTGTGGAGTAAAATTCAAGAATAATATTGTACCAAAAATGATTTAGACCGAAAACAAATCAATTTTTATAATGAATAGTACCACTAGTGAATAGTAATCGAGTGAATAGTATCCCATGAATAGTAACTTCGGGAATAGTAACCTCGTGAATAGTAACTTCATGAATAGCAACCCCATAAATAGTACCCTGACATGAAAAAGTTAAAACTTATCAAAAATACTCAGAATAATAATTCCATGAAAAGATACTGGATGAAGCGCAAATATCAAGGATATTCTACTAATTTCATGGAGTATAGAAGCCAAAACTTAACAAAATGAGTATAGAATTCGAAATCTAAAACAAAATAATATTACTTACATACTACAGAGTATGGAAGAAAATATTATTTTATACGAATACTGAACAAAAATAATATCCCTTACAATTGTTGAACGAAAATAATATTCCTTACAAATATTAAACGAATATAATATTCTTTGCGAATATTGAACGATATAAAATTTCTTACGAATACGAAAAATAATATCATAAGCGAATAAGAAATAAATAATACCTCTTACGAATATTGAAAGAAAATAACTCTATTCATGAATACGAAAGAAATAAAACCCCTTGCCTAAAAAAGAAGAGTATTCCAACTAGTATAGCGGATATATTCTTGAAGAAAACTTTCACTATTTTCTACACTCAAAGCTTCCTAAAACTTGAAAGAAATACGCTCAATATTATTGAAGAGAAATTCTCTCATTCTGGTGTGATTTTCAATTCTAAATAAGCATCCTATTTATAACAGAATGGAAGGATACTATTTGGAAAAATTTCACGGATCAACCGTTCGAAAATCGAACGAATTCATTTCTAAGATCACGGGTGAAAAAAAAATAAAACTTCTGACGCTCATTTTCAAATTAATAATATAATAATCAATAATATATAATATATTCTATTTTTTATAAAAAAAATAAAACTTATAATATATATATATATATATATATATATATATATATATATATATATATATATATTAACATATGTTGATTTGAAAAACCAACACCATAAATTTAATTATGTACTGACAATTCAAAGAAGAAAAAACATGTGGGCCCCACCATATGTTATTATCATATATATATATATATATATATATATATATATATATATATAGAGTCCGGATCCAGTCCGGGATCCCGGACTCTATTAAAATACGGGTTTTTTTTTCTTTTTTTTAAACAACTAAAAATTTTTTTATGGAATTGGAATTTTTACATAATACAGTATTTTGGGCGTGATTTGGATGCCTATACCAAAATATTTTTGTACAGTCTGGGCAGACTGTACATACATTGGTTGGTATAGGTATTAAAAACACATCCAAAACACTGTATTATAGAAAAATTTCAGTTCCATAATTTATTTTTTTTTAGTTATTCTACACACAAAAAAAAAATTTGGGGTCCCTTTTTGATCAGGTCCGGGAGTCCGGACCTGATCCGTAGTGTATATATATATATATATATATATATATATATATATATATATATATATATATATATATATATAATTGCCTTACATTTACGTAAACTCTCCCCCCCCCCACCCATTTCCATTCTTCATCCCACATATGGGCCCCACATGTGGCCCCACCTCTATTATATTAAATAATTTTCTACCGATTATTTTAAAAAATGAGTAAATAAGGGTCCATAAAATAAGCAGCATTTACAACAAATACTTCATAAAAATCCTCTCAATAGTTTTAACAACACTTATTTATCATTATTATAACACGCAATATTAACAACCAGATCGTTTTCAGGAAAGAGGAGGCTTTCCAATGAGGATTTCTCCCTACTGGCGCGCAATTAGGTGACCAAACCTCTCCTCGACAGAAATTTATAGACATTGTTAAATATGCCGATAATAATATGAATAAATGTTTCGTCTCAATTATTGATTTAATAATATATAAAATATCGACAATAATTGAATCAAATAACGTGAGATACTATACAGCAATTACTGTAGCAATAATTGAACAACACTGAGTGACTTCTCACGTAAGCATAAATAATCAATACCATGTGCTACTATGCAACCACACGTATTACTGTACTTTTACCACCAGTTATTTCAACAGTTAACGGTAAAACTTCTGTTGTTAATTTCATAAAAAGATATTTTTGTCGTTTTCTCATTCCGATTATAATTTCATTGTGGGGTCCACCAATGATTATGCCGTCGTACGAATATTCCCTGCTAAAACGAATATTCTCCGACCAATCGAATATTTTATTACAACTTGCATACTTTAGAAAATTTACAAATATTACCCACAACTATAACATTATATCAAATTCACATTATAATACTAAAAAAATATTTTGAGAAAATTAATCTTTATTCATAAAATTCGGGGTCTTACATAACCGAATTGCAAAAAATAACCGAATAATCAAAATATTTAAGTTAAAAAAAATCGGTTATTCGATTTTACCCATTTTTTGCTCAGCCCTAGCAGAATATGCAGCTTTAGCTGAAAGCCTGTAAAGGCGAAAGAAAATAGAAAATTAAAAATGTTTAAATTAAAACTGATTGTAACTAATATTGAAATAACTATTAAACACATATTCCCCAACAACGGCGCCAAAAAATATTTTCCAATTTTAGATAGTAACAATTATATACAAGTATGCACGATCAACAAGTAATATAGAGTAAATATAGTGTCGAACCTATAAATTATGTACCTAATATACTTCAACTACTAATTTTTTATCAATTCCATTTTATTTAAACAATCCAAATTTGAAGTATGTTTAAAAGCGAATTAAAATTAAAACTAAAGTTTAACATAAAGTTTGAAAATCAGATGTTTAATGATTTAGACTACAATATCTCCAATTACGTCACACGAATCAATTCTCCAAATCATTCAATTATTAAATCCAATAGAGTTATTATCAGATATTTATGAGTATTTATTAGCCCTTTCCCTAAGATCAAATAAAAATATTTAATTCAATTAATCTTCTTATATTCCTATGCAAAACAAGAGAAGCAAATTCATTAAGTTATAATTCCCACAAGTTACATGCATTGTATAGAGAGATTCTTATTTAATACACAACCCTAGTTATTTAATTCACAAAATAACTAAGAAATATCTTATCACATACATATCTAACCCCAAATTTCATCTCTTGAATTCATCTAAGGTATCCCACTAATTATTAGCCAGAAAATTAATTAATATGATAGACAAACTCCATACGAATCAATAATTGATATCAAATAGATAACTAATTTATGAATACAAAAGGTTCAATTTTAGCCTTACATTAAAATTTAGTTCATAATGAAATTAAAAACAAGAAATACCAAATAAATGATCATCTTAAGATTACGAAACTGAGAAAAAAAAACTCGGTAGAATCTTTTCCAGTCTTCAAGTCTCCGTCTTGTTTCCTTTGCGACGCTCCTTGAATCTTCAATCTTTAATCGCAACCTTCAATTAATGTGTGTCTTCCTTGATTAGAAGTTTGTCCCTTATTTACTTAGTTTCCCCCATAAAAATCAGACTTATTTCGCATCCAAATCCAACCAGGAAACCATATCCCAAGGCTGGAAAAGTCCCTGACTTGCATTCTGTACCTCAACGCTTCGGCGCTGGGTTTAGTTCATATTGGGCGCCCCAACGATATAGATCAAAAAAATTACCAAATTTTCACTCCTTTATAGAAATTTCATAGTTACCCCTTCTTTGCACTTTCCTACAAACTAACACAAAAACAAGTAAAATGCCCAAAAATTACTCAAAAGATATCAATATACTAACTCTATAAGTTCCCGAATCGTGGTTATATTTTCCACTCATCATGAGACAACTTCAATAACCTAACAAATATACAAAATTAGTTTTTCAAAATTACCCTCACCTAGCTAATACATCTAAGAATATACTTAGTGGGTGAACATTTTGATGTCTAAACTTTTTGTCTCTCTCTTTCGCTTCTTCCAAATAGAGTTTTATGTGCCTTTGTATTGTAACAGATATAAGTTGTTCGTTGGATGATCATGATTTAAAAATTAAACTATTTTCTCTTCTTTAACTTTGTATATACAATGTTCAAGTAAAAAATTTATGTATGCAAAAAGGTGAACAAGTACAGGATTGGTTCAATTTGAGGTATAAAAAGATCATATATATATCCCATAATTAGCTCTTTAATTTTTGAACTTTATTCATGGTTTTTTGGTGTTTTTTATTATTTGTAATTGAGTTAATATTTTAGTTTAAAATAGATAAAATATTTCTCTTTTAACAATCTCTTTTTTCTTTTTTTGGTTTGCTCTCATATTGTGTCTTTTTACAATGGGAGCAAACTTAACATAGTTTATTACTAACATAGAAAGAACATTAATAGTTTTGAATTTTAATTAACTCTTACTCATTCCCATAACGAGACCTGTAAATTATAGATTATATTTAAGAAAAAGAAACTGAAATTTAAAAGAATATATATATAAGCATTTTAAATGTTTCCATTTCAAAATTTGACAATCGTTATATTATTTGTTTTAGGCCTTACATTACTTGTTTATACATATATACAAGTAATGTGTTTTGTTATTTTCCAAAGGAACGATATTCTTATTTTTAGAAGTTTAATGGCCATCATCATCTTCTTTTCTTTGAATGAAGTTGTCTTTTATACTTCTCTAAAATCTTTCTGTTGAAAAGTGTCTGTTATAGCATTTAATGCATAAATAATTTGATATCTCTGATGTTTACTTTTTGAGGCTTTGCGTCAGTGTACTTTCTGACTTATGACTTGTCACATCAGTCATTATCTTTTCCAGCTTTCCAGACAGCTTGCTTTCGGCTAACTAGTCATTGGTTATATCTTTGTTTTCTTCCAAGAGTAGATCTTTTGATGCATTGAGATCATCATCTTGAAACGTTCCAATTGTCAATCATATTGTCAGACCTGACATGAGCTCTACAGTCTACTATCATTGTAAGAGTTGTAGGATTAAACTTTACGATCGATTCGACCTCTTCTATTCTTATATTCTTTTAATCGTTGATAGAATAGTGAGGGATGTTGTAATCCTTTTTATTTTGAATCCATACTATAGTTGAAATCTTATCTCCTTTTCTGCTTTCTAATTGACTCATCTTATCTTGACTAACTCAGTAATTTCTTCTTCTTGTTCTTGATACTTTAGCTGCTTTGTGAAGTTGGCAACACCGTTCTGAGTAAGTTGTTCTTCTTTGTTCCTAAATACTGGTTGTTTCTGTTTGAAGTTCTGATTGTTCTACGATCGGTTTAAAGTTCAGTGATTTGATACAATGCTATTGTAGTTGACCTTTAGATTTTTTCTAGTGATCTCTTTATATGAGAAATATATTCAGATGTCATTAAAGTGTATTCTCTTGCCATATCCTCCTTCAAAAGTGATCTTTACTTTATATTCATGGTATAACCTGAGCTTGGTGATCTCCTTTACTTCGTACAGTCAGCACTTCATATTTTGCTTGACTTTTCTGATGCTGACTTTATGATTTTGACCTCACTGGACGATCTTAGAGTAATCTTCAGATATTATTTTCTTTCAGTATCCGCTTGGAGTATCCTACAAAATCTCTTTACTGAGAAATCTTTACTCTGTCATCCATTGATTCTTCTAGCAAAGATTTGACATTCTTGCCAAATGATGTTTAACAGTTTCTTTGATTCTTTCCGTACCTCTATGTTAGCTTTATAACTTTTAAGATCATTTACTTCCTTTACAAACTGATCTTTTGTCTGTAATATGGAGTGAGTTCTTTAATCTTCTCATGTTGTACAGACATGATTTTCTCTATAGAGATAAGCCTTGCAACTTTGAGATCAAATGTTCACCTCACAAACTAAATCTCTGTCTGTGAGCTGAACTTCTGATGTTGTACGAACATGGTTATATCTGCGAAGTAACTTCATATTGTGAACTGGCAGAGTAACTTTACCATCATGAGTTCGTATCGTCTATACATCAGATCAGCTTTCATAAGATCAACCCAACATTATTTGATCTTTCTAATCTAAGTCCTTGTACATCAATTCTTTGAAGGACTTTACAAAATATGATGGTACAAATATAGATTAAGCATATATAGATTTAATCTATGATCAATACTTCTATCATGCAGAGTAATCACATTACAATGTTCATATCTATTACATATGCATATAGAGTAAGGATCAACCTAACAAGTTTGATCATATTATTCCAAGCCCTTGTACATAGATTTCTCAATAAAAGATTGTACATAGCTTATTCATACAAATATACTTTATAAGCTTCATCATTTTAGTCATCTTCATGTGTCATCATCAAATCATACATATATTTGGAATCTAATCAGGGTCTAATCAAACTCCCCCGTAATTAAACAATGACAAAACTAATGAATTCTCCACTGTAGTTGACACGTTTTATTTATTACACTACTTAACTTTTAATTTTTTAAATTACACCATTAAACTAATTAATATTTTAAAATTTGAGGCATTCTGTTATTTGAGGCTGGCAACTGTTAAATCCTTTCAACTTTTATCCAACATGGATGTGAAAAAGAAAAGGAAAAAAAATAAAAATGACAGCAAAGTCTCCGATCTCAAAACCAAACTCGACCTCCCCACCTCCACCGACTGCTCCAACTCTCTCTCTCTCTCTCTAAAACTCCTCTACTCTCTCTCATCCACACTTTCTGATGCCCTTTATCTCTCTAAAACCTGCCACTCCCTCACCCTCCCGGTCGGCAAACTTAAGAACCAAAATGATATCGACTCAATCTTCGCCAAGCTCACCCGCCACGTCACCGACATCGATATCCTCATCAAGAGCGGGGTCCTCCAAGACACCATCGTTTCTACCACTTCCAAGAGAGAGTCTGTTCGTCTCCTACAGAAACCTATTAACTCGATTACAAATCGGCACAACCGAATTGAAGAACTCATCCCTCGACTCATTCTTATTATTACTCCAAGAAGACAATAAAAATGTATTAACCACCCTCATACATGGAATGGTTCACATGCTCGTACGCTTACTGGATTCTACTTCTTCAGCTGAAGTAAAGCAAAAAAAAAAAAAATCAGCGCCATTGTTAAGTGTTGGGCCATAATCCTCCTCCTATTGGGCCGAATGGATTAAGCCTACTTATTCAGTTATTCCATTGAGTCTTCACTATTGGGTGTTGACATAACTGGACCTAGTCATCATACTATTTCTATTCAACCCTGTAAGACCGGGTCGGTTTGTTGGATTAACTCATTAGATCATTTAATATCTATTACTTTGACTTGTAATGATGAAAAAGCATGACAGATGACTAAGGCACCTGCCATGCATTAATGTGGATGGGATTATAGCCGGTCGGCGACACAAACAGTGATCAAAGGTAGTGAGTAGGCTGCAGGTAGGCGGCAGGACCCATCAGATCACGGGGGCTGTGTCAGAGATAGTGGGTGGCACTGTAAACCAGGCAAGAGAGTGTAACTTATCAACCAAGTCTTCACAAACAGGTATAGACACAAGTTAACATTCATATTTACACACACAACTGAATTATTATCTCTCTCAATACACTAGACATTACATCCTCCATTGTTAACCTTGTGAACACGTTTACTCACTCTCACGCCTGAGCTATTCCCCGGAGGTCCAGCCGTCAAGCTTGTGGTGTTTTTCGTGTTTACTGTGCAGGATCAGGACGTCTTACGGGATTGGAACGTGGTAGAAGATCTTGGCGTTAACATTGGCGCTAGAAGGTGGGCTAAGTTCTAGTGTCCTGAGTATTTTTCAATCACAAACTGTGTTTATTCTACGTTGGTATTAATGGTGAAGAGTAGAACACCTACGCCCGAAGGGCAGCCTATGGCTGCCAGCGAATCGGTTCCACGAGTGTCTGTCAAGGATCGTTTGGGACCGGCAATAAGTGTTCATGCCAGCACTGCGTCCAAACAATCACATGAAGATTTTCGGCCGAGGGCTGTGGGCAATGTTAAGCGAAAGCTAGTTTTCACGGCAGAAAAAGGGTCTAGCCATGGTCGAAAACGAGTAGAAGGCACCTCGCCTAGAACTCGATATCGAGATGACCAAGATGAAAAGGCCTCACGACTGGCTAAGATGGCAGTTGAAGCATATAGGGCTATGGAGGTACTTGTGAAGCAGCAACAGGATATAGCTGAGCAAATGGCTCGAATGGAGGAGTTGAGAGACGAAGGGATCAGTTATGTTCAGTCCGAAGAGTGAGGGCATCGAAGTGGGAAGGAACCTGCCCATTCAGAATGTGAATCTCGGGACCAACCTCGAGAAAGAAGAAGATCCCGAAGCCCTACTCCTCAAAGATCGAAGAGGGCACATCACCCTGTCGATTCTAAAGAACAGGGTCGAAATGAACGAAGAGGCCGATCCAGAGATCGCACTCCTGAGACCGCAAAGAAAGCACTTGTTGTTGCAAATTCTCACCATATTGCCCGAGTTCAGAGACAAAGTATATCTAGAGATCATACTCCCGAGAGTCTACTGAGGGCATACCACCCTGTAGACGCTCGTCATCGAAAAAGCCCTTCTAAAATTGGAGATTCTATTGTAAGAAACCGGTCCACTCAGCGGAGGAACGAGTCTCCGAAAAATGAAGCATCATTTCAACCAGAAGGTGTGGAATATCTGGTTAAAGAACTGAAAGAACTTCGGAAACAGCTTAACGAAGTGCAGAAAATAAAAGATACTTCGGGAAATAAGGCATCTCCTTTTTTCGCGGAGATTTTAAAAGAGAAGGCTGACCCCACCAAGAAGTTGCCCCACATTGAAAGTTATGATGGTTCGGGGGATCCCTACGACCACAGTCAGGCGTTCTACCGACTAATGGATTATTACGACTTTAGCGATGCTTTTAAGGGTCATACTTTTGTTACGACGCTCAGAAAGGATGCCCGACAGTGGATGGGGACTTTGCCCTCGGATTCAATTTCATCTTGGGCAGACATGTGTAATAAATTTCATGCTCGCTTCGGGAGCAACAAAAGAAGGGGAAAACCAACTGGTTCGTTGGCTCAAGTTCGTCAGTATTCGAATGAATCTTTAGGCCACTATGTAAAACGGTTCCGTAAAGCAGTCGGCCAAGTGACAGACCTGAACGATCTACAAGATGTGGGACTATTTCAGAATGGGTTAGACTTGGTCAAATCGGAAAATTTGGTGAAGAAATTAATGTTTAACCACCCGAAGAGTCTCGCTGAAGCCTTTGACAAAGCTGAAGGCTATATCGTGGTGGAAGAAGCTATGAATAGCCTCAAATGTCCTTCAGACTGGCTTAAGGAGACAGGTCGGGACAAAACCGAGGGGGAACAGAAGAAGAATGAAGGGAATAAAGACCGCTATGAGGGCGGGTCGAAGAGGTACAACAATTGGAGACAGGATAGAGGACGTTCGTCCGCTCTGGCCCAGAGAGTAAATAGGACGTACACAGCACTTAACACCGATAGAGCTGTTATCTTGGATCAGATCAAGGATCTACCTATCTTCAAGCCACCTCGAGATAACATTAAGCCCGGAAAAGGGAATCCTCATAAGTATTGTGATTATCATCAAGCCTCGGGCCACGATACGAATAATTGTGCTAGTTTGAAAGATTTCATTGAAAGAAAGGTACAAGGCGGGGCTTTAGTCCAGTATATGGCCGCCTAGATAAATCTGCAGCAGGATAGGGCACCTATTCCGGTAGATCAACCAGTTCAGCAAGCGTTGCCTGCTCCGGGACAGCCTGCAAGGCGTGTGATAGATGTCATCACTGGGGGTACTTCTGGCAAACTTGTTGGAAAGAAGCGCCGAAGTCATTTGGATTCGGTCATGTCAGTGGCGGGTGCCCTCCCGAAGACTGATAGACATTATCCAAATACGGTAATCTCCTTTACTGATGAGGATTATCCTTCGGAAACCATCGAACCGCATGAGGGATCATTGGTGCTGACTGCGCAAGTGGGTTCGGTGGATATAAAGTGAATGATGGTAGATAATGGGTCTTTGGTAGATATTCTGTACGCCCACGCTTATCAAAGGATGCATCTAGATGGGCAGCAGATGGAGATAGGGCAGGAAGCTCCTTTGTACGGCTTTAGTAATGATCCGGTCAAGGTGGCTGGAACCATTGAACTACCAGTTATCTTCGGAACGGCCCCTCAACAGGTAGAAATTATTTGCAAATTTTATGTTGTGCATATAGATTCTACCTATAATGCTATTTTGGGGAGACCTACTTTAATTGCTTTACAAGCTGTGACCTCGATCCCTCATTTCAAAATCAAATTTCCTACACCTCATGGGATTGGTGAGATAAAAGGTAACTTGGATCTAGCCAGAAGATGTTATAGAAATGTTGTGATCACTTCGGGAGTGGGGGTATCAAAGCAAAAGCAGACCATGGCGATAGAGATCAAACCCTTCACTAAGAGTAAGCCCGATCCGTTATGCTCAATCTGAAAGATTTGGTACGCCTAAAGATGGACAACCGTGATTTGGAAAGCCGTCTATACACTTTGAGGACATGTCTCAAGGTGATCCTTATGATCCAAGAAGACCAACAGCCATTTTCCTGATTGACCGAAGAAGGGTATTCTGTCTTTTTGGTCTTCGGGATTATGGTCGAAGCAGACTCAGAAGCCACACTCCTGTAAATCCACTGAGGGCACACCGCCCTGTGGATACTTGTCTTCGGAGATGCCCGTCTAAAGTTGCAGCTTCAAATGGAAAGTAACTGAAGAGTCCGACAAAGCCGTTGCAGTACTTCAGCAGAAGCAGAGCTCGTGGACATTGCATATCAAGGGGGCAATGTTGGGCTACTACGGATGCTTATAACTTTGATGGCATATGGTGTCCTTCCCTCAGATCAGATGCCGGCTAAAGAAGATCATGTATAAAGAGTGTCATTTCTGTCCTCATTAATGAGAATCTTTTTCGAATGTCCTTTTTCGTCACCATTGCTCAAATATTTGGTTCCATTCGGAGCAGAATATATTCCTCGGGAAGTTCAGAAAAACATCTGTGGCGATCATTTGGCTGCAAAGTTATTGGCCTAAAAAATACTTCGGCAGAGATATTCTTAAAAGAACTGGGGATCCTGCACAGAAAGACTTCAGTGGCTCATCCTCAGTCAAACGGGCCAGTCGGAGTGACCAATAGAAAATTGTTGAATGGGATCAAGCGCAGATTTGACGAAGCCAAGGGAAGATGGCTAGAAGAGCTGTTCAGTGTGTTATGGGCCTTTCAGACTATCATATGGTACTGATGCCTTAATCCCAGTTGAAATCGGATCTCCAAGTCTTCGACTTAGTCAATTCAAAGAGATCTACAATGAAGAAGGGCTAAAGGCCAATCTCGATTTGATTGAAGAAGTCAGAGAAACAGCCTTAATCAAATTGGAGGCCTATCGGCGATGAGTGGCCAAACATTATAATATGGGAGTAAAGCTTCACAGATTCGAAGTAGGAGACTTTGTCCTTAGAGAAGCCAAAGCATCTACACCTCAGGATCTGGGAAAGCTGATGCCAAACTGGAAAGGACCGTATGAAGTCATTGAAGTGCCGAAGCCGAGGACTTATCAGCTGAAGGCATTGGACGGGTCAGCAATTAAAAACACTTGGCACACCGGCAGACTTAGGAAATAATGTTAGTACATCGGAGGTCTGTAAATATTTACGTCATCATCAATAAAAGTCCTCTTTTTCCTCAAAAGAATCCAGTTTTCGTTCCTGTTCAGTTCAGTGGTGTAAGGAGGTTTGGGTGGACTTGCTGACCATTCGATGGCAGCCTCAATGGCAGGTGGACCTTATGGGTTTGTCAGGCCCTTCGTGGTAGGCAAACGCCATCCGTAAGACGTTGTCAGGCCCTGCGTGGTAGGCAATTGTCGACATTTAGACCTTGGCAGGCCCTTCGTGGTAGGCAAGTGTCATCATTAAGACGTTGTCAGGCCCTGCGTGGTAGGCAATTGTCGACACTTAGACCTTGTCAGGCCCTTCGTGGTAGGCAAGTGTCATCCTTAAGACGTTGTCAGGCCCTGCGTGGTAGGCAATTGTCGACACTTAGACCTTGTCAGGCCCTTCGTGGTAGGCAATTGTCATCCTTAAGATGTTGTCAGGCCCTACGTGGTAGGCAATTGTCGACACTTAGACCTTGTCAGACCCTTCGTGGTAGGCGAGCGTTCTTTAGACTTTGTCAGACCCTTCGTGGTAGGCAAATGTCATCTCTTGATTTTGTTAGGCCTTTTGGGGTAAACAAATTCTTAATGAAGCAGATCTGTCTCACACTTCGGTAACTAATAAGTATCCCTTTACATTATTACCTAAATTTTTTCTAAGTGCCGAGTTCGGAATGCCTCCCTCTTTAACTTCATCTTATCTGTCATATGACATGCTTAGTTGATTATTAACAGTTCGAGTTGAGTCCATGAAGGAATTCATACATATTTCCAGTTGAATTAATATTGAAGTATTGGCAGAAAGTAAATGCACCGAAGTCACAAGGGAGGAGACCACTTTTCATTAATATTTAATTTGATTACAAAATTAGGAACTTTTTACACAAGTCCTATAAATTAAAGAAAGTAAAATTATCTTCAGACAGCAGCTTCATCTTCGGAGTCTAGCAAGGACGGATCCAGTTGGGCCACCACTAGTTTTTCCTTGCCCCGACTTCGGCAATCTTCGTACCCTTCATAGTATACTTTCAAAATTTCTGCGTCGAGCTCGTCAGATGTACGATAATCCGCATGTATCTGCTTGACCAATTCTTTGGTCAGAGGAGGATCCCGTTCTTGAAGTACCTTTATCTTGCCACGAAGCTTACGACACTTGGCCTTATGGATTTTCCTATCAGACCGATCCTTCATCTGAACTTCCCTAAGTTGTGTTGATAAGTTTGGATTGGCTACAGCAAGCCCCTCTTTGGTAGTCTTCAAAGCTTTGGTCTCTGCAACAAAACGAACATTCATGGTAGCTAATTTTTGTTCGTTGGCTTTTGTCGTCTTCAGTTATTCTCTGACTGAGCTCAACACGTCATAAGTTTCCTTCATATCCTCCTTGGTTTGGGCCAATTCCCTCTGAAGACTTTCATTGGCATGGAGAACAGATTCAAGTTCCTCTCTTTCTCGAGCCAATGTAGCCTTTAACATGTTGTTCTCCCTCCTCAGAGTCTCCTCATCGGACTCAGCATTTATATGCCTGGGACGTAAACGCCCGAAGACTGTGTTTGCCTACACATATTCGACAGTATCCGATCAATTTCAAATATTTAGGCAAGTAAAGAAATGTTCAACTGATAAAACCCTCACTTACCTTTGCCAGATAACTCATGCCTTCATCAAGAAAATTCCCGTTCGTATGATTATCAAATCGATGATCATCATTTTCCCGAATGAAGGCATCAAAGAGCTGGAATGGAAAGTTAACGTTGTACCAAGAACACAAAGTCGGCGCCCCAGTGGCCTCATCATGGAATTTCTGTGATGAAGGCCTTGGGGGGGAAGGCATCGGTTGGTCATGAATGGGAGAAGGATCCATATAGATATTTTTGGGGGAAGAAGATTGAGATGGAGTAGGATCTCGAACTGGTAGAATTACAGGCGTTGAACTGGGGTGGCTGTCGGATGGTTGTTTTCTCTTTCGAGATGGTACTGCAACATGCTCAGTTCTTTATTCTTCATTTACAGTTAAAATCTCCACATGGTTTTTTGGAGGGTGAACAGCTGAAGAAGTTACTCTAAGCTCATCGGGAGTTAAAGGAATGACTTTGGCTCTCAACTTTTTGATTCGAAGAAGTCGCCTACGATCATTTGCAGGTAGATCTAATAAACTTGTTTGAACTAAGACTGGATTGGCGTCTGGTGGTGTTGGATCGACAGTTGGGGGTATCGGATCAACAGTTGGTTCAGATTCAGAAAGAGATTCGGAGTCTGGCGGGATGGAAATTAGTCGAGGCCTTCGGATGGCTCTTTTCTTTCGTCGAAGCTGGAGGATTCTTTCCGAAAGAAGGGGTTCATCATCTACGGGTGCATGGGTGGGAGGCTCATCAGTTGGTGCTTCAGTAGGTGGTTTGAATTTGGAGGAGGATTCCGGTTGTGAAGGTTCAGCATCGACATTTGCAGATTTTTCGGCTGCATTGTCTTCAGATGGGACTTCATGTTGTGAGGAATCGACGGTGGCTTCTACCAATTTTCCAGCTAGCAAATCTTCTAAGTCTTTCATCTCCGAAGGCGACGGTTTGATCAACGTTACTACAGAAAATTAACAGTTCTACATCAGAATCCATATCACAAAATTTTCAAAATATTCATAAAATGAATTTGTGCTTACATTTGTGATTATACAACCACGCTTGATTGGAAAGAAGTCTATAGTTCCATTCCTCCCTCAGAAAATTATCCAAAAGCTCTATCATCTCGGCCTCACGTTCTTCAGAGACATCTCCGAAGTCCGTAGAAATCTTATCATCAGTGGCCCAGTCCGGTAAAGAGATGATTTCGGGTCCTTTGACGAAAAACCATCTTTCATGCCATCCTTTGTTGCTTGAAGGAGTATTCACTAATGAGCGTCTCTCGAACCTCTCTCCTATTTTTGAAGAATGCTTGCTTATAGTCTTAAATCCTTTTTCTCTGGACTGGCCGACCTTGTATACAGTAAAGAAGAAGTCGAGCATGGGTTCGACACCAAGTTCGTAGCACAAAGATATGAATGCTAAAATATGAATATAAGAGTTCGGCATTAATTGGGCGAACCCAACGCCCAGAAACCCTAACAAAGTTACTACGAAAGCGTGAAGGGGGAATCGGATCCCCTTCTCCAGGATGGTCGTCGTAACAGCCATCCATCCTTCGGGGCGTTGGTACATCTGTTCTCCAGACATGGGACCTCTCACCAAATGGGTATCCAGAATGTGGCAACGAGTTCGAAGCTTCTCCAAATCAACCTCTGTAACTTTCGAGGGAGTGTAGGCATGGAGATACTGTTCTTTATTCCTGCAGAATACGGAAGGACTGGGAGAAGATTTCATTATTGGTTTCTTCTTAGTAGTTGCAGCGGTCTGATCAGAACTTGAAGCATTTTTGGTAAAGTTTAGGTTTGGAGGAACGGAGCAGATTGGTGTCACTAGCAGGGAACGACCTTGTTCAGAATCTTGAAAAGCCATTATTAACAATTTGCAGAGAATAAAGAGAGGGCTCAAGAGATAGAAAGAAAGTTTGAAATTCAAATTGGCGGGTAAAACTGTCAAAATTGATAAAGTTTACCTTTTATATCTACGGTTACACGGTAATCGAGGGTGGCACATTTAATTTACAGCAATGATGGTGAATTGGAAGAGGTATCGTCCGGTTTTGGGTCTAAATATCTTAACCAAAATGGACTTATGTCTATTGGGCCTCCTATTTCTGTCTCTGATATCAATTTGGACCGATTTTGTTGGGCTTTAGTGAGTTTCACTTTGGACCTCTTGTAACTTATCATAATTCGTTATATCATGGGCCTATATTGTTTATAGTCTTCTATTAAACACCCTGTTTAATAAAAGACTAGGGGGGCAATGTTGGGCCATAATCCTCCTCCTATTGGGCCGAATGGATTAGGCCTACTTATTCAGTTAGTCCATTGAGTCTTCACTATTGGGTGTTGACATAACTGGACCTAGTCATCATACTATTTCTATTCAACCCTGTAAGACCGGGTCGGTTCGTTGGATTAACTCATTGGATCATTTAATATCTATTACTTTGACTTGTAATGATGAAAAAGCATGACAGTTGACTAAGGCACCTGCCATGCATTAATATGGATGGGATTATAGCCGGCCGGCGACACAAACAGTGATCAAAGGTAGTGAGTAGGCTACAGGTAGGCGGAAGGACCCATCAGATCACGGGGGCTGTGTCAGAGATAGTGGGTGGCACTGTAAACCAGGCAAGAGAGTGTAACTTATCAACCAAGTCTTCACAAACAGGTATGGACACACGTTAACATTCATATTTACACACACAACTGAATTATTATCTCTCTCAATACACTAGACATTACATCCTCCATTGTTAACCTTGTGAACGCGTTTACTCACTCTCACGCCTGAGCTATCCCCCAGCGGTCCGGCCGTCAAGCTTGTGGTGTTTTTCGTATTTACTGTGCAGGATCAGGATGTCTTACGTGATTGGGACGTGGCAGAAGATCTTGGCATTAACACTAAGGTTTCGGGTGTTATTCGAGTAAACATGTTTTAATCGTAGAGGGATTATTGCTTCTCCAAGACCTAGTTCGTGTTCTCGAATCGAGCAGCGGGTTTTCTAAAGAAAAAGCCTGTATTGCCCTTCAAGAGGTGGAATTTTCTCTCTCCAAGAGATTTGTCAAGGTGGGACATCCAGTTCTCAAGTTGTGTGTTGTCGCCTAATCCATTTCAAATAGGGCCATGTCATTTTTTTTCCTTTTCTTCACATCCACGTCGAATAAAAGCTAAAAGGATTTAACAGTCGTCAACCTGAAATAACAGAATAGCCTAAATTCAAAATAATAATTAATTTAATTGTGTAATTTGACAAATTAAAAGTTCAATGGTGTATTAAGTAAAATATGCCAACTACATTGGGAAATTCATTAGTTTTGCCATTAAACAATCTTTTAATCTATCATTAGATTCCCAACATGTTTGGTTTGCCCCTCTTCTATCTTGCTAAATTACATATTTATCCTTTCAACTTCTAATATCTATTTTCTTCTTTTCCAAAGTAAATAAACTTTCAATTGAATTTTTCTACTTTGCTCTATAGTCTACGATATAAGTTATGACGCTAAGATCGTTAACTCATTATTCTGCGATCATTAAGTCATGACTCTACGATAGTTAAGTTATTACTCTACAGTCATTAAAGATTCTTTTTCTGGGACCAACATGTATATGCGTCCTAATATAGACACAAAATTAACATGAAGTTAAAACAAACACATTACTTGTATATGTATATAAACAAGTAAAGAAATGCCTAAACAAATAATATAGTGATTGTCAAAATTTGAAATGGTAATATTCAAAGTGCTTCTATATTTTTTTTCTAAATTTTAGTTTCTTTTTCTTAAATATGATATATAATTTACAGGTCTCGTCGTGGGAAAGAGTAAAAGTTAATTGAAATTCAAAATTATTAATGTTCTTTCTATGTTAGTAATAAACTATGTTAAATTTGTTCTCATTGTAAAAAGACACAATATGAATTTCAATAAGCTCATATCCATCATATTATATATATATATAGGATCCGGATCTGCCGCGGACCAAATTGACGGACTGCCAAACGGACTAAAGGAAAAAAGAAACATGCGGGTCAAAAAGGGGATGAAGCAAAGACCCGGTCACAAAAAAGAAACGCTTTCCCTCTTACTCTCTTATATCTCTCTCTTTCTCAAAGCAACCTTTCCCTCCCCCTCTCTCAAAGCGAGCAGAAGACTCCCTCACTCGCGTTTCAAAATAGTCGATTCAGAAAACTCCCTCTCGCAAACCCAATCTTCCGATTCTCTCTCAAAGTGAGCTTTCCCTCCCCTTCTCTCAAAGCGAGCCTAAAGCAAATCGGAAGGCAAGAAGGAATTCGAATAGGTTCTGTTGCAAATCGGGAGCGGAAGATTCCTACAGAGAGAATCGGAAGGTAAAGATTGCTACTTAATTTTATAATTTTTGTTTTGGTGTTTGTTTTGCTACAAAGATCTAGGGTTTGTTTTGGGGGGAAGTGTATTGGTGATTTTGTGCTCTATTTACCAACCCCACCACACAAAGCGGTAGTAGCCACAGGCAAGAAATTTGAAAAAGTCTTTTCTTCCTTATCTAGCTTGTATGTAGTGTATATAATATGCATATATTGTGAAATTGCATAATTGCAATTGCTCTATATATTTAGCTATCTTGGATTAGGCTTGTATTTCTAATTCCAATCATAATTTTCTGAGTTTTTTGATATTATTATGTGATTTTGATTTGGAAGTTATAGTTCTTTAATCTCTGCTTTTAGCTCTTATTTATTTCTCGTTTTTTATGTTATTTTGTGTTTGATTGTTTTGGAATTTTTTGGTATGTTCCTATTTTTTGGTATGTTCGTATTGTTAATTTGGGCATCTATTTTGAATCTGCAGTGTTTTTTAGCCTATTACTGTCACCTGTTTTCTTTAATAATCATATGTGTCATCTAAATTCAACTTTCATCTCAGGATCCACAACTCTAATTATATATGTTACTATTTACTAACCTTCACCAAATAACAAACAGTAAAATATATAAAAATAATGGTTGCAATATATCTCTGTGTATTCATTCATATGACACTAGTATTTTCTAGGCTACTAACAATAGTTGAAGATAACCGGTCTCCATCACACTTTGGTAGATCTTAGATTTCCACTGGAAATCTCAGAAATATAAGAAAAAAACAAAAAAAGAAGAAGGGGAAAAACAATCCAAGAAGTTAAAACAATAGAGTAAGTTATGGACACAAACTACAAAAGTTACAAGCTGAAACCATCTAACTCAAGTCTCTATCTGCTTTTTTTTATGTGTCTTGTTATACTTATGGAACAATTTGCATTGACTTGGCATACTTAAGATTGCTCTTATTCCGACTCAGTGTCATATCCGGCTTAACACCCTTAGCAAATTGCTTCACTACTTGAGTGTCAACGTGGCTGTGATAGATTATAAGATTTGGCTTGGTGCCGAAATCTCTATCTGGTCTGGAGTACCTGAATGGAGGATATCTTTTTTTCTGCTGAGAAATCTAGGCTGTTTGGAAGAAGACATGGCATGCATATATATTGCAGAACTGGTAAGGACATGCCATGTTTTACACTTGTAACAGTTTGTAGTAGAACTTGATGCATCAATACATCATGCCTGCATATTGTTTCTTTCTTGATCCCAGAGTTTAGTAGTATAGTAATATTTTGTGACCATATCTTTATCTGTATGTTTTTCAGTTTTTTACAACTATACCTTTTGCTTGTGACCCTTCAAGCCTTCCAAAATATCCTCCCAGCAAAGAGATGGATGCTAAACTACGGGATGAGGAAGCTAGAAGGTGTGTATATCACTAAAGTTTTTATTGTACTGACGTTCAGGTTCTGATGAAAGAACCTTGGAGTACTTGCACCACCAAGAGACTTCTTTTTTATGCTTTCCTTTTCCCACCAAGTGCTTGGAGTAGTTGTTGTTTCTGTATTTATGCTTTCCTTTTCTCTTCCCCGGATTAATTTCTTGTTTATAGGTTCTTGGAGAGTCATTAAAGCTGAAACAGCTAAAAGCTCTTATGGATGAACAATCTTCTATTTTTTCCATTTTCTCTTCAAGAAGAGAGGCTCTTATTTTCTTGAAACAGAAGTTACTGCATTGCTACTAGTGGAACAATTTTGTCAGCTCATGCTATAGTTTTGGTATTCTGCATTACGAAGATGAACCATAATACTCAATCTTAATTAAAAAAATCCTTATTTAGTCAGCCTTGATAGTTTTGTTTTATTGATGCAGCTTGAAGGCAGTCAGAAGTTTGCAGTGGAGGGAAAGAGAGTAACTCTTTCATTTAAGTGAGGCTAATAAATTTGGCCCGAAATTTAGAAATTTTTTATTGGTCTGTACATCAAACTGAGACTAGACTAGTATTATTATATTGATCTTACTGGCTGTATTGAAATATTGTGAGTAATTGTATTATTCTTCCTAATTCATTTCGATAATTGTTCTAAAACTGTTTTGTTGTCTGCTACTACTTTTCCAATAACGCATAGCTCCAAAGTCTTGTTGCTTGTTTAGCTCTAGTTCCTTTGGCTGATGGCATGCCCAGTTGGCAACAATGTCACCAAATCTGTACCAAGAGCAAAAAAGTTTATCTTCTACTTTGTGGAGCTGAAAACAAATGTTTATCAAACAACTGGTTCCCTTTTTAAATAAATAAATAAATTCATGAATTTCTCATGAATTTATCTTAAAAATTGTTACTATTTTACCAATTAAAACACCTGCTTTTGCTTTTGGCCTAAAAATCTCAATGTTATTTTGTGCTAATAAGAGAATTCTTCCATCTCTGCAAACTAGTATTAAAACACATCACAAATTCACAACAATGGATTAACATGATAACCACTCCATAGGGACTCTTGCACTAATTTTAAACTCATCCTAAATCCTTGACCTGCAAATTATTTTGCCAAAACAAAACTATTACTTGTTACACATGAAATAAAGTTTACACCCAATAACCGACACGTCCCGAAATTATGGTCCAGATCCGCCTACGCAATAAAGTTTACACCCATAAAATAAAAAACAGAGGGCGATCTCTGTGGTATGAGTTTGATATTCAGAAATTGAAATAGAGGAAAGTTGATGAACTGAATTGGCATTTGGCAAGGCAAGGCAATCCCTTCTAGGCTCCAGCAGTTGGGCGGACCGACACAACTGTGAGATTTTCATTCTTCTTTATGGCTTCTCTTTCACTCTCTATAAATCAACACAGTTCCTTGGTTTTCCGGTAAATATATATAGTACTTATATAATAATAAAAGAGAAATGGGTACAGTAACTATTCTACCCCCATGTCCATACATGTCTTCCTCTTCTAACTTGCAATCAATAATAAAGTAGTAGTACTACTGTAATTCCTCTCATTAATAAATAGTAATACTAATTGGATATAAACACTGGAACAGAACACCTAACAAAAATGGAGTACAAAAATGGTTTAGCTTTGACAGATTTGGATATTCGAAGAATAGAGATAGAGAGAGACAAAAAGTTCAGATATCAAAATATCCACGCACTGAGTATGTTCTTAGATATATTAAGTGAAGGTAATTTTGGAAAACTATTTTTTATCATTCTTAGGTTATTGCAGTTGTCTCACCTTGATTAGAATATGGGTCCTACGTGCATAAATATTAAAAAGAGACGTGGAAATATTAGTTTCTTACTTATATTCTAAGTATATTAAATAATATTATGCCACCAATAATACATATCTAACAAATGTTAATTAGAATATGTTTAGGAGAAAAAAATATTAAAGTTATCATTTTTAAAAATATATTCTAATTTTAAAATGAAGAGAATATTTGTATATAAATATCTTACATGCAATATATTAACATGAAACTAAAAAAGAAATAAGGGTCGTCCACCACCAGGGGCGGATCTAGGAATTTTTCTTAACGGGAGGGGATTTTAATTAATTTTTTTGTTGAAGTTAAATAAATAAAACTTGAAATAATCATAATATTAAGTAATCATAATAATATTTAAAAATTGCAATAAATATTAATAATCCAAATTAAAAAACTAATTTCAAATAAAAAAATTTAGATACAATTTAGACACTTATTTCGATTATTTGTTTCAATTTGAATGATTCTCCAAATGCTTAAAGTCTAAAACCAAATTTGCTTTCTATATTCAAACAAAATCATGAATTAATTTCAAAGCATAAACTAGTTTCGATATCTTTTTATAAGTTTCAAATAATTTGTACCCATGTGATGATATCAAATATACGAGTAGAACCGAATTTAATCGATAAAGTTAAAGTTGTTCAAGCCATAGACCCAGAGCTGATGCGTATGAAGAAAAAAGTACACGGAGGTGTTATTCTAGAAGCAAGAATCGATGAAGTAGAAATACTTATAGTCAACTGTGACGCCCCCAAAATTAGGTATACATCATCCATCTTGGGTCGTCAGATACATGGTACATAATTCAAATACAACTTACTAATACAACTGTCGTGTACAATACGACAAAACATAACTGTGAGTTTGAATAAAATTATTGTCTACTAGAGATTATACAAACTCAAAAAGAGTCCTCATTACAGTTATTAATATACTATTTTACAGAATAGTGAGGACTACTAATGCTATCCTCTAGACCGTCACTCCATTTTTCGACTAGTCCTTGCTATGTTCTCATTTCCTGAAGAGAACAGTGAAAGAAAGGGTGAGCTCAACTAGCCCAGTAAGAAATATTATGACTAAGATAATGCAGAATAAATTATCGTTAGCCTTCAACAGTATTAAACTGATAAAATATAACAACATCAAGTTTAACAGCAGCGGATCAAGCAATCCATTAAAAGAGTCAAGTAGAGAATAAAATCTACTATCTTTTATGATTTAAAAAGTTTTTCATCACTTTTATCGCTGAGACTCAGCTTAATAAATAATCCACATCATCCCTGCACTACGGCCAAGGATACTCATTAGGGTCACGACCACAAGTTCCATGCACTACGGGCCAAGGATATTTGTGTATTCATCAATGGTCATGATCATGCCAACAACAGTCCATCAATGCACTACGGGCCAAGGATATTTGTAAACGCATACGATCTTCTACTCAACACGTCAGCTACCACGTTCGCTCTTCCACGATGATATTGAATAGTACGATCGTAATCTTTAACAGCTCGAGTTAACATCTTTGGTGCATGTTACTTTCGTTTTAGTTGAAAAAATTATTTTGAGGGTTTAAGAAATGGGTTTTGTACTGGTGTCAATACAAAATTCGATTTCACGCTCTGGGATAGGCTAAGAAGTCTTCAGGAATACGTCAAGAGATTTATTAATGATAAAAATATCATTCAAAACTGTTACTCACATCCAAGACTTGGATAGTACGTCACATTGATACCAACTGTGAATTCTATCCCTTAACCTAGATAGCACCTCACAATGATACCTATCAACTTGTTATCGTCATTCACGACGTCGCCTACAGAAAGTCTGGCTTCGGTGCATTCCACACAAGGAAGTCATCAACAAAAGGATCGGGGCTCTTTACTTATAGCTTGATATGACAATGATTGAATTTAGTGGTTTGGTTGCTTGAATTCGCATAATAGGTTGGTTAGAAATATGAAAGCTAACAACCTTACGAAAAACATGATGAGTAGTTAACCAATCGTTTCCTAAAATCGCATCAAAGGCAAGCATTTTCAAAGAGACAAGATCAACACGTAACGTGAAAGTGTCGATTTGAATCAAATAAGATTTATAAACAGTGGAGGTAACGAAGTTTTCTCCCAATGGAGTTTCAATAGATAAATCAAAGTTTAACTTCTCCGGAGTTAAGTACAAACATTGAACACAACTAGGTGAAATAAAAGAGTTAGTAAAATCGGTATCTAACATGGTATAGACTTCGTAAGAGCTTATGATTAACTTACCCGTGATAATTTTATTCAGGTTCCTCGTCACGAGAGAAAAAAAATGCTCTCTCTTAAACTACCAGCTTTGGCTTGTCTGGGACATCCTTTGGCATCATTATCCCAGCTGGAATTGACTTTATCATACGACAAAATTGAGCTAGATGACCTTCTCTTCCGCAATTAAAACATGCTTTGGACTGCTGCGTACAGTTTGGACGGATGTGTCCCTCCTGTCCGCATTTGAAACATACGACCGGTGGTCGTTCTTCTTTCTTTAAAACGGGTGCTGGTACCGACATCTTTACGTCAATGTTGAACCTTCTCTTCTTGAAATGTCCATTCTGATTATTTTGGCCATGATTATTACCGAAGTGGTTACCATTTCTGACATGTTGATTTCCTCCATGCTTATTATCACCGCTTTGATGAACTGTTATCACCGATATTATCATTTTGCTGGCTGCTCTCTTTTGGTTTGGTTGACTCGTTATCGCGCTCCACCAACTGAGCCCTATTTACAACATCTGAATACAAACACAAATTATGAGAAATAAGATGTTGACGTATCTCCGGCTTCAAACCTCTTAAAAATAATCGCGTCATTCTCTCTTCAATATCCACCAAGTGGGACGTAAACCGGGATAACTCCGCAAATTTTGCCTCGTATTGCGACACTGTCATATTTTTTTGCTCCAATTTGATAAACTCCACCTCCTTCATGTGACGGATACTTTCGGGAAAGTATTTGTCGTTGAACAGCTCTTGGAACTTCTCCCAAGACATCTTCAGTACGACAGGTTGAGTACGTTTTACCGATTCCCACCAGTAATCTGCCTCTGCATGCAACATAAAGGTGGCAAAGGGAACCTTTTGGTCCTCGAAGCATCCCAAGACATCAAATATCTTGGTGATCTGCTTTAACCGCCTTAAGTGGTTCTGGCTTTCCCAAAAACTCTGGTGGTCCCAGCTCCTTGAATTGCTTAGCGGTGACCAACCATGGGTTGCCATTGTTTCCTCATGTATTATGAACAGGAGCCGCCTTCTCCCGTTGTTGCATGAATTGCTCCTTAAACTGCTTAGCGGTGACCGTCCGAGAGTTATCAGTATTTCTACCTGCATTTTGGACAGGAGCTGCCTTAGCCTATTGTTGTATGAATTGCATAAAGCCTCTGACCATCCCATCATTCACCATTTCATCGGTGTTATTATTTTCATGAGGAATATTGTCCTCTAGTTGCACATTATCTTGATTATTGATCTGTGGAGACTCAACGGTGTCCTGTGCTCCATTGATAATCTCAACATTCTCGGATGCCATTTTCAAAAACTGCCACAAAACAAGGGTTAATTAACATATCACATATTATCCCTATACTTTGACCGACCAATTAAATACAAAATAAATTTAAGTAGGTCATATTAGCGAAGGAATTCCCCGTCTCTCCCCTCCTAGTTCTAGTCTCACATCTTAGCCAGGGATCATATCCCTAAGCTTTGATACCAACTATGACGCCCCCAAAATTAGGTATACATCACCCATCTTGGGTCGTCAGATACATGGTACATAATTCAAATACAACTTACTAATACAACTGTCGTGTACAATACGACAAAACATAACTATGAGTTTGAATACAATTATTGTCTACTAGAGATTATACAAACTCAAAAAGAGTCCTCATTACAATTATTAACACACTATTTCACAGAATAGTGAGGACTACTAATGTTATCATCTGGACCGTCACTCCGTTCCCCGACTAGTCCCTGCTATGTTCTCATTTCCTGAAGAGAACAGTGAAAGAAAGGGTGAGCTCAACTAGCCCAGTAAGAAATATTATGACTAAGATAATGCAGAATAAATTATCGTTAGCCTTCAACAGTATTAAACTGATAAAATATAACAACATCAAGTTTAACAGTAGCGGATCAAGCAATCCATTAAAAGAGTCAAGTAGAGAATAGAATCTACTATCTTTTATGATTTAAAAAGTTTTTCATCACTTTTATCGCTGAGACTCAGCTTAATAAATAATCCACATCATCCCTGCACTACGGCCAAGGATACTCACTAGGGTCACGACCACAAATTCCATGCACTACGGGCCAAGGATATTTGTGTATTCATCAATGGTCATGATCATGCCAACAACATTCCATCAATGCACTACGGGCCAATGAGGATTTTTACCACATCATTTGTAACATTACGGTCATGATTACACCGAATAATCCCTGATCATAATCATACCAAGTCCATCTATGCACTACAGGCCACAGATGACTTTCAAAAAAATATAAACATGAGGATGATGACAATGATATAAGAATTCAATAAAACAAGTTCAAGAATTAATTTGTCCAAGAACTACTAATGTCCAAATTGTCCACATGATACTGCTTTGTAGAGTAAAATTCAAGAATGATCAGAAGAATATTTCCATGAAAAGATACAGGATGAAGCGCAAATATCAAGGATATTCTACTAATTTCATGTAGTATAAAAGTCAAAACTTTAACCAACTGAGTATAATAAAGAATGGAATAACAACATAAATCACCATGCATGCGGTACTTCGCATAGACAGGTTATTCCAACAGAATAATAATAACGGAACCAGGTCAGGCAAAATTTGCACCGACCGGGTGCTCCAACAGAATAATAAAGACGGAACCAGGTCCGGTGTAAAACACACAGACAGGATGTTCCAACGGAATAATAATAAAGACGGAACTAGGTCCGATGTAAAACACATAGATAGGATGTTCCAACGGAATAATAATAAAGACGGAACCAGGTCCGGTGTAAAACATAGACAGGATGTTCCAACAGAATAATAGAAGAATGTCACCAAGTATAGGGTAGATCGCGTATACAGGTTATTCCAACAGAATAATAAGAAATGGAATAACAACAGTTCTCTTCATGAATAAGAAAAAATAACACCCCTTACCATAACAGAAACTGGATATAGAAAAAGAAAAGTTAAGTAGCAAATAGTTTTTCTTCTATCTCTCTATAGTTTCTCTCTCTAGAGTTCAGTGAATTCGTAAGAAAATAATGAAGGAATGAGCTTCTATTTATAGAAAAATGAAATGCATAGTAACTGATCCATGAACGGTCCAGATTTATTTACTTTAATCTGACGGTCCATATTTAAAGAAAAATCTTTTAAATAAAATATAATATATTCTATTTATATAAAAAGATTTTTACTATACAAAACATTATGCAACACTATGCATAATAAAATATAATATATTCTATTTATAGAATATCTTTAATAAAGTATTCTGTTTTATATAAAAAGATGTTTCTGTTTTATTACGTTAATAATACGAATAAAACAAAACGTCATCATCGCTATAATAATTCATATTATTAATCGACAATAATTGAATCAAACTGAGCGACTTCTCACATAAATATCAATAATCAATATCGTGTGCTACTATGCAACAACGCGTATTACTGTACTTTTACTACCCAGTAGTTCAACAGTATCAACGGTAAAACTTCCGTCGTTATTTTCAATAAAATATTTTTTTCGTTTTCTCAATCCGACAATAATTCCGTTGTGGGGTCCACCAATAATTGTATCGTCGTACGAATATTTTCCGACACAAAGAATATTCCCTGACCAATCGAATATAATATAACAACTTGCATACTTTGCAAAATTTATAAATACTACCCACAACTATAATATTATCTCAAATTCACACCATAATATTAATAAATTATTTCGAGAAAATTAATTCTTTATTCATAAAATCTGGGGTTTCACATCAACTCCAGACTTTCCGTTCCTAAAGATTCTGACTTGAAGCACAGAATCATGATGGAGGCACACAACACATCGTTTGAAATCCATCCTGGGAGTACCAAAATGTATCATGATCTTCGACATACATTTTGGTGGAGCAATATGAAGAGAGCAATTGTGGAGTTTATATCGAGGTGTTTAACTTGTCAACGTGTAAAGGCGGAGCATCAAGTGCCAAAGGGTCCATTGCAACCGCTTGAGATTCCAAAATAGAAGTGGGAACACATTATCATAGATTTCGTTACGGGTCTTCCCATGGTTTCTCAAGGCATAGATGTGATTTGGGTTATTGTTGATAAATTAACCAAGTCTGCTCATTTCTTGCCGATATGGGAGACTTATTCCCTTGAACGTCTTGCTCGTATGTACGTGAATGAGATTGTGAGATTTCATGGCATGCCAGTATCTATAGTTTTGGATCGTGACCCAAGATTCACTTCATGATTTTGGGTTAGTTTGCAGAAAGCTATGGGCACAGATTTACGATTCAGTTCGGTATATCATCATCAAACAGATGCGCAATCGTAAAGGACTATTCAAACTCTTGAAGATCTATTGAGACTTTGTGTTCTAGACTTCAAACGGAGTTGGGATAAGTACTTACCATTGGTAGAATTCTCCTATAACAACAGTTATCAGGAAAGTATAGATGTGGCTCCATTCGAAGCATTGTATGGACGAAAGTGTTGCACTCCAGTATATTAGGATGATGTGGGTGAAGCAAAATTGTTAGAACCAGAGTTGGTACGTATGAGTACAAAGAAGATCCAAATGATCTGACAACGTATACAAACGGCACATGATAGACAAAAGAGTTATGTGGATCTTAATCGAAAGGACGTGAAATTTAATATTGGGGATCATGTATTGTTACATGTTGCTCCATGGAAGAGAGTTACAAGATTCAGGAAGAGAGAAAAGCTCAATCCACGATATGTTGGTCCATTTGAGATTCTTGACTGAGTAGGAAATGTGGCATATAGACTCAAATTACCTCCAAGCATGTCTCGTGTTCATAATATTTTTCACATATATGTGCTTTATAAATATGTGAAAGACCCAAACCACATTATGGAATTAGAACCAAACGAGATAGCAGAAGATTTAACGTATGAAGAGGTACTTATTAAAATCTTGGATAAGAATGAACATATTATACGCTCAAAAGTTATACCTCAAGTCAAGGTTTTATGGAGAAACCACGATATTTAGGAAATGGCCTGGGAGTTAGAATCTGATATGAAAACAAGGTATCCTCACCTCTTTGACATATCAGGTACGTATGTCAATTTCAAGGACGAAATTTTATAAGGAGGGGAGGTTGTAAGACCCCAACTTTTTATGAATAATGATTTAATTTCTTTAATTATTATTTTGAATAATAAGGTGTTGATTTGATATAATGTTTAGTTATGGGTAAAAGGCGCAAATATTTTAAATAAGCAAGTGGTTATAAAATATTCATTGTTGTCGGAGAATATTCATTTGGTCGTGAAATATTCTTGTTGTCGTGGAATATTCGTACGATTGCGCAGCCATTTGTGGGCCCTATAACGAAAAACTGTTGGATGAAAAAATGACAAGTTTGAGTTTTTATAAATAACGGTGTAGCTGTTACCGTTAACACTGTTGGAATACCTGGTGGTTAAAATACAGTAATACGCGTGGTTGCACGGTATTGCACAGTATTTGTGGATTATTGACTCTTACGTAAGAATGCACTAATCAATAATTATTACAGTAATTAATGTTCAATATTTTATTTTATTGATTCAATAATTGCTACGTTAATATTTTATATTATTGTTATTTCAATAATTGTCACTGCACAGTATTTTTCATTATCAGATCAATAATTCATATTATTTGAATAATATTATTAGATAATATTATTAGCAATGTCTAAGAAAGTTCTGTCTAGGAAAGGGGTTTGGACACCTAATTGTGCGTCAGTAAGGAGAAATCCTTATCGGAAAGCTCCGGCTTTTCTGAGAACAACCTGATTGTCATTATTGTGATTCTGTAATATTATTTGTGAATAATTAATTATTAATTTATATGATAAGGAAATATTTATTTTATGTGGATATAAATGAAGGAATTAATGTTGAGGTAATTTATCAGTATTTTGTCAGAATAAAGATATTAAAAATCATCCGTATGTAGATTTCGATCATTTTTTTTTGAATTTGGAAAAAAATTCTTCTACAAAGTTGTAGAGAATTAAAATTTATATGGAATAGACATAAAATTTATATTTTTCTGATAAAAGGGCTATTTATTATGAATTATTGAAGTTTTGGAAATAAATATTTTTATTAAAAACATGGGTGGGCCTCACTTTTGTTTTTTATGGAAAAATGCTGAATTTCAAAGGTGGTGTGCGTGGATGGCAAAGGGTGGAAGCCACTGGTAGCAGGTTAGGTGGTGTTTGATAAAATTGAGTGTTAAGACCTGAACAGTTTAGATGTCTGAATAATATAGAGCATCTGAATAGAATTGTATATGAATGAAAAAATATTGTTTGATAAAAAAAAAATCAAAAATGTCTTAATAACAATATTTTACCATTTTAACCCCTATGAACAAAAGAAAAATATATATAAACTACAAAATTTCCAAACACAAAGGTCATTCATAAATAGCTCGAAATGCATTACAATTTCTTTATTAAAAAAACTATAATTAAACACGACCTAATCTTTCACCTGAGTAACCCAATGCAAAGATCAATTTATGGTCACAAGAAAAAAATAATTATATATTACATAAACATGAAATGCTTCTAAATTTTGAAAGTTTCAATTCATATGGTATTAGGAATCATGCCAAGGCAGCGATCAGATTGTTATAGGCATCAGAAAACCAATGGAACCCTAAAAAGCATGAAAATAAAATATACCCCCACACAAATCTAAAAATGAAAATCCTCTTCTAAATTCAAAGTTTTAACAAAATCCAAGATCGGAAGCTTTTTAAATGCAATGAGATTGGTAATTGATTTTAGAAATGTACCCGCATATTTCCTCATATAAGCCAGGGTGGACAATATTGTAATTTTAGAATATAAACTCATTCAGATGTGCCTCTAAATGGTTAAGCTTTAATTTTGTGTCTAACCGATTAAGAGGCATTAAGAGATAAAAAAAATTTTACCAAACATGTTTTGCCTCTGACCGAATTAGAGGCACTCCAATTAAGAGGCGTTAAGAGCTAATCAAACACACCCTTAGTCAGCTTTGGCGTTTTAAGCATTTTTTATAAATAGGGTGCTTAGGTTAGAATTGAAAATCACACCAGAATCAAAAAATTTCTCTCTATAATATCGAGTGTATTTATGTGAGTATTTAGATACTTTGAGTGTTACTATTCAGTGCAAGTTTCCTTCAACATTATATCCGATATTTCAGCTAGAAGTATTATTCTTTTGAGATAAGGGATGTTATTTTCTTCGTAAATGATCTTATTTCTTTTAATATCATTATATCGAAATATTGGTATGAATTTTATTATGAAATTTTTACCTTTTCATGACGAGATTACTATTAACGTATACGGTACTATTCACGTATACGACACTATTTATGAATACAGTACTATTCACGAAGTATGATTTTCTTATGAAATTGTTACCTTTTGTGTTGGGGTTACTATTCACGTATACGACACTATTCACAAAAAAATTAAATTTTCTTTTCTTTGTCCAAGTTGTCTATTATGGTTACTATATTTGATTGTATCCATGTTTTGATCTTCATTCTTGAATTTTGCTCCACAATTGATTATTATGGAGTATTTTTGAACTTGGATAAACCAAAGTACGAATCCCTAATCTTTGTCCTTTAATCTCACTAGATTCATATCTTTAAAATATTTTTCATCATGCTCAGTTCTAAATGATGATATAACTGAATATCTTTGACTTGTAGTGCAAAGATGAATGATTACTTGATGAATATCTTTGGCCCGTAGTACAAAGATGGACAGGTATTGAGATAAACATGACCAACTAGTGATACAAATGAATATCTTTGGCCCGTTGTGCATAGATGAATATTTGATTCAGGATGTATATTGATTGATGTTACATGGATAAAATATTGATGATGGACTTTTAAATCATAGAAGATAGTAGACTTAATTCTCTACTTAACTCTTCTAATGAATTGTTATTTCCGCTGTGAATATTGATCTAAAACTTGTTGTCCATTATATTTTATCTAATTTATTGAAGGCTAACGATAATTTGTTCCAAATTATCTTAGTCATAATATTCTTTATTGGGCTAGTTGAGCTCACCCTTTTCCTTTTTGTTCCATTTTTTTTCTCAAGATGTAAGAATATAACGGGAACTAGTCGGGGTGTGGAGTGATGTTTCAATACAGTTGTTTTAGGAGTCCTCTCTATTTTGTAAAATAGTGTATGAATAATTGTAATGAGGACTTATTTGAGTTTGGATATTGTCTAAAAGATAATATTTTTATTTAAACTCACAACATATGTGTTTTCGTATTTTGCACGACAATTGTAATAATGAAGTTGTAGTTATTTTCTGTCCCATATGTTTGGCGACTCAGAATGGGTTGTGTGGACTTATTTTGGGGGGTGTCACATTTGGTATCAGAGCTTAGGGATATGATCTCTGATGGAGATCTGGGGTTAGAACTAGGAAGGAACTGACGACTAAATCCTTCGCTAGTGTGTCATACCTAAGCTTATTTGTTTGGTCGATCAGGATATAGGGATAATATGTTGAATGTTAATTTCTTTAGTTAACCCTTGTTTTGTGGCAGTATTTGAAAATGACATCTGAAAATCATGATATGAACTCATATAGAGTTTTAAGTGATGAATCGAGGAGATTTATTTAAAGAATAAATATTGGAGTTTAATATTTTGTTATAACAAAGATTTTATTGGGGAGTACTAATTAAGTTATTAAACTTGATTATAGGATGTCAGTCGAAGAAGAAATTAGAGATATCCTTGTGGTGAGAGAAGAATTCATAGTTGCACACGAGCTAGTCGTAGAGGTAGCAGCTAAGAGTGAGGAAGAAGAAGAACCTGAGGAGGATTTATTAGGAGAACTTTATGATTGAAATATAGAACTGCAAAATCGTATTCATGAGTAAGAAGAGCAGACTGAAGAACGGTAGGCGGTCGTGGAGCAAAAGGATGCAACAATTCAAGCTTGTGTTACCCGATATGTGATGATTGAATAGAAGCATTCTTTGGCAGAGAATAAGATGATAAAGCTGGAATCTCAGAATTCAAATGTTAAGGATCAGCTGAAAGAAGAAACAACTGAAAGAGTGAGAATGAAGGATGCATGGGTAAAAGCCGCACGACGCATTGATATTATGGAAAGAGAAGTCCGATCCAAGAAGGCTAAAATAGATTTTATGTATTTCTCTTTTTGGACAGCAATTGGGAGAACCCAACATCGAGTTTTGAATTACCATGTACATTGCGATCAACCTCAATTCGATATGGATCGAAGATTAATGATTCCGATCATGGAACATGAGTACGACGAAACAGTTGAGGGTGGAATATGCCCTATAGCGAAAGTTAATTCTAGCGGTAATGATGACACCAAAGGCTGTCCCGGACAAGTAAAAATCGGTGGTTCAAGTGAGAGCGCTTTTCGTAACTTCTTAAAAAGCGAGGAACCGAATGAAGTTATCACGGGTAAACTAATCATAAACTCTTGCGAAGTTTATACCTTATTATATATCGATTCTGCCCATTCTTTTATCTCTCTTACTTGTGCTCAACGTTTGAACTTGACTCCGAAGAAATTAGACTTTGATTTATCTGTTGAGACTCTGTTAGGAGAAACTTTCGTTACATCCACAGTTTATAAATCTTTCTTGATTCAATTTGGGACCATCACATTATCTGTCGATCTTATTTCTTTGAAAATACTTGCATTTGATGTGATTTTAGGGATTGATTTGTTAACCAATCATCATGCCAAAATTGATTGTTTTCGTAAGGTTGTTAGTTTTCATATTCCTAACCAACCTATTATGCGAATTCAAGCAACCAAAAACGGATGTCAAGCTTTCTTAGCCCATGTCATGGACTTGAACAAAAATACGTCAGATTTGAATAATATTTTTGTTGTTAGTGAATTTCCTGTCGTATATCCTGAAGAACTTCCCGGTCTACCCCCAAAACGTTAAGTTGAATTCTTTATTGACCTTGAATCTGGTACAAAACCCATTTATAAAACCCCATATCGAATGACTCCTATTGAACTTCAAAAGTTAATGGTCCAACTACAGGAGTTGTTAGACATTGGTTTCATTCGTCCTAGTACATCTCTTTGAGGTGCTCTTGTTTTATTCGTAAAGAATAAAGACGGGAGTATGCGACTTTGTATTGACTACCGGGAATTGAAATATGTCACCATCAAGAATAGGTATCTGCTACCTTGTATTGATGACTTGTTCAACTAGTTGCAAAGAGCACACTTCTTTTCAAAGATCAATCTTCGTTCTGGATATCATCAAGTGAAGATTAAAACTGAGGATATTCTGAAGACTGCCTTCAGAACTCGGTACAAGCATTATAAATTCTTAGTTATATCTTTTGGATTGACTAATGCTCCTACTGCTTTCATGGATATGATGAACCATATATTCAAGAAATATTTGGATCAGTTCGTTGTTGTCTTTATTTATGACATTCTCATCTAATCCAAAGGCCGTGAAGATCATGAGCACCATTCGAATCTGGTACTTCAAAGGCTTTGTGAAAACAAGCTATATGCCAAACTGAAGAAATGCGAGTCTTGGCTTGAGGAAATAACATTCCTTGGGCACTTGGTGTTAAAACATTGAGTATTTGTTGACTCGACGAAGATTGAAGCAATACAAAGTTGGGAGCAACCGAAGTCGGTGACCGAAGTACATAGCTTTCTGGGCTAAGCTGGTTATTATCGGAGATTTGTGGAAGGATTTTCTCGAATCGCTACTCCGTTAACTCATCTGACTTGGAAAGATACAAAATTTGTATGGAGTGAGGAATGCGAGAAGAGTTTCCAAGAGCTCAATAGGAGACTCATTTCGGCACCTGTTCTGACAATACCATCTGGTTTGAATGGATTTCTTATCTACAGCGATGCTTTGGGCAAAGGGTTAGGATGTGTTCTCAAACAACATAGGAAAGCCATAACCTATGTCTCGCGATAACTCAAAGAACATGAGAGGAATTATTCTACTCATGATCTAGAGTTGGCAGCAGTCATTTTTGCGCTAAAAATCAGGAGGCACTACCTGTATAGGGAGAAAGTGGAGATCTATACAGATCATAAAAGCCTCAAATATTTCTTTACCCAAAAGAAACTCAACATACGACAACGACATTGGCTTGAGCTGTTGAAAGATTACGATCATACCATCCAATACCATCTTGGAAAAATAAATGTGGTAGTTGACGCATTGAGTAGAAGATCATATGCAGGTACGAATGCGATATTGTCAACGCTAAGGCCCATTTTGTATGATTTGCAAAGGATGGAGATAGAGTTAAAGGCTCCAAGTACCCACGTGATGATATCAAATATACGAGTAGAACTGACTTTAATCGATAAAGTTAAAGTTGTTCAAGCCACAGACCCAAAGTTGATGCGTATGAAGAAGAAAGTACACGAAGGTGTTATTTCAGAAGCAAGAATCGATGAAGAATGAATAATTCGAGTCAACTCCAGAGTTTGTGTTCCTAAAGATTCTGACTTGAAGCATAGAATCATGATGGAGGCACAAATACACCGTTTGCAATCCATCCTGGGAGTACCAAAATGTATCATGATCTTCGACATACATTTTGGTGGAGCAATATGAAGAGAGAGATCGCGGAATTTATCTCGAAATGTTTAACTTGTCAACGTGTAAAGGCGGAACATCAAGTGCCAAAGGGTCCATTGCAACCACTTGAGATTTCGAAATAGAAGTGGGAACACATTATCATGGATTTCTTTACGGGTCTTCCCAAGGTTTTTCAAGGTATAGATGCAATTTGGGTTATTGTTGATAGATTAACCAAGTATTCTCATTTCTTGCCCATACGAGAGACTTATTCCCTTGAACATCTTGCTCGTATGTACGTGAATGAGATTGTGAGATTGCATGGCATGCCAACATCTATAGTTTTTAATCGTGTATGAATAATTGTAATGAGGACTTATTTGAGTTTGGATATTGTCTAGAAGATAATAATTGTATTTAAACTCACAGCATATGTGTTGTCGTATTTTGTACGACAATTATAATAATGAAGTTGTAGTTGTTTTCTGTACCTTGTGTTTGGCGACTCAGAATGGGTTGTGTGGACCTATTTTGGGGGCGTCACATAAGTTTTACTTGAAATATGAGAAACAAACCATTCAAAATTTATGCTCAAAATACCAAAAATTATACAGGGTCTATTAGTTAGATGCATGAAAATAAAGTAATTATAACAACTAGAAATGAGGGGTTGCTAAAGGCTCTATTGGTTTGTTAATATTCTAACCTTTATGTTTTGATGATGACTTGATTACAGAAACTATTTTGTTTACTTTGAAATTTTAGGAAGTTGATAAAAGGATTATTATCAAAGACTTTGAAGATTTGAGTCTTAAGAAAAATATGTAAGGTCATTGCAAATATTCGATTTTTCGATACAAGGCTCTAGGAAATTTTATATTTGTGCATTAAAATGATTCAATATTTTGTGTATGACTAAAATATATTATTTATTGCTAACTATTATTAAGAGAATTGATTTTATTTTGTTAGCATGCATGCGTAAAAAGTATTGACCGGATTAATTGAGGTTTACGTGTGTGAAAGAATTTATGTGTTGGAAAATTAAAAGTTGTTGGTAAAGATATGATTTATCTCAAAAATTTGAGTTACATGTATATCTTGGAAATGAAGGATAATCATTATCTTGTATAGTCTGTTCATATCTCTCTCCTATATTTTAATTCCTTGCTTCAGTTGTTATACTAGTGGCGGCTGATTTTATGGAATCATAATTGCTATAGTGTTTGAAAAGTCTAATCCTATTTGACTTGGTCACTTTCTAGAATATTTTGACAGAGTCCAACACATATGTTACTTCCGAAGATTATTGGATTTATTATGTTGGTTTTCAACGAAATATCTTTTGGAACGTTGCTTTCTTTTTCACTAACGTATACATTTTTATGAAGCAACGGTAATATATTTTTGGCTATAAAAAGGAATTGATATCAGTGGAAAATTACAATACTTAAGATTAATTATTGCACCTACATACTGAAAAAATTATTTGATATTTTGGTGCGATTGAAATTTGTTGTTGTGCTACTATAATTCTAATTATATTCAGCATATTTCCGTGGGCTATAAATCGGTAATATCCTTCTATCATTAATTGATCATTGCATACATTAGTTGAGCCTTGCATTTGTTAAATTGCTTATTTGCTTTGATCATTAGACCTCTATAATTGTAATCTTATATTTTTTAGACTAGGTGTTGTCTAAAGGTTTTTAATCCGGGTGAATTAAGGTTTGTTTACAAACAGGTTCAAGGAAGCTTAGGTGATTAAGGGGTGCATTGGTGCACAAGGAGCAAGAGTGCTCAAGTGAATTATTGTAATTCAATTTGATAGAATCTGTTTTGTAACAAGGGTTATTTAAAGAAATAAAAGTGAGTCTCCAATACTTGTTGGTATTGGACGTGGACTAGGCTATTATTATAGAGGGTAATAGCTGAACCACGTAAAAAATCTTGGTGTTATTTTATTGATTATTTTATTATTTCTCAAGATAGTTAATTTTCTCAAATATTAAAATACAAATTTTTGCTTCATCTTGAGACATTGTATTAACACCAAGTATTATATTTGATTTATAAATTCACCAAAATACTTTCTTAAATAGAAATTCAATTCGGTAGACTACATTCATTCAGCACGCTGAATTCTTTAATACAGTAGGCTATATTCAATAGTTTCATTTAAAGTTTAAAAATTGGTCATAGTTTGTTCCTACACTTATTTAACCCCCCCCCCCCTTCTAAGTGTGCCTTATCTGAATTTCATTTGGTATCAAAGCAAGGCTCTAATTACTTGGTCTTAAAGGTGACTTGTAGGGAAAGATTCTGATATGGCACAGTTCGGGAACAACAATCAAGAAGGTCAATCAACCAATAGACCTCCTCTGCTGTATGGAACAGAAAATTACAACTTCTGGAAATTCCGAATGAGGATCTATCTTAAAAGAGATCCTTGGGAATGGTGGGTTATGGAGAACGAACCAGTTGTTCCATGAAGAGATGATGGGACACCAAAGATTCTGCTATAAATGGATTCAACCGAGATCTACATGGTCTCCTATAATTCAAAGGCAATGAACACACTTCTTAGCGGCATGGTTCAATCTGAAATAGATAAAGTCTCTTCATGCAACACCTCTAAAGAAATGTGGGATACCTTAGTGGTGAGCCATGAAGGAACATCAAAAGTTCGAGAAGTTAAACTAAGCATGCTCATGCATGATTATGAAATGTTCAAACTTGAGAAAGATGAAACTATAAAGATGGCTCAAGCAAGGTTCCTTGTTCTTCTGAACTCATTAAAGCTACTGGACAAATCTATTCCACAAAGTGAGATTAACCGTAAGTTACTTCGGGCTATGCCCAAGAGGTTTGCTTCTAAAATCACTACTCTTCAAGATTCCTCTACTATATCTACTATGGAGACATTAACCCTTTTTGGTGAACTTGAAGAATATGAACATTGATGAGTAGGTTTTATACCTATGAATCCGATATTATTAAACTTAATTATTGTTATCTTTAATTGTTTTTTAGTATCTTTTTATGTGTTTTGTGTTTATTTGTTGTAGGTTGGAGCTGGAGGGACAAATTGGTCATTTCGGAGAAGAAAAAGGTCAAAAATCATGAAAATTAAAGCTGAGTGGCATTTTTGTAATTATGTGGTCCTGGTTAAGCGCCTAGGCGCTTGGAAATGGCCTATGTTGAGCGCCTAGGCGCTCTAGTGCGGAAAAAGATGCGTTTTTCTACTGCTAAGTGGGTTTTTGAAGCCAAATAGGAGTCTGAATGAGGGTTGAGACCAATACAAATAAGAGAAGACTTTAGAAAAGACGAATCAACTAATTTTCCAAGAGATTTGCAGAGAGAACAAGGAAGAAAAACACGAAGGAGAATTGCAAAGGCTAAAGATCTAAGAGAGAGTATTGGAGAATTCAGAGTTTCTTCTTTTCTTCTCTAGTTTTATTTTTTGTAACTATCTGGGATGTTTGGATTATTAATTTGGATGATGTTTTTCTTTATTATTATCATGAACTAAATTTTAATTAAGATTGCAACGGAACTTGGTATGTAGTTTAAATTGCAAGCTTCCCATTGAATGAAAGTTAGTTTTTATTGAATTGTTTATTATATCTTATGTTTATTGATTAATTATTTGGCCAACAATTACTGTGATAATCTATATAAAATTGGAAGATGGAGTATAGATTGAGATCTGGATATGATAACATCTGTTCATATAATCTGAATAGGGTTAATATGATTAGCGTGTAGGATAGGAATATACCTATGTGTCTTTTGTGTCCATTGAAAGAATTTATGCGTAAAACCCTAATTAACTTGATTCACATAGGAATATAGTGAGTTGATTAACTGGGGTGTTCCTTGTAATTCCGCATCTTAAAGATTGGATTTAGGAGGATTTGTTCACGTGTCTTTGGAAGAAGTGTGTGAATATTCATAAAGCATTCTTGGATAATGATTCATATTAATTGATTTATTTTAAATGGGAAGTAAGTTAGTTTAAATGAAATACCAAGGGAAGTTGTAATCTTAACCTATTAAATCTGCAATTATTCTTGTGAAATTCTTATTTTAATTATTAGTTTGTTAAATTTAATTTTCAAATCATAAATAAAATTTTCTTAGTTTAAAATAGGATTAATTGCATTAGAGTTAGTAATTGATAAATATTAGTCTATTTCCTCGTGGGAACGATATCCTTGCTTGCTGAGTATTACAATTGAACGCGTATACTTGCGTGGTAAAGTGCTATTAAAAATTTAGGCAACAAGTTTTTGGCGCCGCTGCCGGGGAAATTAGTTTAATATTTTGCCATTATTAAATTCAATGAAATTAATCTTAATTTAAACATTTATTTTATTTTATTTTATTTGTCTCTAGTCTAATTCCTTTTCAGGCACCATGAACAACTATAACTATCATTGGTTATATTCGAGAATGACTCGGCCAAGGGAGGCAAAGAATTATGGACTCGATGAATTGTCAGCACAATTTGGGACACTTTCAAGGAAGATTGATGCTTTATCAGCACAAGTTATTCAAAGTGTAGAGGTGATATGTGAGTATTGTTGTGGAAACCATCCGAGTCATCAATGCACCATCAGTTTCGAGTCGTTACAATATAGTGGTAACTTCAGCGATTTTACCTAACAAGTTTTGGAAAACTTGTTGGGTAAAATCTATATACGCACAACACGCAAGTATACGTGGTCAACAAGTAATAAAGTGATAAGTTGAGTATCGTTCCCACAGAGAATTATTTAATAAAAATCACCAAGTACTAACCCGTAACCAACTCAATCTTATTTAAACAAATGAATTTAATGTTAAAAATTAAAATATTTAACTAAACTAATTCTAATTACCACTAATTAAAAATCAGATTATGGAGATTTATGATCACAACTTCACTTATTGCTTCATTTAGGTTAACACACTTCTCATCAATTATTCTCTATCCCGAATTGTTAATCAAGAACACGAAAGTAATATTAACCACCTCTCGATGCACTAATACCGTATTAACGTCAATCCACAATTAAGATAGAAATTCGTTAAACACCTTAATCAACTAACCCACTATATCTCTATGTGAATTACAATTGAAGAAGGTTTAAGAGCAAGTTCTCTATAAGATTACATATGGCGTCAAGCATATCTCTACCTTAACACTCATCAAGTTTAAGCTACTAACAAAATCCTGAACACATGCTATCATGATTAGATCTAAATCAATACTTTATCTCTCGAGTTCATATAGATTATCACGGTAATTGATGGCCAATCAATTAAACAATTAAGTCCAAATCATAATAGACAATCCTCACAATAGAACATAATAATTGATAGCAAAGTATATTAAAATAAACTACACAATAAGATCCATTGTAATCTCAAACAAAGAATTAGTTCATGATTATTGAATTTAAACTAAGAATCCACAATTGACTAATCATTAAAAGACAAAAATAGAAGAAGTAAAGAAGATAGAATCTATTGTCTGTAGATTTGACGCTCCCTCCTTGCTCCTACTTTGAATATTCAATGGTCTCCAAGTTGCTTCAATCTCCAAATCTAATTAGAACTAGTGTTTTTCTCTAATTTACTCAAATCTAATTTAATAGAATGCTCTCTAATCTCCTAATAATCTCCTCTAATCTGTGTTATTCCCCTCCTTTTATAAGTCTTTGTACATGTCTTTAAGTCCTCTTGGAAGTCCTTGAATCAAACAACTCGAAACAATCCTTTTCGGACTCAAATTCGGACAAAAACTACTCATTTTCGCGCATAACCAGCCCCGGCTGGCCTTTTCCTTTGAAAAATCCCAGCCCCGGCTGGGTAGTGGACTGCTAATTCTCCCAGACATCCAGCCCCGGCTGGATCCTAAGGCTAAAAAGAGCCCAGCCCCGGCTGGGTACCAATCTGCCAACACAATTTTCTACTGGAACCTCCTCTACTAAAACTGCCATAACGTTTGAACCAGGAGGAGTTACGGGTCCCGCGACCTATCAAATCGAAGCTATCGACGAGATCTACAACTTTCATTCTTTTAGCTTTCAGAAATAACAAACGCATGATGGTCTAAATTTGACTGGAAGTGACTGCTATGCAAATGACCACCCAAAACGGTGAAGTTCAATGTCCGTTGGTAGAAATGTCATAACTCTTTCATCCGAACTCCGATTTGAATGATTCAAGATGTTCCAGAAAGCTAATAAAACGCTCTACAATATAGTCCAAGCTCCAAGCCAAGAACATGAAATGATATGAAAGCACAAACGATATCCGGCTTGCTTTTATTTGCATTTTCCGTGTTTTTCCTTACCAATAATCGCTCACATCGCTTCCAAACGTATAACCTACAAAACGAACACAAAATGCATGAAAAGTAACTAAGAAACATGAGTTTAAGCAATAAGTTCAAGTAATAGATGCCAGATAAGTAGGTACAAAACCTACTTATCAAACATCAGTTAAAGAGATATGACGATGAGGACAAAACTCCTCGAAGAAAGGTTTTAGCTCTTAATGCAGGAAACGAAGAAGATCTTGATGATGATTCTGATGAAGAGATAGCCTTGATGACAAGGAGACTCAAAGGACTTCTTCAAAGAAAGAATAAATGAAATAATATCTTCAACTCAAATAAAGGTAAAGGAAAGCAAACTGAGGAGACGTGTTTTGAATGTGGACGTCCAGGGCACTTTAAGAAGGACTGTAGAAATTGTGGCATTAAAGGTCATTTGGACATAAATTGCTCTAAGAAAAATAATATTAAAAAGGTTTGGGTTAAAAAGGATGATTTACCTGCAAATAACATAAAAGGACCCAAAAAGATGTGGGTACCAAAAGGATGAATTACTTTTTCTTAACAGGTATGTCTCAAGGAAAGGGTTCCATCTCAAAAATGGATTCTTGATAGTGGATGCTCACGTCACATGACTGGTGACAAAACAAAGTTCATGGAGCTAAAAATCAAGAAGGAAAATGGTACAGTTACATTTGGAAATAATAGAACCTGTGAGATAATCGGAAAAGGTAAAATTGGAAATGGTAAGGTAAATATTGATAATGTACACCTTGTTAATGGACTTAAATTTAATCTTATTAGTCTCAGTCAATTAATGGATAATGGTCACCAAGTTAGTTTTGATAAAGAAAAATGCACTATTTCTCATGGTACTAACAATGTTACTCTAGTTGCACAAAGAGAAGGAAATATATATACTATTGATTTTGAGCAACAGGATGAAGAATTATGTCTAGCATCTGTACAAGACGAGGCCAATTTGTGGCACAAGAGGATGGGACATGTTCACATGGATTTAATCAAGAAATTATCCTCAAAGAATCTCGTCAAAGGGTTGCCGAAAATAAAATATGAAAAGAAGGCTATTTGTGTTCCTTGTCAACTCGGGAAACAAGTAAGAACATCATTTACGGCAAAGAACATGGTATCAACCTCATCTCCTTTACAACTACTTCATCTTGATCTATTTGGACCAGAAAGACATCCTAGTATAAATGGTAAGTTTTATGCATTTGTAATAGTAGATGATTTCTCTAGATATACATGGGTATTATTTTTGAGAACTAAAGATGAAGCATTCAAGGAATTTGAGAAATTAATCAGAAACTTTGAAACAAAGTATAGTCTAAAACTTGTAAGGATAAAAAGTGATCATTGTACTAAGTTTCAAAAAGACTTTAAAATATTTTTCGATCAAAAGGGAATCAGTCATGAATTTTCAGCTCCTAGAACCCCTCAACAGAATGGAGTTGTAGAAAGAAAGAATAGAACATTATAAGAAACAGCTAGAACTTTATTACAAGAAAGTAAACTTCCTAAAAAGTTTTGGGCCGAAGCTGTAAACACATCTTGTTATGTTTTGAATAGAGTACTTATTCGTCCAATTATTTTGAAGACTCCTTATGAATTGTTAAATAATAAGATTCCTAATATATGTTATTTCAAAGTTTTTGGATCTAAATATTTTATTCTAAATACTAGTGATAACTTAGGAAAATTTGATGCTAAATCTTATGAAGGAATTTTCATTGGGTACTCACAAAATAGTAAAGCATATCGTGTATTTAACTAACAAGTTGAGTGTTGAAGAATCTGTTCATATTTAATTTAATGAAACTCACAATGATCTTCCAAAAGAAAGAGATGAGGATGCAGGTACCTTGGAGATCTTAGTAAATCCAGCAAACTGGAACAACCTATTCAGCAAACCAAATGAACAAATCCAGCAAGTTGAATTGGAAAACTAACAAGGTATAGAACAAGATACAACAGAAAAACTTGAAGTAGAGTTTCCTCAACAAGAAGAAGTGATACATGATGTACGAATGCCAAAGACTGCAAGATATCTCAAGAACCATCCACCAGAAAACATCATTGGAGATATAAACAATGGAATCACTACAAGAAGAGGATTGCAAAATTAATGTGCTTTCTCAGCATTTCTATCCCAAGTTGAGCCAAAGAATGCTAAGGAAGCTATTCTAGATGAAAGCTGGCTAATGGCAATGCAGGAAGAACTTCAGCAATTTGAACGATGCCAAGTCTGGGAACTTATGCCCCCTCCTAAAGATGTTTCTATCATTAGAACAAGGTGGGTATTCAAAAACAAGCTTGATGAACATTGGACTATCACTCGTAACAAAGCAAGGCTAGTAGCTCAAGGATATAATCAATAAGAAGGGATAGACTATGAAGAAACTTACGCTCCAGTCTCCCGACTAGAGTCCATCCGCATCTTGTTGGCATTTGCATGTTACAAGAAGTTTACACTTTATCAAATGGACGTAAAAAGTATCTTTCTCAATAGATACATCAATGAAGAGGTGTATGTAAAACAGCCTCCTTGGTTTGAACATGAGAAGTATCAAAATCATGTCTACAAGCTAAAGAAAGCTCTCTATGGGCTAAAACAAGCTCCAAGGGCTTGGTACGACAGGTTGAGTAAGTACTTGCTTTTAAATGGTTTTATTAGAGAAAAAATTGATTCTACATTATTTATTAAACATGAAAATAAAGATATTATTATTGTACAAATATATGTAGATGACATAATTTTTGGTGCTACTAATAATTTTCTTTGTGAGTGGTTTTCTAAGTGCATGCACAGGGAGTTCGATATGAGTCTAATGGGAGAACTTAATTACTTTTTGGGACTCCAAATCAAACAAACAAAGAACGGTATGTACATCCATCAAACCAAATATACAACAGAACTTCTCAAAAGGTTTGGTTTTGAAGGATCTAATTCAAAGGCTACACCAATGAGCACTTCAATAAAGCTTACGTCTGACGAAAAAGGTATACATGTGGAGGTAACTAAATATCGAGGTATGATTGGATGTCTATTATATTTAACCGCATCTAGACTGGATATTATGTATAGTGTTTGTTTATGTGCACATTTTCGAGCAAAATCTAAAGAATCTCATTTACAAGCTGTTAAAAGGATTTTTAAATATTTAAGTGGTACAATCAATTTGGGATTATTTTATCCAATCTGCATTCATTTTGTACTAATGGGTTATTCAGATGCTGACTATGCAGGATGTCAAATTGATATAAAAAGTACCAGTGGTGCTTGCAAATTTTTAGGTCGCAGTCTTGTTACATGGCATAGTAAAAAGTAAACCTCAGTTGCTTTGTCAACCACTGAGGATGAATATCTAGTTGTAGGGAGTTTTTGCTCTCAAATGTTATGGTTAAAACAAACTCTATGTGACTTTGATATTTTATGTGATAATGTGTCTATATACTGTGATAATTCTAGTGCTATAGATATTTCTAAAAATTCTATGTTACATTCACGTACAAAGCATATAGAAGTTAGACATCATTTTCTAAGGGATAATATTTCAAAAGGATTAATTAAATTAATTTTTATTCCAATAGAAAAATAGTTGGCTGACATCTTTACTAAACCCTTAAGTGAAGAAAGGTTCTGCATGTTAAGAAGAGAACTTGGAATATGCATGGTTTAATGTTATCACGTACTAAAATAGCTCATGCATAAAATATCTCATATGTTTGCATGTTATTTTAGATATCTTTTTATAACCGGCAACCAAGGGAAACACACCTGACTAAGGGAAACGTATCTATCTTGGCACAATTTACGGTGGCTATCATTATGGATTTGAAATTCAAAAAGACAGGCGCTGAGAAGGTTTTAATGCTTCAAGAAGTCTTTTCTCTCTCCAACTCTTCCGTATTAAACACAAAACACTCCATCCTCTCTTCACACACCTTCAGATATCTCTTCTTTGATACTTCTTCATCTTTCTTCATTGTTTCTCAAACCCTCTAATCTCCACTAAGATAATGAAGACTCGGGCTAGCAAGCGTTCATCCGGTATAACAATCAACGAAGGCCATCATCCACGATCTCCCTATACCACATGATCCCCGAAGAATAGCAAATGACAACCTCGCCAAACATCTGTTCATGTGTCTTCTGATGAATCCGATGGATCTGATTCCAGTTTTTCTTTCTTAAAGACATCCCCACAATCTACTTGTTCGGAGCCTCCTCCTTCTCAACCAGAATCGCCATCAAATCTAGTAAACCCTTTCTCTCTAAATTCAGATTTGTCAGATAACTTCTTTCGAGGTTAAAGTTTTGAAGCCTGTTTCAAAAATTCTATTGCTACTAAACAATTTATTTATGAGAAAATCTTGGATCTGTTTTATTTTCAAAATTCATCTTTAGAAAAACTTTTCACATCTTGTGGTATTTCTTCTATGTTATTTCCTCTCACAAGGGCATATCCTCGTTTGGTACAACAATTTTACACAAATTTAGAGTGTAATGGGGATTGTTATACGTCTTTTGTGAAGGGAAAGTCTCTGTTTTTCACTATTGTTGATTTTGGGAGTATTTTTGATATTCCTTCATCTGGTCCCTGTCCATTCACTCTTAAGGGTTCTGCGATTATACCCTTTCCTCCTCTTGACAACTTCAAATTGTGATGAACAACTCATCTCTCACAAATCTGTTTACTCCTAAAACTGTTGATGTCTGTCCACTTGCATGTGTTTTGCACAAAATACTTAGGTATAATCTGTTTCCACGAATAGGTGGTGGGGCAGATTTTACTTACCAAGATTTAGTGGTGATTGCAATGATTTTAAAAGGTGTACGTTTTAATTTTTCTCTTATGATGTTGTCTTACATGTTGAGTTGTATTCGTCAAGTTAAGAAGTGTATGCCTTATGGTTTGTTTTTGACAAAAATGTTTCAGCATTTTAACATCTGCCTTGATGATGAAATTGTGGTGTCTCACAATGAATTCATTGATTCTGCTAACCTAAAATAGTCCCATATTAATTTTGTTGATGGCGTATTTATTCATACTGTTCCTGATTCTATTCTTATTCCACCAAGTTCTATGTCTTCTGACTTACCTGCTTTTTCTACTCCTTCACCTTCATCAGTCTCCTCTCTAAAAGTAATTGATATGTTGTCCATGATTCTCAAAAATCAGGAGCTTATGCGTTCTGATATTCTTGATGTTAAACAAAGGATTTCAATTTTAGAAAAAGGAAAACCGCCTATTCATGCAAATGATTTGAATAAATGTTTTTCAAAAATTAAGGATGAATTTATCGATTTACAAGCTGGTTTCGAGTTGCATACCATGGCTATGGTTGAATCTCTTCATCACAAGATCAATAGAAACTCATGTCAACTCAGCCAAGAACTGAAGTTTGTAAGTCATCAGATTGGAAAGTTTGCTGATTTCACGGCTCATCGTATGAATGACGTTGGTAGACGGTTACATTTTGACAGAATGATTTCTCCTGTTCCTGAGTGGCCTCGTTGTAATTGGATGGCCGAATATGTTTGAGATTTTCTTGATCTACCTCTATCCAATGAAACTTTTATTCCTCGTCCTCCTAGGTTTGCTCATGATTTTTCAATGAAAGATAAGCTTCACCGTCTTCTCCATCGTCCCTATTTCACTAATCGACCTTTACCTGTGATTCACATTGATGATGTTGATATCTGATCGTGACTTTTTGGTGATGACAAAGGGGGAGACAATGTGCTGCTGTGAAGATTTAATATTATTTGTTAACAAACAAATTGGATGTGTTTAAATCTTTGTCTTTTGATGGGTTGTTTCAAAACAATTATGGCTGGAGCCAGTATTAGATTTTATCATGCTAAAATTTTATGTTTCAGCTAACAAATTTTGCAGGATAAATGCCTAAACAAAAGGCTTGGTGAAAATTAGTTTGAATCTTCTGAAATGCATGAACTTAGGGGGAGTTATTTTTAATATGCATGTATTCAAGGGGAGTTATAATTTTTGGTGTTGTCATCATCAAAAAGGGGAAGAATGTTGGTTTGTTAATATTCCAACCTTTATGTTTTGATGATGACTTGATTACAGAAACTAATTTGTTTACTGTGAAATTTCAGGAAGTTGATAAAAGGGTTCTTATCAAAGACTTTGAAGATTTGAGTCTTAAGAAAAATATGTAAGGTCATTGCAAATATTCGATTTTTCGATGCAAGGCTCTAGGACATTTTATATGTGTGCATTAAAATGATTCAATATTTTGTGCATGACTAAAATATATTATTTATTGCTAACTATTATTAAGAGAATTGATTTTATTTTGTTAGCATGAATGCGTAAAAAGTATTGACCGAATTAATTGAGGTTTACGTGTGTGAAAGAATTTATGTGTTGGAAAATTAAAAGTTGTTGGTAAAGATATGATTTATCTCAAAAAGTTGAGTTACATGTATATCTTGGAAATGAAGGATAATCATTATCTTGTATAGTCTGTTCATATCTCTCTCCTATATTTTAATTCCTTGCTTCAGTTGTTATACTAGTGGCGGCTGATTTTATGGAATCATAATTGCTATAGTGTTTGAAAAGTCTAATCCTATTTCACTTGGTCTCTTTCTAGAATATTTTGACAGAGTCCAACACATATGTTACTTCCGAAGATTATTGGATTTGTTATGTTGTTTTCAACGGAATATCTTTTGGAACGTTGCTTTCTTATTCACTAACGTATACATTTTTAGGAAGCAACGGTAATATATTTTGGATATAAAAAGGAATTGATATCAGTGGAAAATTGCAACACTTAAGATTAATTATTGCACCTACATACTGAAAAAAATATTTGATATTTTGGTGCGATTGAAATTTGCTGATGTGCTACTATAATTCTAATTATATTCAGCATATTTCCGTGGGCTATAAATCGATAATATCCTTCTGTCATTAATTGATCATTGCATACATTAGTTGAGCCTAGCATTTGTTAAATTGTTTAGTTGCTTTAATCATTAGACCTCTATAATTGTAATCCTATATTTTTTTAGACTAAGTGTTGTCTAAAAGTTTTTAATCCAGGTGGATTAAGGTTTGTTTACAAACAGGTTCTAGGAAGCTTAGGTGCTTAAGGGGTGCATTGGTGCACAAGGAGCAAGAGTACTCAAGTGAATTATTGTAATTCAATTTGATAGAATCTGTTTTGTAACAAGGGTTATTTAAAGAAATAAAAGTGAGTCTCCAATACTAGTTGGTATTGGACGTGGACTAGGCTATTATTATAAAGGGTAATAGCTGAACCACGTAAAAAAATTTGGTATTATTTTATTGCTTATTTTATTATTTCTCAAGATAGTTAATTTTCTCAATTATTAAAATACAAATTTTTGCTTCATCTTGAGACATTGTATTAACACCAAGTATTATATTTGATTTATAAATTCACCAAAATACTTTCTTAAATAGAAATTCAATTCGGTAGACTACATTCATTCAGCACGCTGAATTCTTTAATACAGTAGGCTATATTCAATAGTTTCATTTAAAGTTTAAAAATTGGTCATAGTTTGTTCCTACACTTATTCAACCCCCCTTCTAAGTGTGCCTTATCTGAATTTCAAGCTCATAGTCATTTTCTATTTTTCATTATAAAATAAGACAAAAAATTTATAAGTTATCACAATAAAAGACAAAAATTATTAAACAAAATGATCCCATTTTGAGTTGAAGATCAAACAACCCAAAAACAAAAACTCAATCTGACCAAACAAACATTATTGCATTAACCACAGTCAACCAAATCAATAACACAAAAAATTCAAACTTGAATCAAACAATTCTTCACAGTTCACACGTTGATGAATATTCAAAACAAAAACTATACAATAAATACTTCTAAAATTTCATTAAAATTTAAAACTAAAAAGATTTTTGTACTTGTATTTAAAATTGATTTATAAAAAAAATTTATCCCCTCCAAATTTAATTGTTTCATTAATCTACCCTATCTCTATATTTATATAAAAAATTCTAACAGGAGCAACTGCTTATACTATCCTTGATAGATCCGCAAGTGTCACCACCCTTGCCCCTTAATAGATTCATTCCTGTCTAGTCTTGTTATATATATGATAATAAATTTATATTTATATTAAATATTGACGGATTTATAAAATTATATATATGATATAATAAAAAAATAATTTTACTCTGATTTATTCTATTTTATTGTTAATGACAATTCAACTTCATTATAAATTTTTTGATGTATATATAAATTATTTTTCATTTTTTGAGTCAACTATCTTATAATTCGGAATTGTTAAAGTATTTTTGAGTCATGTTACGTATTTAATAAATTTGTACTGAATTATAATTACGAAGTATAAAATAATATAGATATAATTTTAATAGGATCTTATTTATTATACATATTTTTAAAAAAAAATTACTGTTAAAATTACTGTTAATATATATAATTATTTTAAATATTTTTTTAAAGTTTTTACAGCAGTCCGCAGTGGAACAGAGGCTATATAGGTTGGATGGATATGAGGGATCTGCCCATCCAGTCACTTCATGCAGTAGCAGCAGTACAGCCTTTCTGTACTACCACTACAGTCCTTTCAATCAGCAACCTATTCATACATACAAAATAAAATAGGGTTGGATTTCAATTTAAATATGGGTTTGGGTTTGGGTTTGGGTTGGGGTTGGGGTTGGGGGCGTCCGGAGCAAATGTACCGGACTAACGTCCGGTACACAATGTTAATTTTTTTTTATTTTTTATTCTATAATTATGAGAAAAAAAAATAAAAAATAATAGAGCAAGTTTGAACAATAAATTGTAAAAGGAAGTACGTGTTTTATTGAAAAAACACTGTAAACAGTTTACAGTATTTTTTCAATTAAAAACGTACTTCCTTTTACAGTTTTTTGTTCAAACTTGCTCTATTATTTTTTAATTTTTTTTCTCATAATTGTGAAAAAAAAAGGGGCCACCGGACGTACCGGTCGTTAAGGAACCGGACGCCCCCCCAATTATTTAAATATCGATAAGTCTAGGAGGAATGGCGGGTTCCGATCGGGATAGTGATCATCATTGTATTTTATAAAAATTTTAATTATAATAAATTATTTTAATTATTTAGTATTTAAAAGTAAAAAAAATTAAAAATAATAATTCTTTAAATATTCTTCCTACCCTACTCCAGCTTGATTCCAACTTTCTTTTGCTACTGGTTACAATTTACAAATAATAATTGTACTTACCCTTTTTACATTATTGTGGGAAATAAATAAATCAAACAAAACACTTATGTTGTTTGTTTACCAGCATATAAAACGTTTAGAGTTTTTAGAAATACAAATACACTTTGAAATTTTATCCATATAAGTTTCAAACCTATTTTATTTAACTCTCATAAACGTGTATTGTTCAATTTTAAAATATAATTACAATTTATTTCAATTACAACTTATTTAATTTACAAATATAGAGAATTGATATTTTCACCCATAAGCTCTCTCTCACATGAATAGTGAGCGGGATCACCTCATGTGAGAGAGGATCTTATGAAACTATCAAGTTTAATTATAAAAATATCAATTATGTAAATCTATCTAACTTTCCGCTCACCCTAATAAATCATTTGGACCGTCTAAAATTTGGGATAAATCTCACTGTCCATGTAGTGCCGAAGGCACGGGACACACCTAGTATATCATATAGGCTTCAAATTTTTTTTAAAAAATTAGAGGGATAAAATAATAAAAATCCGTTTTCAGATATTTTAAACATGTCAATTATCAAACAATTTTTTTAACTCATTTAAATTCAAATTCAACTCATTTAAATTCATATTCAAAAAAGTTTTTATCAAAAAGCACCAAGTCGACTATACTACTACTTACTACTTAGTAAAGAGTTCTTCTATGCCAATCGTTGTATACAGACCGGATTAGTGACCGGTCGAAATTTTTATTTTTTTTATTTTTTTGTTTTTGATTACTAAATAATTAATGTGATTTATTGAAACTTAAATTTTTATAAAATACAGTGATTTATGTATCATTTGGATACATGTAAAAAACAGAGTTGCACAGATTGTACAACCCTATTTTTTACATATATTCAAATGACACTTAAATCATTGCATTTTATAAAAATATCAGTTTCAATAAATCACATTAATTATTTAGTAGTCAAAAGCAAAAAATAAAATTTCAAAAAATTAAAAATTCTGATCGATCACTAACCCGGTCGGAGAAAAACGGTCGACTTAGACTTATTGCTTATGAGGGTGTATTCAATTATGATTTTTAAGACTTTTTTTAAGTGACAGACTTTTGTAGAATTTATGGGATTTAATGACTTTCACAGATTTTAAAGACTTTTTTAAAATGACTTTTATAGAGTCCATGAAATAAGTAATAGACTTTTATAAACTTTTTATCAAGACTATGATAGACTTTTGTATACTTCTAATATGTATCTTGTAATTTATATTAATTGTTAATTAACCCATGTGTACAACATCTCTCTTGTTTTATGAACAAGAGTAAATCTCATTATATTATTGTGGCATGAGATTTTATATATGTTAAAAGCGTTCACATTATTCTACTCATTTCATGATACATTTGAATACTCGGATACCAATAAAATTTTAGAAATTACATACACAAAATAAAAATTAAACTCACTTTTTATTGAGTTATATATACTTTATGCATATGCCTACGCTTTTTAGTAGTAATATCAAACTCTGTTTTTCATAAAATAATATGACAATAAAATACATATATATTTGTCATGCAGAAATACATATATATATATATATATATATATATATATATATATATATATATTTGTCATGCAGGAATAGAATCACATGTTACATTATTTCACTATGATACACCAAAGACACTTGAAGACGAATATGGAGGATGTCTAAAAAATTAACAGTAATTTCCTTCGTTTAAAATGACAAAAAACTAAAAAAAATATACACATCATATATTTTCTATTTTCATATATTATATATACATAATTTTTACAACTAATATGAGAGTTTCATGATTTTATCTCATTTTTGTTGAAAAAATCTCTTCCCTCTTTCTATTGGAAGCTTTCGAACGACTGCTTTTTCCCTCACTAATTTAGATTAGGTCTAGTTATTTGTTTACTTATTAATATATCTTGTTAATTCCCTTATTATAATAAATCCAATTATTTTTATGGCCCAAATTTTATCAAATTATTTATCCATCACATATTAATATTTATTAGCTCATATAAAATAAATAAATAATTTGACCCAATAAAAGAAAAAGTCTAATTAATAACTAGTTTTATCCATCTTTGTGTTTATTTAGAAGTCTTTAGAAATCTTTAGAGGTGAGACAAGATTTTGGATATGGATTGATAGTTATAATTTTCTTCTAAAGTCTGTCAAAGTCTACCATTTGATAGAAATCTTTAAAATCTATGACTTTTTGAATACCAAAATATTTTTATAGACTTTATAAAAATCTTAATTCAATACCACTTAACTTTTAAAGACATTAAAAAAATTATAATTGAATACCACTAAATTTTTATAAACTCTTTAATTATCTTGATTGAATATAACTAAAATTTTAAAATTTTTAAAAATTTTAATTGAATAAACCCCTTTACTAAATGCTACTCCTTTGAGCTTGTCGCCATTATGTCATGCAATGTTGTGATCGATCCAAATCCGTGTATTCAGAAAATAATTGATTCAAATTGTCAAATTTGTACCCAACTGATTCTCCAGGGATCCTAGGGTTGAATTTGTATGAGTAGTCAACATCAACCAAATCTAGCTCCTCCCCATTTAAATGGCGAGTGCTCATAATGGGATATTTTTCTAGTGACATTTTAATAATTTTTTTAATTTTATTTTGTAATATTTTTTAAAAAATATATAGTATTTATTTTAATTGGATTTTTTTTTATAAAAAATAGTATTTTAAGTGTAATTTAGATACATACAAAAAATAAGATATGTACAGTCTGTACAATTCTGTTTCTTGTATATATTTAAATTACACCTGAAACACTATTTTTTATAAAAATTTCAGTTGAAATAAATATTATATATTTTTTGAGAGGTACTATAAAAAAAAAACAAAAAAAAATAACAAAAAAAAATAGAATATCACTAAAACAATGTCCTCCTATTCTTATTGTTAAATGACACACTTTTTATAATACATCACCTCTAACTTCTAAATGTCAATTTTTTTTACATTATTTAAATTTTTTCCTATTATTAACATAGGAGTATTACAGATTATGTAGTTCTTAAAATTATTTTTTGAACTTTTCAACCAAATTATATTAAATTAAAACTTATAATATTTATAATAATTTGTTTTAGCCAGGAATTGTGTTCATTGTATTCCTATAAAATATTAAAATAAAAAAAGAACAAATAAACAACACAATATTAATGATGGTTGATGCTTAAGATGCAATTGTATAATAATAATAATAATAATAATAATAATAATAATAATAATAATAATAATAATAATAACATAGTATGAAATAAACAATGGCACATAAAACATTAAAAAATGAAAATTGATAATTTTACAATATTTTTTTATATTTTCACATGAAAAGTGTCATTATAGACGTATAACGACGGTGAAAACCGTCGCTATAAATGTTTATAACGACTATTTTTATGTGAAAAATATCATTTTTTATTGTGTATTTATCAGTTTTTTAAATATATATATATATATATATATATATATATATATATAAATATATACAACGGATCAGGTCCGGACTCCCGGACTTGATTAAAATACGGACCATATTTTTTATTTTATTTTTGCTTTTTTTTAAACAACTAAAAAAAATTTAATATTTTATGGAATTGAATTTTTTTCATAATATAGTGTTTTGAGTGTGATTTGGATACATATAACAAAATATGTATGTACAGTATGTACAAATCCAAATCACATCCAAAATATTGTATTATAGAAAAATTACAGTTCTATAAAATATTAATTTTTTTAGTTGTTTTAAAAAAAAACAACAAAAAAAAGAGTCCGGACGGTACTAAAATCCGGGAGTCCGGACTGGAATCAGACTCTCTCTCTCTCTCTATATATATAGGGTATTCATCCATGGCAAACGTTTGCCATGGACACTATTCAGCAAACAAGTTGATTACCGTTGATCTGGACAATGAAAGGCTGAGATTGGGCAACTTTTCTCCCTGCCGCTACAGCTTGTAGCGGCAGTCCCTTTTCTTTTTTGTCCATTTGCAAATTACATTACTGCCCCTAACTTATAATACATGCCTGCCGCTACAGGCTGTAGCGGCAGTGTGACTCCCACCCATATGGCCCATATGGCTATGTAAAGATAAGTTTACATTTATGTATACATAATATAAAAATAAAAGATAATGATACATAATATAAAAATAAAAGATAATGATAAATTTATCTTTTATAATAAAATAAATTTATCTTTTATAATAAAAGATAAAATTAATTTTATTTTATTATAAAAGATAAATTTATTTTATTATAACAGATAAAATAAAAAATAAAATAAATTTTATTTTATCTGTTATAATAAAATAGATTTATCTTTTATAATAAAATAAATTTATCTTTTATAATAAAAGATAAATTTATTTTATTATAAAAGATAAATTTATGTTTTTATAATAAAAGATAAATTTATTTTATTATAAAAGATTCTTTTATTATAAAACATAAATTTATCTTTTATTCAAACTTATCTTATTTTTACATTATGTATTTATAAAAATAAGTTTATCTTTTATTCAGACTTATCTTATCATTATCTTTTATTTTTATATTATGTATCATTATCTTTTATTTTTATATTATGTATCATTATCTTTTATTTTTACATTATGTATACATAAATGTAAACTTATCTTTACATAGCCATATGAGCCATATGGGTGGGAGTCACACTGCCGCTACAGCCTGTAGCGGCAGACATGTATTATAAGTTAGGGGCAGTACTGTAATTTGCAAATGGACAAAAAGGAAAAGGGACTGCCGCTACAAGCTGTAGCGGCAGGGAGAAAAGTTGCCCAATCTCAGCTTTTCATTGTCCAGATCAACGATAATCAACTTGTTTGCTGAATAGTGTCCATGGCAAACGTTTGCCATGGATGAATACCTATATATATATATATATATATATATATATATATATATATAATTGTTTACAGTATACTTCTTTCGTTTTTAAATATGGTATTAATTTTGATTTTTTAAAGTTAACTTACATATTAAAATTCAATGTTGATAAGAATGCGTTTACTTTTAAACAATATAAAATTGAAAATTGCAAAACATTTAAAATTATTATTAATTACAAGATACTCCCTCCGTCCCAAATTAATTGCTCAGTTTTGACTTTTTAAAGTCAAATTGACCATTTTTAAAACTAATTTTTTTACTATTTTTGCTAAAATATAGGTGACGAGATTATAACCAAAAGAAAGTATATACAATTTATTACTAATCCTAATTTTTATAATTTTAGAAATATAACTATATATGCTTAATTATTAATTCTAAAAATAGTCAATTTGACTTAAAAAAGTCAAAACTGAGCAGTTAATTTGGGACGGAGGGAGTATATTGCTTTTATAAGCTAAACAAATAGCATCACACATTGAATTCAAAAATATCTTAAATTAATTTTATAAAGCAAAAAATAATCTCATCACTCACATTGGATTCGACATGCATTGAATATGAGACCACTTCCAACTGAAGATAAAAGTACATTAAAATCATATATAATTTCATCACGCATACAGTTTTACCATGAATAGATGGTTTCAGCTGAGTAAATATTAAGTTGGATCAAGATTAGTTTAATTTTCGGAGCAAGCAAGGCATCATTATTATAACATTAATTTATCTTTTGTGAAAAAAGAAATTATATATGAATATAAAATCTCAGGGTATAAAAACTTAAAAATAATCATAAAAATATATATAATCTTATATTTTAAAACGGGTTTCTTTATTCTTATTGTTGTTGTTATTGTTATTTTTTTTTCTTTGTAATACAAGTGAGAGAGACATTGAAAGAGTATTATTATTATTATTATTATTATTATTATTATTATTATTATTATATTATTATTCTTTGTAATACAAGTGAGAGAGACATTGAAAGAGTATGGGAAGCATAAGTCGTTGTCTTTCTATTTGTCCTTCTTATACAGCTTGTTCCCCGGTGTCCCAACAGTTTTCCTTCATCATACAATAATACACCCAATTGCCATGCATACAAATTATACAATTCATATACAGCAAATCATTTTTGATCAAGACTAGGGTTAATCAGTCTTAATTGACGTTCCTGATTTGTTCTATGATATTTACAGCAATAATTTGAATGACTTTTCTTGACTGATACTTGCACATATAATGGTAATTAAGTAGGTGTAATAGATGTCAAATATTTTTGTTTATCTTAATTTCCAGTGGGACAACCAACGATCCCAAAATCTGGTGATTTAGTTTCAGGCTAACAAAATTTCTTTTTCTTTCTGGCTAAAAAAATAAATAAAAAACAATATTCCTATCAAAGAACAGTATGGTTTGACTAATTTATTAAACACAAATTTGATACATCATTCTATAATTTACATAATAGGTCCTATAAAAGAGAATACTATGTGTAGCATTTTGGGATAAATGAAAATTATATAGGGTGGCACATAAATAAATTCTGATAATATTGTTTTTCAGCAGGTTTAACCACGTGATCTGGGTACTCGAAATACTTAAAAATTAACAAATACGCAAAAGGTTAGCCTTCAGATTTGTCTCTAATGGTTAAGTCAGTAACATTAATTATGGAGGTTGTATGTCTAAAAATAAATGTGTATGTAAAATTGTACCAGAGATCCGTCATTTTTATTTATAGATAATATTTATATAACTGTTTGTTAAGATTTTCCTCCTTATAAGACGAGAGCCGTAATTGATAAGTCCAAATATAAATGGGCTAATATGAATAAGAGCCCTAACATTAGGTGCATTGTGGGAACTGGAAACTCGAGTAGTGCCAATATGCATTCAGGCTCCTCATGTGAGGTTGGGATCCCCTAACACAAATTTGATGCATGATTCTATCAATTTACATTATTAGGTCCTATAAAAAAGAATACTATGCCTTAACATTTTGGGATAAATGAAAATTATATAAAGTGGGCACAGAAATGAACCCATAACACTCTACTAAAGGGTGTCCAAAATTGAATTGATTTTAACTAAAAAGGGGCAGAACAGAAGGATCTGAGAAGGGTGATGGCTCAAAATTTGCTTTTATCAAAGTGGGAATATGTGTGTAGGTTTATAGTCAACACCTGCTTCTGGACGATAAAGTGGAAGTAGGTCTCTTTGCTTCAAATATTCCAACTATGATTAGCTAAGGGTCCCAAAAATACTGTCCCCTTTTATATTTTTTTTAAAAGAATTAGTCCATATGTTTATCTTATTTGTTTATTGTTAACGCCTGATTTTATATGTCTGACGAAATCACCCAAAAGGATAGGCCAAAATAGCGCCAACGGTTGATGGAGTAATTGTTGTGAAATCAAACTCACGAAAATATAAAGTATGAACACAAGAATTTACGTGGAAACCCAATTGGGGAAAAACAACGGAGAGAGAGAGTAATCCACTATAATAATATTGAGAGTACAAGTTGTATATTTGTATTGTTGTCCTCTTAAACCTTAGCTTGTAGCCATATATATAGAAGTAACCTCCACCTGCATCCAACTAGGAAAAGGATTCCTTATCCGTCCAAATAAGGGAATACAATCCTATTTTAATAAGGACTCTTCCTCTGTCCTAATAAATACATATGGATCATCACCAAATCCGGACCATTAAATAGACTGGATTGCACCATGGCTAGACCCAAATAATCACATCCCAACATTGCCCCCTAGTATCTTATTTATAAAGAACTTATAAATGAGAGACTATACAAATATATCCCAACGAAACGACCATACTTGCCGAAGAGAAAATATCACGCCTGAACTCCATGCGCCGAACTAAAATTGTTGGCTCCCCATATTGTCGCCTCACTACTCTTGTTTACTCCTAAATAGATAAACAATTTCCCTTATAATATTGCTACTAAAGAACCAACCTTATACCAACCGAACCAACCTTATCACAACCGAAGATATAAAAAACCAACCTTATCAAAACCGAATATAGAGAACCAACCTTATCACAACCGAAGATATAAAGAACCAACCTTATTACAACCGAATATAGAGAACCAACCTTATCCCAACCGAACCAACCTTATACCAACCGAATATAGAGAACCAACCTTATCACAACCGAACAAACCTTATTCCAACCGAACCAACCTTATCACAACCGAAGATATAAAGAACGAACCTTATACCAACTGTTCGGGAGGACGTTGGTCTGTCACGAAGGATATAATCCGTTCGGGAGGACGTTGGTCCGTCCCGAAGGATGTTGTCCTTCCTTATAACCCCTCCGACCTTATGCCGTTATAATATCCATCCCGAAGGATGTTTGACCGTTCGGGAGGACGTTGGTCCTTCCCGAAGGATATAATCTGTTCGGGAGGACGTTGGTCTGTCCCGAATGATATTGTCCTTCCTTATAACCCCTCCGACCTTATGTCGCCATAATATCCGTCCCGACCCTTGTGGGAGACTTCGATCAGACTTTATATCTGCCGAAAGTAAACAGCCAAAGATATGATGAAACCGGTGTGGCCCGAAGAGGAATCTCCAAAGAGATTGCCGAAGTGGTCCGAACCTAACTTCATCTGTTCCTATGTGGTCGGCAGATGCTGATAGTGACGAAGGACAACGAAACCTTTTATGTAATATGTAGAGGTGATTGCGCACTCCCCTCCATTTGTGTCAGTTAAGAGCCACACATATTTTATATGAGGCTTGTTATTCTCCCGACGATCAGTGTTGATTCCAGGTGCTAGTTTTATTTTGCTGAAGCCGATGGGTTTGAATTGCCTTGGTTGGCTTTGAGAAACATATAGAAGATGTTGTTACTCCATTGAGCCAAAGCAGAAGAGGATTTCTCTCGGGTGTATGGGTAGCTTCGAAAAACCAATAGAAGAGTGCCCTTTCATGGCTTTTATTCACGGTAACATATCCTGCATAATGTTTGAAATTCACCCGGGGCTGACCCGGAAGCCTGATAATCCGGTCTGCTTCCTGTTCTGTTAAAACTTCACGTCTTATGTGATCATGATGACTATGGTTCCTAGCTAAAGCAACTGCAACTAAGGCTTGCACTAGAAAAAATAAATAAATATTCTGCAAGACACAACATTTCCAAATAATTAAATTATTAGAGTTTCTGCTTGTCATGGGATATATATATATATATATATATATATATATATATATATATATATATATATATATATATATTCCGAAAATAAAAAAGAATCACTTATCTCCTTCGGTGAATCAGTGATTTTAAATCGACACTAAAACAAGTGTCTCCTTCCCACAGACGGCGCTAATGTTAACGCCTGATTTTGTACGCCTGACGAAATCACCCAAAAGGACATGCCAAAATAGCGCCAACGGTTGATGGAGTAATTGTTGTGAAATCAAACTCACGAAATACATTCACATAAACATAAATAAAGAAATATAAAGTATGAACACAAGAATTTACGTGGAAACCCAATTGGGGAAAAACCACGGAGAGAGAGAGTAATCCACTATAATAATATTGAGAGTATAAGCTGTATATTTATGTTGTTGTCATCTTAAACCCTAGCTTGTAGCCATATATATATAGAAGTAACCTCCACCTGCATCCAACTAGGAAAAGGATTCCTTATCCTCCAAATAAGGGAATACAATCCTATTTTAATAAGAACTCTTCCTCTGTCCTAATAAATACATATGGATCATCACCAGATCCGGACCATTAAATAGACTGAATTGCACCATGGCTAGACCCAAATAATCACATCCCAACATTTATATTTCCCATCATATACCAATTTCTCTAACTAATTCCACTACAAACAGGAAAACTAGCTTTCCACATATTTTAGTTTTTTTTGAGAGAGATTCCACGTATTTTGGTTAGAGAATGTCTTTTGTAGTTTTTATTTATACTTACAAACTCTCATGAGTTGTTAATAGAGAATGTTTTAATTAACCATAGTAGTGTTATTAAGTATACATTTACAGGGAATAATACAAATACATAATGCATCATAGAAACCCTAATTCACCGACTCTACTCGTCTTCCGCTTCAAAAATAAGTCAAAATACCTTTCGAGTATCTTTACAATCACGTCTGAATAAACCAATAATAACAACCAAGTACCAACTAAACACTAACCATTGGAATGGACAAAAACTAAGTTACTCCAATATTTCATTTTCAACTTATTCACAATCCTTTCAAAAAATTATTATTTTTTGTGTCATGATTTTAGTTTGTTAAGTGCCAACCAAACAAAAGAAAATTAAATAATGTACCCAAAATGATTTTGTGGCGGCCCATTATATCGTGTGGCATAACTTTATATGATTTAATTAAGGGTCCTTTACATAAATATACAACAAATAGAAAGTAATTTCAAGAAAAATGTATCAACCAAATAATTATAAAAAGAATGTAATTATTACAAAAATAGTACAATTCATATTAATAAAGAAACCTAAAATCAAGGACAAATAACTTTCATAATTAATAATTCAAATTCAAATATTTGGCTCTAACAACAAAAATAAATTCAATATAATAATTCAAATTCAAACTTTCATCTCCCTCACATACACTTTGAAATAATAGTCTGCCACTACACCGCTACTACCGCCGCAAATCTCCGTTACTTTTACTGTTCTGAAGAAGATTAGTAAAACATATTACTTTTGATGCGTTAGTGAAGAGACTATCTCCGGAATGGGGATAGTCTCCTGGCCTCCAGAGATGTCTCGCACACCAACCTTGTCAATCAAAAATAAGTTAGACAACACGTACACCAACTACCTCTAAAAGATGTGTGAATATTCTTTGGAGGGTAAACATTTTTACATATGTTGAAATGTTGAATACAAAAGAAAACATTAAGACAATTACAATAACGCCACAAAAGAAAGCAATGAAGAAGATTAATAAAGCATATTACTTTTACTATTCTGAATTTTTTTTATAACTATTTTGTTACTCATAAATAATAAAATGGTTACCTTTGAATTTATGGTTGGCTACCAACTGCATCACATTCAAACAAAATTGGTAACTTAATAAAATTGAATTGGTTACCTTGGTCTGAAGGTTTGGCTACCAACTGCACTATGAAAAAACTGCAGGTGTGGATGTGAATTAGTTACTTTGGTATGAAGGTTTTGTTACCTTAATACGGAGGTTTGCTTACCTTGATCTGAAGGTTTGGTAACCAATTGTACTAAGAAAAAATTTAAGTATGGAGGTTAATTGGTTACTATGACATGATAGTTTGGTTACCTTGGTATGAAGGTTTGGTTACCATCATCCAGTATTCATATCCACCGCCTGAATCTTCATGCTCAACTTGGTTACCATCATCCAGTATGCATCCATGAGTAGAAAGAGTTGATAACATTTTGGGAAGAATAATACTTGAAACATATTGTCTTTCATAATTGAGAAAAAAGAATCACATCATCAAGAAAAAAGGTAAACTGATTCAAGTTTTAAGAGACCATGACAATATGAGAAAAGACCAAAGGGGGGTGGAAGTAGGGCTTAGCAAGTAACCAAATTGGAATCAAAACTGCACCAAAAACTGCACGAACCGCACCAATTAAAATTGCACCAACGGTTTCGACGCATGTGGCGGTTTTAGGTGGGTTGAATAACCAAATTTACGGTTCCGGTTTGGTTACTAGTCAAAACCAAACCGCATAAAACCGAAACCGCACCATATGTGTGTATGTATTATCTCTAGTAAATTCTAAAGTTACTTTTCACTTGAACACGCTCAGAGAAAACCCCAGTCTTGCATTGTCATTTTTTCACCAATTGAAAGAAGATGTTAGAGGTTATAGAGTCAAAAATTAAGCAATTGGGTTTTGGAATTTTGAATTTGTTTGATGCGTTATTGGAGGGGCTTATAGTTGAGGGGCTCGAGCACTTGATGCATTGGTTAATGTCAATGCTATAATTGTAATAGTCTAATAGATTATTTTTAGTCCTCCCTGCAATATATTTTATTCTATCTTCAGAATATACTTTTAATTTTTGGGGAATTGATAAACATTCTTGCTTGTTATCGAATATATGGTCTCTGTTGTTTTATATAGAGCATATTTTAGTTTTAAAGCATGCTTGATATAATTCTCATTGTCGACTTTGTCACTAAGTTAATTGCTTGATGTAAGTTTTATGTTAAATTTTATTGAAGGCTTAAACGTTTTTGTTGTTTTAATTGGTTTTGGAACCGAAACCGCACCAATTAAAATCGCGCCGCACACTTTAAAACCGCACTGCACCAATCACAAACGGTTTCGGGTGCGGTTTTGAATTTTTCAAACCGCACCTAAGCGGTTTCGGGTGCGGTTTCGACTTCAAACCGCACCAAACCGCACCATGCTCACCCCTAGGTGGAAGGAGTTAGAGGCAGATCCAAGAAGTCAAAACTCTGGTTTTTTTTCTTACTGGGATTAATTGGTTAAGGTAAGCACAGGAAGAAATAGCATCAAACATCAACATTAGTTGGTATTGCACCAAATGGACAGAAGTCGGCCTACCATTCATCTTTTCACCATCGCCACCACCACCTGAAATAATACGTTGAATGTTGAATGAAGAAGAAGGGTGATGACTAAGTGCAATTCTTATAGATGAAGAGAGAGAAGAAGCCATGAGTATAACTAATTCCTAAATTAAGGAATTCTAATTGAATACTAATTCCTTAAATTAGGGAATCCTAATTGCACAAATATTATAAATAAATATGAAACTGTATTAGTTGTATAAAACTTTTATGAGTGGACTATTGTTATAATTATTTTTAAAAATGTAATAAAATATGTAATTCTCTCTTTAATTAATTAACTGGTGATGGATTATTTATTTATTTATTTGTGGAGAAGGAATTGAATTGTTACATGCATATATATGCATGAAGGATTGATTTAATGACGATAGATTTTCAAAGGCAAATGATTTGGTTTTTGGACCTTTATTTTAAAGGGAGGAAAATTAAGTACTAGGGAGAGAAAGATATGGAGATGAATATCGTGCATGCATGTGGAAGTGGGAGTTTCTTTTTATTATATAGTAATGATTACTCAATTCACCCCCAAATAATTTTGGAAAGCTTTAAAACCAAGCAATATATTTTAAATTTTATTTTTTTATTGTTTAATTTTCCACATATTTGGCTCCCTCAATTCTCAAAGAGCTCTTTTAGACGGACATAAAATTGAACATAAAAATTAAATATGAGTGTAATTGAATTTCACATATTTATATTTTTATTCATCATTGGGGATCAACATACAAATAAATAAAATTCAAATACATTCATGTCTAATTTTCATGTATACATAGTGTTTTTGATTCTCGAATATACGGTTCTATAAAATTATGATATATCATTAAATTAAAGAGAATTTTAATAGTAGACACATATATTTCATTAGTGATATTTAATAATTTTAACATTATTCGTGTATACACTTTAATTACATTATTAATGTATCAAATTTAAACTCGTGAATTCTTACTATATATAATTTATTTGAAATAATCTTATTATTAAAATTTAATTTTACGGCAATCAATAATCTAATTATGTCTGGAATATATTGAAGGAGAGCCAGATCTATTTTTTTCTTATCTCATTGCATTGCCTTTAGATCGATAAATCACACTTCCACTATATTTTTTCACCAGCCTTTTCAATTTGAATATATTTATTACGTCCACCAATGGATGTATTAGATTTTTAATTTCGTAATGCTATAGATTATTGTTAGAATATAGGATTACACACACGCACACAAACGATAGAGAATTAAAAAGAACATAAGAGTTTTACGTGGTTTTTCAATTTGGGTACTCCACATGCGACGGCTAATTGTTTATTGATGATTCCTTGGTTACACATGGCTTTACAATAGATAGTATATATACCCTACTAATCCTATTCCAACTCTACTTCATATTATGATCAATTACCCATAATACCCAAACCACTTAACAATCAGCAAAACTGAGTTGCCGACGCAGCGCGGACCGCGTTGCTGCAAGGCACGCCATAGCGCGCCCCGCGCTACTAGCCCAGACGGTCTCCCAGTGCTAGCGCACCCCACGCTCTTTACGGGCTTGACCCATCGCACCCCGCGCTGTCAATGCAGTACCATACCGCGGCGGGCTTCGCCCCCCCGCACCCCCCCGAGACGTTCGGTGCAACCCTGAAAGGCTAGTGCGTCGCTTCGCTCCACTCCGCTACGCTCCGCACTAGCACTTTTCCAGTGACTTGTTTATTATGAGTCACAAGTTCCCAACAAATCTCCACCTTGACGAATAACCTCGTCCCTTCAGAAGATACATCACTTGTCCTATCCAGTCTCGGGGTAATCCTCCAAACTAACATTTGAAGATATTGATCAAGTCCAAGCAGTGCTTGAACTTGTCCGTGGTCACAGTCTTTGTCAACAGGTTAGCTGCATTTTCAGAAGTATGCACCTTTTCCAATATCACATCCCCAGTAGCTATCAACTCCCTCACCTTGTGATACCTTACGCTAATATGCTTGGTCCTTGCGTGATACACTTGATGCTTTGCCAAATAAATGACGCTCTGACTATCACAATACAGCTGTACTCCACCTTGATCTATGCCCAGCTCATTCACAAAACCCTTCAACCACAATGCTTCCTTTCCAGCCTCAGCCAATGCCATGTACTCAGATTCAGTAGTAGATAGAGCTACTAGAGATAGTACCATGGATCTCCAACAAATCGGTCCACCTGCCAAAGTAAACACATACCCTGTTGTAGATCTCAAATCATCCAACCTTCCATCATAATCCGCATCCACATACCCTATAACTGAAATCTGAGTCTGTTGCTTCGCAAACATAATCCCATGTGTTGTCGTTCCTCTCAGATATCTGAACACCCATGTTGGGTAAAATCTAGTTACGCACAACACGCAAGTATACGTGGTCAACAAGTAATAAAGTGAAAAGTTGAGTATCGTTCCCACAGAGAATTATTTAATAAAAATCACCAAGTACTAACCCGTAACCAACTCAATCTTATTTAAACAAATGAAATGCAAATTAAATAAATTAAACTACTATTAACTTCCACTAATTAAATTAAGACTATGGAGATTTAAGATCACAACTTCACTTATTGCTTCATTTAAGTTTACACACTTCTCATCAATTATTCTCTATCCTGAATTGTTAATCAAGAACACGAAAGTAGTATTAACCACCTCTCGATGCACTAATACCGTATTAACGTCAATCCACAATTAAGATAGAAATTCGTTAAACACCTTAATCAACTAACCCACTATATCTCTATGTGAATTACAATTGAAGAAGGTTGAAGACTAAGTTCTCTATAGGATTACATATGGCGTCAGGCATATCTCTACCTTAACACTCATCAAGTTTAAGCTACTAACAAAAACCTGAACACATGCTATCATGATTAGATCTAAATCTATACTTCATCTCTCGAGTTCATATAGATTATCACGGTAATTGATGGCCAATCAATTAAACAATTAATTCCAAATCACAATAGACAATCCTCTAAATAGAATATAATAATTGATAACGAAGCATATTAAAATAAACTACACAATAAGATCCATTGTAATCTCAAACAAAGAATTAGTTCATGATTATTGAATTTAAACTAAGAATCCACAATTGAATACACATTAAAAAGATAAAGATAGAAGAAGTGAGAAGAAATAATCTATTGTGTGTAGATTTGACGCTCCCTCCTTGCTCCTCTTTTGAATCTTCAATGGTCTCCAAGTTGCATCAATCTCCAAATATAATTAGAATTAGTGTTTTTCTCTAATTTACTCTAATCTAATTTAATAGAATGCTCTCTAATCTCCTAATAATCTCTCTAATCTTTGTTATTCCCCTCCTTTTATAAGCCTTTGTACATGTCTTTAGGTCCTCTTCGAAGTCCTTGAATCAAACAACTCGAAAACAATCTTTTTCGGACTCAAATTCGGACAAAATCTCTTCATTTTCGCGTATACCCAGCCCCGGCTGGGTATTTCCTTTGAAAAAGCCCAGCCCCAGCTGGGTAGTAAGCTGCTAATGGTCCTAGACACCCAGCCTCGGCTGGGTACTAAGCACAAAAACGCCCAGCCCCGGCTGGGTACCAATCTGCCAAAAATATTTTCTGCTGGAACCTCCTCTGCTAAAACTGCCCTAACTTCTAAACCGGGAGGAGTTACGAGTCCCGTGACCAATCAAATCGAAGATATCGACGAGATCTACAACTTTAATTCTTTAAGCTTTGAGAAATAACAAACGAATGATGGTCGAAATTGGACTGGAAGTGACTGCTATGAAAATCACCACCCAAAACGGTGAAGTTCAACGTCCGTCGGTAGAAATGTCATAACTCTTTCATCCGAACTCCGATTTGAATGATTCAAGATGTTCCGGAAAGCTAAGAAAACGCTCTATAATATGGTCCAAGCTCCAAGCCAAGAATATGAATTGAACATAAAAGCATAAACGATGTCCGGCTTGCTTTTGTTTGCATTTTTCGTGCTTTTCTTTACCAATAATCGCTCACATCGCTTCCAAATATATAACCTACAAAACGAACACAAAATGCATGAAAAGTAACTAATACACATGAATAAAAGTAACTAATTCAAGTAAAAGATACCGAATAAGTAGGTAGACACAAGAAAAAAATTACGAAGAAAAATCTCAGCTTTTCTAGCAAGCATAGGAGGAGTATTTCAAGGCGATTTTCGAGACGATTGCGATTCTAGGCTACGTGAGGGGTGTTTTTCAATATTCTTCATCTTAGTTTATTATTTGTAATTGAAAATATGATTTCCATGATTTATTCAGTGTTTATTTCGTTTATTATGAACTAAATCACTTTTTAGGCTTATGATGGATCTTTTAAGTGAATCTATGGTTTTGTAAACTTTGATTTCCAATTTAATAAGCTATTTCCAGTTTATCTATATTAATTTGTGCTTGAATCTATGAATTTCCTGATCAACAATTCTTTGTGGAGTTGGATGGAATCGAGAGAGGATATTCAAATCTAGACCTAGTTGATATAACATGTGTTCAGGATTTTGTTAATAGCTTAAACTTGATGAGTGTTAAGGTAGAGATATGCTTGACATCGCATGTAATCATATAGAGAACTTATTCTTCAACCTTCTTCAATTGTAATTCACATAGAGATATAGTGAGTTAGTTGCTTAAGGTGTTTAACGGATTTCTATCTTAATTGTGGATTGACGTTAATACGGTATTAGTGCATCGAGAGGTGGTTAATACTACTTTCGTGTTCTTGATTAATAAACTGGAATAGTGAGTTGAATTGGAATAAAAGTGTTAAAATCAGAGTGAAGCTTAGGGTGAAATCATAAGTCTAATTCTCCATTAATTGTTTAAAATTTTAGATTTTGATATTTGTGATTGGTTTGTGATAGTTTAATTACTTTTTAATTTAGAATAGTTATTTTTAATCATTGAATTTGATTTGTTTAATAAAATTAGGGTTAATAGAAGATTGGTAATTGTAAGTTGAGATTTTTGCTAATAAGTCTCTGTGGGAACGATACTCTACTCATCACTTTATTACTTGTTGACCATGTATACTTGCGTGTTGTGCGTAACTAGATTTTACCCAACAAGTTTTTGGCGCCGTTGCCGGGGAATTAGTTTAATACAGTTTTACCAATATTAGCTTCAACCAAATTAGTCTTAATTTAAACATTTTTATTTTTATTTTTAATTCTCTTCCTATATTTATCTCTTTTCAGGTACCATGGATGACTTTGCATATCAATGGCCATACACGAACATGACTCAACCAAAAGAAAAGGAGATTGACAGACTCGCGACACTTTCCGCAATGTCAGCATAAATTAAAGAACTTTCGAGGAAGTTGGACGTTATCGCAGCCCAACAGTGTCAAAGGATGGCAATCATGTGTGACTATTGTGCTGGCAACCATCCGAGTCATCAATGCACCGTTAGTTTTGGGCGGCGAAAACAAGGTGGTGTATACCTCAACCAGTATGCATATGATAATTACCATCAAGTTTGGGGGTATCATCCAGATTCTTCAGGGAGCTACAACTATCAAGACCAATACTCTGCTCCAAATCCAACATATCCATCAAATTTCTCAAATCCACCTCCAATGCAACAAGAAGACAATTCAGATTTCAAGGAATTCATGTTAAGGATTATAGCAGAAAAAGAAGAGATGATAATGAGTCAGGAGTTATCAACCCTAAATTTTAATAATCGAATGGAACAACTCCTCACTACCTCAACCAATGGTCCTCAATACATGGCTTCCGAGACTGAAACAGAAAGTTCAAGGTTAGAGGAATTGGTGTCCAAGTTCATAGCATCAAATGAGGAGAGAATGAGTAATCAAGCGAGGTCAATTCAAAATCTTGCGGATCAAATAGAGCAAATGACCAAAGCCGTAAGCAACCTTCCTCCAAACACTTGGTTTTATGGCATGGATGATGAAATTGACGGAGAACCCGAACCAAATCTGCAACTGGATGAGCCACAAGGTATAGGAAGTGTGGAGACAATTGGGGATAATGAAATAGAGGTCCACAAAGATCTAAATGGGTCTCCACCAAAGTTCAACGATCTGGTTAGATTTGTAAAACCGTGCCCGCTTAGTAGTCATGTCGTCGGCGAAGATCTTATTGACATAAGAGTGAGTATAATTTTGAATCCATGGTGGGACGAGAAAGAGAAGATAGACAAAGAGCACATTGTGTGTGACAAGCTTCCATGCCCCAAAGTGATCACATACACAATGAAGACAACACCTAGCTGTGGGACGTTCTTGATTGAGATCTTACCAAATCAGAGCATGCTAGGTGACTTTGATGCATTGGCCATCTTAAATGGGAACCTACCAAAAGCTATATTATTTCCGATGGATGGAGGGTTCCTCAACTTTCGAAGAGGAATTGGATAGCATTGACCAGACAAAGTCAGGCTGAAAGACTATAAATCAAGCGCTGACTGGGAGGCAACCCAGGAATTTTTATATTTATATGCTTTATTAGTTTATTTAGTAGATAGGAATTAATTTTCTTATTAAGTTCTCTTATAATCTAATCCATGTTGTCTCTCTTCATTGCAGGTATTGGAGGTCCAATGGATAGCAAAATGATCGTCGCCGCCATCGCCACCATCAACTCACGCTTAGCTTATTACAGGGAAGTTCTCTTCTATTTATCGTTATATTCTTACAATGAGGACATTGTAATTGCTAAGTTTGGGGGAGTTTTGTTTAGGTTCATTATCGCATTTTAGTTTATGTTATGTTATTTTGCATATGTTGTTAATTTAGTTTAGGTTCATTATAAAAAAAAATCAAAAAATTCAAAAATAATAGTTAGTTACTATGTTCATCTTGCATGAGTTCAGCTGTTTGATATTTACAGTTTATTTTGGCCAATGATGAGAATGGGATTGAGTAGACAAGTATAATACTGATTATTAGAGCTTTTGATGTGATTTCTTGTTATGAATTGAATTTTTTTTCTGTTTGAAACTGGTATAATAAGGATAGCACAATAAAAACAACTTGTTGATTGATTGAGTTTAAATTGATACATAATGAGACTCTAAAGGATAATGCTAGTTTGAATGAAAGAATGAGAAAAATAAGTAGTGATGACTAATGTTCGATAAAAACTTAAGTTCGGGAAAAAAATTTGGGATATATAAGCTTTAAAAAAAAAAGAAAAAAAAATGAAAAAAATACAGTGGCTAGTTTTGTTTCGGGGCCTTTGTTACTTGAGCAAGTACGCCCGAAGGGGTATCTTAAAACCTAACGCCCTAAGGTCTTATATGGTCTGGGAGTCGTTGGTCGAAAGCTCGCTAAGGGGTAGCACTGTTAGCCTAATGGAATGAGACATTGCACAGTCATGGTTAAAAAGTAAAAAAAAAAATAATAATAAAACGGGAAAAGAGCAAAAAGCCCCCGTAGATGAAAATAAAGCATAAGTATCTCATGTTAACCCTCGATATTGGTAATTATTTGATTTTAGTTGGATCTAGCTTATTTTTGGATTTCTTAAGTTTACACTGTATGATGCCTTTGAAGAGACTTGTTATGTGTTAAATTTGATTTTATATCAATTAACATTGTTGTTGAGCACACACGCACTATACCAGTGAGAACAATTTAAGACTTGATGATTGACTAGGAAATTGTTGATTGGTTTTGATATGAAGTATTATCATGTTTACTTGATTGCTCTAAGGCTGGTTAATAGATTTGTGTTTATCAATACTGCTGGATTCGTAGGCATATAGATTAGTTGCATTCCATTGCATTGCATTGCATTATGTTGTGTTGCTTGAGGACAAGCAAATGTTTAAGTTTGAGGGTATTTGATAAGTAGGTTTTGTACCTACTTATCCGGTATCTTTTACTTGAATTAGTTGTTTTTATTCATGTGTCTTAGTTACTTTTCATGCATTTTGTGTTCGTTTTGTAGGTTATACGTTTGGAAGCGATGTGAGCGATTATTGGTAAGGAAAAGCACGGAAAATGCAAACAAAAGCAAGCCGGACATCGTTTATGCTTTTATGTTCAATTCATGTTCTTGGCTTGGAGCTTGGACTATATTGTAGAGCGTTTTCTTAGCTTTCCGGAACATCTTGAATCATTCAAATCGGAGTTCGGATGAAAGAGTTATGACATTTCTACCGACGGACGTTGAACTTCACCGTTTTGGGTGGTCATTTTACGTAGCAGTCACTTCCAGTCCAATTTCGACCATCATGCGTTCGTTATTTCTCAAAGCTCAAAGAATGAAAGTTGTAGATCTTGTCGACAGCTTCGATTTGATAGGTCGCGGGACTCGTAACTCTTCTCGGTTTAGAAGTTATGGCAGTTTTAGCAGAGGAGGTTCCAGCAGAAAATATTTTTGGCAGATTGGTACCCAGCCGGGGCTGGGCGTTTTTGTGCTTAGTACCCAGCCGGGGCTGGGTGTCTGGGACCATTAGTAGCTTACTACCCAGCCGGGGCTGGGCTTTTTCAAAGGAAATACCCAACCGGGGCTGGGTATACGCGAAAATGAGCGGATTTTGTCCGAATTTGAGTCCGAAAAGGATTGTTTCGAGTTGTTTGATTCAAGGACTTCCAAGAGGACTTAAAGACATGTACAAAGGCTTATAAAAGGAGGGGAATAACACAGATTAGAGGAGAATATGAGGAGATTAGAGAGTATTATATTAAATTAGATTAGAGTAATTAGAGAAAAACACTAGTTTTTATGAGATTTGGAGATTGATGCAACTTGAAGACCATTGAAGATTTGAAGTAGGAGCAAGGAGGGAGTGTATAATCTACTGACAAGAGATTATTTCTTCTCATCTTCTTCTATCTTTATCTTTTAATGTGTATTCAATTGTGGATTCTTAGCTTTAATTCAATAATCATAAACTAATTCTTTGTTTGGGATTACAATGGATCTTATTGTGTAGTTTATTTTAATATGCTTCGTTATCAATTATTATGTTCTATTGAGAGGATTGTCTATTGTGATTTGGACTTAATTGTTTAATTGCTTGGCCATCAATTACCGTGATAATCTATATGAACTCGAGAGATGAAGTATAAATTTAGATCTAATCATGATAGCATGTGTTTAGGATTTTGTTAATAGCTTAAACTTGATGAGTGTTAAGGTAGAGATATGCTTGACATCGCATGTAATCGGATAGAGAACTTATTCTTCAACCTTCTTCAATTACAATTCACATAGAGATATAGTGGGTTAGTTGATTAAGATGTTTAACGAATTTCTATCTTAATTGTGGATTGACGTTAATACGGTATTAGTGCATCGAGAGGTGGTTAATACTACTTTAGTGTTCTTGATTAACAATTCGGGATAGAGAATAATTGATGAGAAGTGTGTTAACCTAAATGAAGCAATAAGTGAAGTTGTGATCTTAATTCTCTATAATCTGATTTTTAATTAGTGGTAATTAGAGTTAGTTTAGTTAAATATTTTAATTTATAACATTAAATTCATTTGTTTAAATAAGATTGAGTTGGTTACGGGTTAGTACTTGGTGATTTTTATTAAATAATTCTCTGTGGGAACGATACTCTACTCATCACTTTATTACTTGTTGACCACGTATACTTGCGTGTTGTGCGTAACTAGATTTTACCCAACAAGTTTTTACCCACTTAACAGCTTTCTAGTGCTCCCTACCTGGATTAACAATGTATTTGTTCACTGTGCTGACTGCATGTGCTAAATTGGGTCTCGTACACACCATTGCATACATCAAACAACCAACTGCACTCGTATAGGGCACGTTTGACATATCCTGAATTTATTCCGTCGATTTCGGACACTGTGATGTAGATAGCCTGAAATGACTCGCTAATGAAGTGCAAACCTGTTTAGCATTAGCCATACTAAATCTCTCAAACACTTTCTCCACATAGTTCTTTTGTGTCAACCACAACTTACCAGCTGTTTTGTCCCTGCGAATCTCCATCCCAAGTATTTTCCTAGCAGCACCCAAGTCCTTCATGTCAAACTCATTTCCCAACAAGTTCTTCAACCTGTTTACCTCAATCATGCTCTTTGTAGCAATAAGCATGTCATCCACATACAGTAACAGAAAAATATATGAACCATCCTCAAGATTTTTCATGTAGACACAACAATCATACTCACATCGAGTGAACCCAATCTGGATCATGAAGGAATCGAACTTCTTGTACCATTGTCTTGGAGACTGCTTCAGCCCATACAGTGACTTCTTTAACCTGCATACCATGTGCTCAGTCTCCAGCTGCTTGAATCCCTCAGGCTGTTCCATGAATATCACTTCCTCCAAATCACCATGAAGGAAGGCTGTCTTCACATCCAACTGCTCTAATTCCAGATCATAGCTAGCCACCAATTCCAAAATTATCCTTATTGAGGTATGTCTCACCACCGGAGAAAACACCTCATTATAGTCAATTCCTTTCCTCTGCGAGTATCCCTTTGCTACCAATCGAGCTTTAAACCGTTCTTTTTCCTTTTCTGATACAACATCCTTTTTCTTGTACACCCACTTGCACCCCACTGGTTTTTTTCCCTTAGGTAATTCTGACAATTCCCAAGTTTTGTTTTTCTTCAAAGACTCCATCTCCTCCATCATGGCCTCCATCCATCTGTACCTTTCAGAACTAGCAATAGCTTCCTGAAACGTGGACGGGTCCCCACTAGTAGTAGATAGAGCGTATGCAACCATATCCTCAAACCTATACCTCTCTGGTGGTTTGATAGTGCGTTTGAGTCTCCTTGCGGCAATGCTTTCGTCCTGCTGCTCCTGATTTTCTTGTTCCACTGGTGGTAAATTTCTAGTGTCATTACTTTCCAGTTCAATTTGAACTTCCTGCTGCAGATTGCTGGTTACACCACCAGCCTCAGTTTTCTGACCTTCTTGTTGTGCCTTAACCATGGAAGCCTCATCAAAAACCACATCTCTACTGATTACTACCTTCTTTGAATTCGGATCCCAGAGCTTGTACCCCTTTACACCTTTCTTATACCCAAGAAAGATACATTGTTTGGACTTGGCATCAAGCTTTGATCTCTCATCACTCGGAACGTGTACGTAGGCTAGACTTCCGAAGATCCTCATACCCGAGTAGTCTATCTCCTTACCTTTCCACACCTCTTGTGCTGCTTTATTACCCAGAGCAGTACTTGTTGACCTGTTTATCAAATAAACCGCCATACTCACTGCCTCTGCCCATAAATCCTTCGAAATCCCTGCATTTAGTCTCATGCACCGTGCCCACTCTGCAATAGTTCTGTTCATTCTCTCTGCCACTCCGTTTTGCTGTGGAGTTTTCATGACAGTCCAGTGACGTTGTATCCCGTGTTCTTCACAAAACTTCACAAATGGCTCGTACTTGTACTCTGTCCCATTATCTGTCCCGAGGCAGTTAATTATTTTCCCTGTTTGATTTTCCACTTCAGCTTTCCACACCTTGAACTTATCAAAGACCTCAAACTTGTGTCGCATGAAGTACACCCAAACCTTTCTCGAAAAGTCATCGATGAAAGTCAAGAAATACAGCGATCCCTCTTTCCAAGCTACTCTCACTGGCCCCCCCATACATCAGAATGCACATAGTCAAGTTTCCCATTCGTTTTGCTCACCGCACTCTTAAACTTTACCTTACACTGTTTTCCCAAGACACAGAATTTGCAGAAGTCTAACTTGCACGACTTTATCCCTTTCAATAGATTTCTCCTATGTAATTCTAGCATCCCACGTTCTCCCATATGCCCTAATCGCATATGCCATAGTGTAGTATCATCAATATCTTCCGCTGTAGTGGCAGCAGCTCCACCTACAACTGTACTCCCTATCATCCGATAGATATTCCCGTTAACCTTAGAACCTTTCATTATTACCAGGGCACCCTTTGTCACTCTCATGGCTCCACCACCAGTTTTGAACTCACAGCCATTAGAGTCTAGAGTTCCCAATGAAATCAAATTCTTCCTTAAACCTGGAATATTCCTCACCTCAGCCAGAGTCCTTACAACACCATCGAACATCCTTATCTTCACTGTGCCTATCGCAATAACGTTGCACAAAGCATCGCTACCCATTAGAACTGTCCCACAGTGCACCAACTTGTAGGTGTCAAACCACTCCCTGTTAGGTGACATGTGAAACGAACATGCTGAATCCAAAATCCATGAGTCTGTTACGTCCGTTTTTGTTGACACTGACAACATATCTCCATCATCCGATGATTCCTCCACGACGTTTGCCGATTTTGTAGATTCAGTTTGTTTCCCTATTCCTTCACCCTTATTCTTATATGGACAATCCCTTTTGAAGTGCTCTGTCTTGCGACATCTAAAATACTTACCCTCCTTTGGCCTAAGACTCTTGCCCCTCGACTTAGATTTCCATTGCGTCCCTGGTTTCCCTCTATCCGATTTTCTGCCACGTTGCTCTCCACCTTTTACCATCAACCCTTCACCCGAAATACCCTCGGATTGTTGTTTTCGCTGGTTAAACATTAGTAGAGCAGAAGTGACTTCTTCTAATTTCAGAGTTTGTTTTCCCCATAAGAGAGTTGTCACAAGATTCTCCATGGAACCCGGTAGAGAACACAATAACATCAACACCTGGTCTTCTTCCTCGAATTTCACTTCAATCCTTAGCAAGTCACTAATTGTTTGATTGAACGTGTGAATATGTTGAATAAGCTCCGAACCTTCAATCATCTTTAGCCCAAACAGCTTTTGTTTCAGAAACAATTTATTTGTCAACGACTTTGACATATACCTGGATTCCAATTTACTCCATAAACCCGATGGCGATTCATCACCGATCACGTGATACATAACCTCGTCTGCTAGACACAAACGAATTGTACTTACTGCCTTCGCTTGGAGTTCATCCCAGTCATCAGTCGTCATAGAATCCGGTTTCTTCTTTAACGCCTTTACCAATCCCTGTTGCACCAACAGATCCTTTACCCTCTGTTGCCATAGCCCAAAATTCCCAATCCCATCAAACTTTATCACATCAAACTTTGTTACCGATGAATTTGATGACATCATTACCACGTGTTAAACCTATGCTCTGATACCAATTTGTTAGAATATAGGATCACACACACGCACACAAACGATAGAGAATTAAGAAGAACACAAGAGTTTTACGTGGTTCCCCAATTTGGGTACTCCACAGGCGGCGACTAATTGTTTATTGATGATTCCTTGGTTACATAGGGCTTTACAATAGATAGTATATATACCTACTAATCCTATTCCAACCCTACTTCATATTATGGTCAATTACCCATAATACCCAATCCAATTAACAATCAGCAAAACTGAGTTACCGACGCAGCGCGGACCGCGCTGCTGCAAGGCACGCCATAGTGCGCCCCGCGCTACTAGCCCAGATGGTCTCCCAGTGCTAGCGCTCCCCGCGCTGTCATGACAGTGGCTTGCAGTGGCTTCTTTATTATGAATCACAACTTCCCAACAAATTATGAAAGACAAGATAATAATGATTATAATCGATTTGACATTTTGACTTACAATTTAATTTATTCATTACATAAAATCATATAATTTTAATTAACCAAACACAATTTTAAAAATAATATAATTACATTATAATTACTACACAAATACTAATAACCAACCAAACAAATATGTCGTAAACTATTGTTATTGCATCAAATTTCTATTCCACGAAATAAACCCCACCTTAGATTAAACTTTATGTGAGGTAACTTACTCCCTGCACACCAAAATAAATTATCTAATTTGATTTTTATTTTCAAATTAAGCATTTTTATGACTAATAATCACACACACACACATATATATTCGTCGCTAAAAGTATAGATGACGGTTGTATGACCGAACCGTCGTCGGGTCCGTCGCTAAAGGGGGTGAGCTCGAGTGAGTTGGATAAAGGGTGAACTTAAGATCCGGACTCGAAATATATATATATATATATATATATATATATATATATATATATATATATATATACAGAACTGATCCAGTCCGGGAGTCCGGACTGGATCAAAATCCGGTCCAAATTTTTTTTTTTTTTTTTGCTTTTTTTTTTTTGGAACAACTAAAAAAAAAAAAAAAAAAATTTATGGAACTGAAATTTTTCAATAATACAGTGTTTTGGGTGTGTTTTTAATACCTACCCCAACCAATGTATGTACAGTCTGCCCAGACTGTACAGACATGTTTCGTTATAGGCATCCAAATCACACCCAAAACACTGTATAATGTAAAAATTCCAATTCCATAAATTTTTTTTTTTTTTTTTTTAGTTGTTTCAAAAAAAAAAAAAGCAAAAAAAAAAAAAAAAAAAAGTCCGGATTTTAACAAAATCCGGGAGTCCGGACTGGATCCGGACTCTATATATATATATATATATATATATATATATATATATATATATATATATTCTGTAGTAATATTGAAAAGAAGGTGCTTTTTGGCTAAGAATTTTATTTCTGAAAAAAAAGGTTCCATACACAAATCTCTGCAACAAAATTACAAAAAAGAATAAACTGTTTGAAAAAAAAACAAAAATAATATAAAAAGTATACAATTCAATGTTAAGATATTTGTGTGTATTTAGTCCAATTTCAAAATTGAAGTATGGGGTATGGTTTATGCATGGCTGTGAGTCTGAACTCCGTACTTGGTTTATTTAACAGACTCCAGAGAAATAAATGTCTGGTTTTATGCATTTTTATTCACGTGACAAGGTGAGAAAAAACAGAAAATAAATCCAAAACCAAATCTAAAGAAAGATCTTCTCTCCAATTAGGGAGACATGCCACCCGGCCTGCCAACACAAATTCAATGACAAAAATGGATTGTTATGTGAATTAATAATTTTCACAACAACAAATTGTACTATTGTTGTGCCCCATCGCCATCACTTAGTAATTGTATTGGTTGGGGATAATAATAATTTATTTCTTTTTTAGATTTAGGTGTAGGTTATGACTTTTAATTTCGTTGTACGTATTAAAAAATTGCTTAAATTTAGATATTTTATTTATATTTTTAGAGTTTGATTGAGTTACAAAATTGTTGCCAAGTTAACTAGTTAGTACTACATACAATTAACCATTTTCTTAATAGTAACTCGAGATGATATAAACTAGAAACCAGAAACACTAAACAAAAGGAAAAAGCTAGACTATTATCTTTATAAATTAATTATGTTATTAACATTTGAAAAAATTATGGTTTGAATTATTTTTACTGTTGTAATCTTTTTGCCTTGGCTTGCTTAATAATTAATCATGCCTCAAGCTTGAGCTCAACTCGTTTACCAAACAGATCAAGTTTGTACATCAAATCTCAAATTTATTTGAAGTTCAACGTTTAATTTTTAATCCAGCTTGAACTTTGACGAGTCAAATTATTTTAATTCGATTCGGCTCGTTTACGTGTATCTATTACTCTCTCTATCCCATGATAAAAGCCCTTATTACTATTTTGTGTAGTTTCATGTTAAATGTCAATTTTTCTTTAATAACTAAACTTTTACCCATATTTTCCTATTATAACCGTAACATTAAATATCTCATACTTTTCTTATTCTAATTCTCTCTCCATATTTAATGACATTATTATGGGCAATTTTGCCATTTTATTCATCTTTTTAACATGCGTAAAAGATCTACCAGGACTTTTATCCTGAGACGGAGGGAGTATTAATTTTATAACTTTTGTAATAATAAAAGTACGTGCTGGAGATGTGCTTTTATTTTAAAATAGTTTGCTGAGATACAATGCATGCGTTTTCTGAAGATGTTGGAATAATCCATTGTATTAAATTGCAATACTGTTTCAATCCCTATAAATGGATTAGCTCTTCGACTTGGGCATGAAAATTGGACATGAATGTATTTGAATGAATTTCACATATTTATATTTTTACTCTCTGTTGATAAAAATACAAATAAATAAAATTTAAATACTCTCGTGTTTAATTTAATTTCATTTTCAACTTTCATATTCAAATAGAGTTTTTGTAAATGGATTGGTGACCAGTAGAGGTTTTTTCTACAGTAGGAATAGTGGGATTTTAAGAGCAAACATGTTTGGATTAAATACAATAAGCAAGAGCCAGCTTCATTTCCCATTTTTGAATTCTTTATTTCTATCAAGTGTTTGCTCAATGAATGACAGATTTCAACTGGGTTTTTTCCACCTTACCCTTGAATATAAATTCCTCTCCACATTGATTCAATATATTATTTTATCCAATACTTGCATATGAGCTTTATTATTATTATTATTATTATTATTGCTACGGTATATAACGTGTAATTATTTTAATATTTGTATTACAAAAAATAGTTGGTTAGAAAACATATTTACTAACAGTATAGTTATTGTACAAATTCGTTTTTTATTTTTATTATTCAGGATATATTTATTATTCAAAATTTTTACTTATTTATTTAGTATTATTATTATTTAATAAAATATAATTAAAAAATTGGTCGAATAAATCTAAGTAGGCATGCGCGTTCAGAGCAGGTCTAGCTCAGTTCAGGCATTTGCGGCCTAGACCATTGACATTTGACCATGGCAGGATTGGGGATTAAAAATGGCGCCAATATTAGGCAAGCAAATCAGGTTGGTCCATGCTCAGGCCAGACCTCTATCTTTTTTTTCTTTTATGTTTTTAAAATTTAAAATATTCAATAATAAATTATAAAACTATAAAATTTATAATTGTGAAAGTGAAAAATTTAAACCTCATTTATATTGAATATAAACTTTAAATTTCATTGATGTATTAAATAAACTAATATAGAACAAGATAAAAAATTAATAAATGTATTGAATGAATAATATATAACTCTCGGTGGTGTTTGATTACATCTTAATGCATCTTAACAGCCAATCTCTTAATATATCTTAACAGCCCACATATTTGTATTAAGAGGTTCTCTGAATAGTTAGACTCGTATTTGTATATTAACTATTCAGATGATCTCTTAATACATGTTGTTAAGATGCATTAAGAGGTGAGATGTTAAGATGCAATCAAACAACACCATTGATCTAAATCGAAGGGGATTTGGCAGTTTTTGGCTGCTGCTTGCTGGGCTAGGGTGTTTACTGCAAGAAATAGTCTAATTCTGATTGAATGATTTTTTTTTTTTAGAATTATTTTATTTTTGACGAAAAATTCCCTCAAAAATAATTACGTCGAGAACAATATAATGTTTGATGGAATTTCGTTAGAGTTACTAATAGTTATTAGCACTAAGATCTCCCACTAGTGCGTACCAAATTCTCGATGGGAGATATAATATTTCCGACAGAATTTGAGCCAAAATTATATTATTTTTGAAGTAATTATTTTCGATGGAATTCCGTCGAAAATATTGTAATTCATAACCTAAAATCGCAACCAGTCCCCCAACATAACATTTCTTTTTTTTTTCTCTCTCTCTATCTCTCTACAACGCTCTCCCCCTTCGTTCCCCACCTCCCGACCTTCTTGGCGGCGCTCTGGTCCTCTACTTTTGTTCCCAACCTTCCCACACAAACAAAGAGCGAGACAACCCCCCCTCCAATTTATTTAGGTGTCGACAATAACACCTAGCGGCGACGGAGGCTTTAACCCCTTAGCAGCGGCGACAACGGTAACACATCCTCAATTTCTCAGGTACGCACTCTTTTTCTCTTTTTTCTATGACTAGACATTCAACTATAGGATTATGAAAATCGTAGACTACATCAATTCTAACATGGACATACAATGATAATATTCGTAGAGTGAACATCCCAAGAAAATTTGCTAAATCTCTTAAAGCTAAGAAGAAAGACAGTTGGAAATGTATCTAACAACTTTTTTGTTGAAAAGGTAGCACCCACATGCTTATTTATGTAGCAGTTAGTAATGAAGTGATAGAGCAGAAAGCTGGTACATCTCACTCCAAAGTTAACAATCAGAGATCTTTAAAGATCTAAACATTAAAAGAGCAAAGATAACTTTCAAACGGGAAAATCTCAAGGAAGGTCTATAAAAGGCAAGCAAATTCAATCAAACAGTAATAAACGAACAACCAATCTGTTAGACCTGGCAAAAATCGATCCAATCCCGCAGGTCGGCTCGGCTCGGCCCGACCCACCCATCAAAATGCGAGCTTTGGGCTTCACTTTTTCAGCCCACCAAAACTTGGGCCGTTTTGGCCTGGCCCGCCAATGGCCCGACCCGGCTATGTCCTGACCTGTTTGCCAGGTCTATAATCAGTCGAACTGCTGCCCAATTATAACGCCACCAAAATCTATGCGCATGTGGATAGTTCTTGTTACAAAGGAGACTCTGGCAAAATTTTCCAAAAGTCTAGGCATTGGGTAGACATGCATTTTTAACTCTACTGTAGGCGTATGGTAAAGTAATGCATGCATGCAGTCATAAAATACATTTAATAAACTCTAGGTTAGAATTTACCACACCTTTTCTGAGGTGATTTAGAGACTTGTGTCCAGATATTATGGATCCGGATCAGCCGAGTAGTTCCGCAGGACCACTTCAGGTGTGCGGAGGAGGGCTTCTGAAGTGCCTCGACCCCGTTTAGTCAGACAGCCTCGTCGTTTGGCGGAAGCGGTGATACGTCCTATCCAGGTTGATGTACCGGATATTGAGGACGAGGAGGAGGATGTACAGGTTGCAGCTCCAGTTCCTGCTGCTCATGCTCTTCGCAGGGAGCTTCCAGACATTGTTGTGATGATTCCAGATCTTCTGGGTGATTTGAGCCGCCACCCCTCAGTTTACTTGCAGGCAAACGAGGTAAAAGTTGGGTTTGATCTTCCTTTTTCCTATTGACGAGGAGCAAGGATTTTGACATTGATTTATATTTGATGTAGGTTCTCGGCTTCACACAGCCTCGAGGGAACTGGTTCAGCATACACTCCCTATATCAAGCTCTGCATCCAGATTACCGAGGTATTGTGCATGGTTGGGCCTTTAGGGTGTTCTTTTCCATTCTTCCCCGTCGTTGTCCCTGGGGTTACCTTTGGGCATTGTCTGAGCGCTGGTTTCACCAGACTCAATCTTTCCATTTGTTGGATTATGAGGTAATGATGACGCCGATGGATTGGTGGTTTATCACCGGTATGGAGTTTGGAGAGGCGTCAGTTCCATGTACAGTGAACATTACCTCGACTGCCGTCAGATCCTTGTTAGGAGTTTCGACTGAGGCGCTCAAGGGCAGGACCATCCGTACAGGTCCTTTGAGTGTAGATGCTATGAGTGGGCTATTGAGTGAGCCCATGCTCGCTGATTTGAGAGTCAGGGATCACATTCTTCGGCGATTGTTTGTTGTTATTATTAGGGGTTATTTCATAGCAGACAACTCTTCCATGATGTCATTCCCTTTGATCAACGCCACTCGAGAGGTGGACCGTATTGGAGAGTATAATTGGGGCTCCTACACCTTTGCCTATTTCCTTAAGGGAATGCGCATGCGTTCGTAGGGCTTGGCAGAGGCTTGGCTAGGATTTTACCCGTTTTTGCCGATGAGTATTTCTCTTTTGATTTTCCATGTACAGGTTAAGAGTGTTGACTGACCGCAGATGTTTGCCTTCGTGTTGACAGTTTTAGGCCTATGAGAGGCTTCCATAATTGCGTCCTATTAGTGTGTTAGTTTTAGATACCTATCCATGAGGACATCAATGGCATCACTCCATATTGGCGGAGGTTCCTGTAGTTGAGGGTTTCACCCATTGTCGCTTACAGTTGGAGTTGGTGACAGCTGATGCCATCACTTGGGTTCTCTACTCTGGGGACCATTTGATCATTGGCTTTGAGGATGGATATCCGACTAGTGTCGAGCACATGATGTCCACCCGCAGGATTCCTCTCTACACAGATGGAGAATAGGAGCTCTATTTAGGAGAGCGTGTTATTAATAGCACCACAAGAGATATTCGTGTACCGATCTTGCCTCTTGCCAGGCGTTATTGGTCTGTGTTGCATTCGTCGGTCGATGATATCCCATTGATGGTCATTGATGGCTACACTTTGTCAGAGGGTCCGTTTACTCAGGAGGCATTATACCGTTGGAGGTCCCCACGTACCATTGGAGCCCAGATCCACGCCACTCAGTTCATGGGGGATATGGTTCCTAGATCCTTGATGATAACGGATTAGATGACTTATGTCCGAGATCCGACTCATTTGACACAGATTGATAGTTTGACCCGGTAGTTGGACCGAGCACATTTTTTCATCCGATATTTGGGTAGACATCCTTTAGAGGCGGATACTTTTGATCCTTCCAGCTCAGGGGCTGGCCCTTCAGATGACCCATATGGCTTTGTTGGTGCAGATCCTCCCTTGTATAGGCCTGACATCCCTCTTGGCGGAGATCTAGTGACTCAGGAGGAGTTACATCAGGTGGATATGATTGATGATGTAGATATAGACACCATTGTCTTCTTCTGATGTGTATTCTCGCTATATCTTTTGATAGGCCTGTGTTAGATACTGGGTGGCTGTACCCCTTTGTCTTTATATCTTTTGATAGACCCATGTTAGTCTTAGGGCGTCTGTGCCCCATTTCTATGTATTTTTCAGTTGTATAGAGATGATGTATTTAGATGATGATGTACTTAGGAATGTATGTACTATTTTCCATTCCCTACATCATATTTCCATCTATTTTTTGTCATGCACATATTATGTCATGCATATGTATGTCCAGAGATGTTCAACATTGACCCCTGGATGGTCTTATGACACGACCCACACAAATGTCTTCTTCGACAGTCAGTCATATTGATCACACCCCACCAGTATTTGTGGCCTCCTGTCTGAGATCTTGGTATGATAGTGTATCCCCTCCAGACAGGGTGATTGTAGACCAGCTATTGCAACATTCTATGACCCTCCTGACGTTTCAGGTTCCATTGGGCTTCGTAGATGGCATGTTAGAGCATTGGGTACCGGAGATGGAGGTTTTCAGGTTTGAGACCCATGAGTTGACTCCTACCTTAGAGGAGTATGAGCGGTTGTTAACTTTTCCCTTAGATAGGCCTTGCGCTCGGATGGCTGTCAGAGATATGCGCCATCAATTCATGACCCTCACCGAGTTGCGGCGTAGAGTGGCACATGATGAGATTACATCCAGCCATGTATTGTCCCAGTGTTTTCTGATAGACATATTTGGCTCAGTGGACAATTATGCATAACATTATGGGGATTTCACCATATCGAAGGATCAGTGGCGCGCGGCCAGAGTAGATGTACTCGTGATATGCATAGTGGCATATTTGTACATGCCACTGTAGATGGATGAGCTGGACATCGGTGTTGTCATGGTGGTGAGAGCTCTCAGGGAGGGTCCTACCATTGTGCCGATGATTGTGGCAGAGACACTGAGGTAAGCCATGTATTGCCACACCTATCCTGCATGGGTGTTTATAGACAGCTCGTTCTTGTTGTACGTGTGGTTCATGTCACACCTGAGATCGATTGGCACGTTCCGACAACATGGGTATTATTTTTCCCATAAGATAGCAATGTCTTAATCCTTTCAGCCATCGGAGTGTGTAGCCGCTGCATCTTGGTCGGTGTTCTTGGCAGGGATTGGAGATCCATTTGACATTCAGCCATGTACACGGCTCAGCTCACCCTATAGTTTCATTACCCATGCCCCGGGCATGGATTATCTCCCTCTAGCTGGTTTAAGGGGTATGACCACATATCACCCACTGACCGTGATGTCATAGTTTGACCAGTTTTAGGAGGTGCATCCTTTCGAGGGGGCGTTAGGTCATCGTTTATCATCTAGCCATTTTTTAGCCGATGATAGATACATGGTGTATGCCTGTTGGGATCAGCGTGAGAGTGCTAAGTTTTCTGTTAGCAATCCGGGCTATTCGATAGAGTATTCTGCGTGGATGGAGACAGAGACTGCATCGGCTGTGGTAGTATCCACAGTACCGGAGATTGATTCAGATGGTGGAGAGCCCATGGAGGACATTGATTCTCACACCGAGGAGGAGCCTTTCACTGGATTGCCAGCAGCTCTTACAGATTCTCCTAGTACGAGTGCTACTATGATCTAGCATTCAGCACAATACTTGGAGCATAGTCTTCATCTGATGACCTTCGAGAGAGATCAGGCTAGGGCCTTGATGTTGATAGCTCTTTATGGGAGAGACGTTGCTCTGTCAGAGAGAGACGAGGCATTAGCTCATAGAGATGTCGTTGTTGCTGAGCGGGATGAGGCCAGATCATCTAGAGATGCGCTATAGTACTGTAGTGAGGTCCCTTACTTCTGGCATCATTACAGAGATGAGCACGTATATTAATGATCATAATGCCACCATGCAGTTGGCTGTAGATCTGTTGACTCGTGTAGAGACCCTTGGGCAGGAGATCACAGCGTTACCTCCTTCTTCGGAGAGGGATGCCATGTTAGGCTTGATAGCCCGCATACACACTGACTTGTAGATGGGCTTGTATTTTCCTGCACAGACTAGTATAACCATTTTGTCATGTACAATACACATTGTATATATCAAACAACATTATACATGGCAGTGAAATATATTTTGATTCACTTCCCATTTAGTTGTGCCTTGTTGCTTGCTTGATATTTGCATATTTCTCCAGGGCTTGTGATCTTGATGTATTTTGAACTCCTCCTTGATGGATGGACATTGGGATGTCTCAGAATCTTTTAGAATGGATCGTTGATCTGTATGTATTCCCTACCATCTTTGCTGTCTTGGGACTAGTTTTTGTATGTAGATGTGGAGAGAAGTGTGGCTTTCTTCTCTGAGGTTGACCGCACCACAGATGGTCGCCGGTACTCCTTTGTATGGGGGAGCCCAGTTAGTTCCATCTCTTATGGATTGGTGTTTTTCTTTGAGGAATAAACTACAGCTTAGATAGTCGTCAATTCTCCCGTTTACATGAGGAGGTTAGGTAGTTCCATCCCTTTGGTCTGAAGCCGATGAAGTGTGATGGATTGAAGGATGATCCCAGTACCGTTGACAAGTTTTTATGTTTTGGTAGGGGGTAAGACCGAACCATGAATGGCTGCCTACGTACTCCTATTGAAGAGGAGATCAGGTCTGCGTAGTTCGAACCTGGTGTAAAGGTTCAACGTTGTATGTGGCAAAGGGGTGTATATATTTTTGTTGTTTTTGTAGTGAGAATGGTGTAAAAATGTTTTTTTTGTTTTTGTTTTATTACGATCGGGCCATATAAAATGGCTGCCTACGTACTCCTATGTATTGGGGAGATTAGGTCGGCGTAGTTCGCCCCATGTACAGGGCAGTGTGCAGCCAAAATGTTTAATCCCATGTACAGGATAAACTGAAGGTGTGAAGAGTTAAATCCCTGGTGGGATAACCTGAAGGTGTGAAAGGTTTTGAAAACCTGCGAAGAGTGAAGGATCTGGTGATCTGTAAGAAAACCAGGCTGATGGTTGGAAAGTGTATTTGTCCTTGATGGGACAAATGGGTGTGAGGAGAGTTGTATGTAGTGAAGGTTTCGAAAACCTGAATTGACTGGGGATCTGGTGATCCATAACTAGGATGTTTCCTTGATGGTAACTTCAGACATAGTACCGTTTCACGGTGTCCAAGTTAATGAGTTGCAGAAATTCATCGCCATCCATCTCCTGTAATCTGAGAGTGCCTCCTGTCAATACCTCCTTGACAACAAATGAGTCTTCTCAGTTCGGGGCGAATTTTCCTTTGGACTGATCTTGGTTGTCAATGATCTCCTTCAAAAACAAGTCATGTTGTTTAAACTGCCATAGCCGGACTTTTCTGTTGTAGGATCTGGCGATCCTTTGTTGATATAATTGGCCGTGGAAGATAGCAGTGACTCACCTTTCGTCTATTACAGACAGTTGGTGATACATATCTTATAACCATTGGTCCTCATCCAGCTGAGCGCCTATCAACACTTTCAGGGATTCTATTTCCACTTCTATGGGGATCACTGCTTCTATCCCATAGGTTAATGAGTGGGAGGTTGTCCCAATGGAAGTGTGCATTGATGTTCTGTAGGCTAACAGAGTCAAAGCCAATAAGTTAGGCCATCCTTTGTGATTGGCGAACATCTTTTGCATGATCTTCTTGATGTTCTTATTAGCCGCTTCAACAACACCATTCATCTTTGGACGGTAGATGATGGAGTTGAGATGTTTGATGTGGAATTTACTGCATAATTCCTCCACCATTTTGTTATTGAGGTTCTTAGCATTGTCGGATACAATTACCTCTGGTTGTCTATATCGACAAAAGACATTATTTCTAATGAAAACAATGATAACTTCTTTTGTGACCCTAGGGAAGGAGGCTGCTTCTACCCATTTGGTGAAGTAGTCGATCATGGTTAAGATAGACCGATGCCCATTACTGGTTTTGGGCTCGATGGGCCCGATTACATCCATTCCCCACATTGAGAAGGGCCAGGGTAAACTCATATTGTGGAGCTCCCTTGGAGGGGTGTGGATAACATTCCCATGAATTTAGCATTGGTAACATCTTTTGTCGTGATCATCACAGTCAGCTTTGAGAGAGAGTCAGTAATGCCTTGTTCTGAGGATCTTATTTACAAGTAGTGTGACGCCCCCAAAATAGGTATACATCACCTATTCTGAGTCGCCGAATACATGGTACAGAAATAAATACAATTTCAGTAATACAATTATCATGAAAAATATGAAAACACATATACTGTGAGTTTGAATAAAAATATTGTCTAATAGACAGTATACAAACTCAAAAGGAGTCTCCATTACAATTATTGATACACTATTTTACAAATTAGTGAGGACTACTAAAACAACTATCCTGAACCATCACTCCATACCCCGACTAGTTCCAACTATGTTCTCACATCCTGAGAAGAAAAATGGAACAAAAAAGAAAATGGTGAGCTCAACTAGCCCAGTAAAGAATATTATGACTAAGATAATATACAACAAATTATCATTAGTCTTCAATAGGGACAAATCTGATAGAATATAATAGACAACAAGTTTTAGATCAACAACTGCATTTGTGGTTATAAGCAAGTGGAATATTCTTTTTGTCGAGGAATATTCGTACGATGGCGCAACCATTTGTGGGCCCCATAACGGAAAACGGTCGGATGAGGAAAATGACAAGTTGAGTATTTATAAATAACGGCGTAATGGTAACTGTTAACACTATTGGAATACCCGGTGGTTAAAATACAGTAATACGCGTGGTTGCACAGTAGCACACGATATTGCACAGTATATTTTGAATTATTGATTCTTACGTAAGAAGGCACTACTCAATATTTTTACAGTAATTACTGTTTAATATTTTATTTTATTGATTCAATAATTGCTACGTTGATATTTTATATTATTGTTGTTTCAATAATTGTCACTGCACAGTATCTCCATTATTATATCAATAATTCATATTATTTGAATAATATTGTTAGATAGCATTATTGGCAATGTCTAAGGAAGTTCTGTCTAGGAAAGGTGTTTGGTCACCTAATTGTGCGCCAATAAAGAGAAATCTTTATCGGAAAGCCCCCTCTTTCTTGGAAACGACCTGGTTGTCATAATTGTGATTCTGTAATATTATTTGTGAATAATTAATTATTGATTTATATGATAAGGAAATATTTATTTTATGTGGATATAAATGAAGAAATTAATATTGAGGTGTTTTATCAGTATTTTGTCAGAATGGAGGTATTAAAAATCGCCCGTATATGGATTTCGAATATTTTCTGTTTGGAATTTGAAAAAACTTTCTTCTACAAAGTTGTAGAGAATTTAATTTCCTGTGGAATGGACATAAAATTCATATTTTTCTGATAAAATGGCTATTTATTATGAATTATTGAAGTTTCAGAAATAAAATGTTTTTATTAAAATTATGGGTGACCCACTTTTGTTTTACAAAACATATGGGCTAAAAATTTTCCAAGATGGTTTGCTTTGATCTTTCAAAAGAGGTTGGTGTAGAATGAAGAAAAAAATATATATTACTCCCTCCGTCCCATAGTTATAGGCTGATTTTTTATTTTGAAATGTTCCAATATATAGGCTACTTACTATTTATAAAATTTAGTTGGTTCATTGTTTTACTTTTATGCCCTTATAATAAATATTCAATCATTACTCTTTTTTTGAAGAAACAACATTCAATATCATTATTTTTATCACCACATTTAATGTTGTTGTATTCTCTTTGGTTAAAGTTTATGGATTTTAATGGTTAGTACACATCAATCAATGAAGTTGAGATTTCCAATGTAATAAGTAAGGAGTAATTAACTTATTCATTAATTTCATATTAAGGGGTATATGTGGAAAATTTATGTTAAAAATTACCACTTAACTGATTTTCTCAAACTATGTGCCAAAAGAAATCAGCCTATAACTATGGGACGGAGGGAATATTTTATTAATTTAGTCTCCTTTGGCGTTCTAGCATTTTCCTATAAATAGGGTGCTTAGTTAGAATTGAAAATCACACCAGAAACAAGTTTTCTCTCTCTATGCATTATCGAGCGTATTTTATGAGTATTTAGATACTTTATGAGTTGCTATTCAGTGCAAGTTTCCTTCAGCCTTATACCGATATTTCGATCAGAAGTACTGTTATTTTGAGATAAGGGATGTTATTTTCTTCATAGTGATGTTATTCTTTCAATATCATTATACCGAAATATTGGTATGGATTTTATTGTAGAATTTTTACCTTTTTTATGTCGAGGTTAGTATTCACGTATACGACACTATTCACGTATACGACACTATTCACGAATACAACACCACTCACGGAAAAAATGAAATTTTCTTTTCTTTGTCCAAGATGTCTATTATGGTTACTATCTTTGATTGTATCCATATTTTGATCTTTATATTTGAATTCTGCTTCACAATTGGTTGTTATGGAGTATTATTAAACTTGGATAAACTATAATACGAATTCCTAATGTTTGTCCTTTTGTCTCACTTGATTCGTTTTCTTTAAGATATTTGTCATCATCCACAGTCCTAAATGATGATATTACTGAATATCTTTGGCCTGTAGTGCAAAGATGAATGATTAACTGATGAATATCTTTGGCCCGTAGTGCAAAGATGAACAGGTGTTGAGATGAACATGACCAACTGGTGATACAAATGAATATCTTAGGCATGTAGTTCAAAGATGAATATTTGATTCAAAATGTATATTGATTGATGTTACAGGGATAAAATATTGATGATGGACTTTTAAATCTTATAAGATGTTGGGAGAATGCATATTATGATTTGATGTTTTAATGTATATGCTCATGATTATTTGTAAAGTCCTTCCAAGTAAGATATGTACAAGGACTTAGTGGTAGATCAAATTTGTTAGGTTGATCTAAGATCTTAACGTGTATCATTCTGTAATAGAATGTATATATAGAAAGATCAAAGTTGTTAGGTTAATCTTGAGATGTAATAGATAGGCTTCGAAGAAATCATAGTGTATCATCTGATCATCATTGCAGAAGTCAAGGTAGAAACGTAGAGCTTCAAAATTCGTAGTGTGCCTGCCTTGAAGGGACTCTTCGAAAATCGTAGAGTGGTCCCAACGTTTGCCGAGCCATCTCAACGAACGTAATGTGCTGAAGGAAACATGGAGTTTACAAGTCAACGATCATAGTGTGCTCTTGGAAACGTAGAGTAACAACAAGAGCAAGTGAAGATCATAGGGTGTAATGGTTTAAGAGAAATCGTAGTGCTCTCAGCTGATAGCATCAGATCGAGCACCAAGACGACAAGTCACTACGATCTGAATCGTAGAGCATCTGTCTTATGTCAGAAAACGTCGAGCCCTATGTTATGTGTAAAGACAGATTCCAATACATGAAGAATGGATTCTAGACGTTTCAGTGCTCATCAATCCCAAAGTAATATGAAATATCCTTAGTATGCAACAAAGAAGCGTATTGAAGAAGCTAATAAAATACCATAGGTAAGGGGGCAAAATACCTTTTTTAGGTGTTAGGTGAGACAGCAGTCTGCTGTGTCAGTGGGCCAGAATGCAGTTTCAGAAGATGTGCAGAAATATCTCCATCAAAGATCAGAAAAGTCAAATGCATTTAATGTCTCAACGGATGGATCCAACAGATAGTTTTCAAGATCACATATATGCAGATTAGACAGATGAGAGAAAGTTAAGCAACCATTGAACAAACAACGTGAATATCTCTCTCAAACTCAACTCTACGATCTGAGATATTGCAAAACTTGCTTAGCTACTCAGTTCTTTAGAACAAGTGCTTACACAACAATTGAGTAGTAACCATGAAGAACACAACATCTATTAATCAACTGAAGAAGAGTACCGAGTCTGCTGGACTTGAAGAGTTCGTAGTGAACTGTAAGAAAGCCAAGTCTGCTGGACTTGAAGAGTTCAAGAGTGAACTAAGAAGTTCCTAGACTGCTGGTCTAGAAAGAATCTATGTGATTCAGAAGATGTAAAAGACATCCTTAGTGGATATCCTACTCGTTGAGTAGAAGAGTGGACTAGGAGCTTTAAGTGCTCTGAACCACTTAAAAACGACTGTGTCTTCTACATTCATATTAATTGCTATAACTGCTATAACTGCCTCACTCTCATAACTCCATTGCTTGGTAAAGAAGATTAAAATAAACATTTATTTAGCTAAGTTTTAATCATTATCAAAGAACAAGTTTAAAATGAAAAGATTTTTAAATATCTATTCAACCCCCCTTCTAGATAACTATTGTGCCAACTAGGAACTAACAATTGGTATCAGAGCAGGTTCTATTTTACAGCTTACAAGCTTTAGTAGATCCAATGGCACTTGTACCAAGCGAATCCAGGACCGGGGGTGGCAGTAAGCCACCAATGTGTAACAAGGATAAATTTGCTAACTGGAAAGTCAGGATGAAAGCGTACATGGACTCAATAGATGAAGATCTATTTGAGTCCGTTCAAAATGGGCCCTATATTCTAACAAAGCTTGCACCAACCACTGACGATCCAAACCGAATGCAAATCAAGGTTAAAGAAGAATGGATAGAACACGAGAAGAGAGCTATCCAACTTGACAAAAAGGCCAAGAACATCCTGTTCCAATCTTTAGAAGACGATCTGTTTGAAAATGTTGTCAACAAAAAAATAGCTAAGGAAGTTTGGGAAGCACTGCTGATCATGCACGAAGGAACTGAAGAAGTTATAGAGAACAAACAATCTCTTCTGACACAGCAGTATGAAGTGTTTGCTCATGTCCAAGGAGAAAACGTAACTGCCACCTATGAAAGATTCAACGTTCTGCTCAACTCTCTACGAGCATATGAAAAGGTCTATCCTAACAAAGACCTGACCATAAAGTTCATGAGAGCCCTACCAAGCAGGTGGGATGCCAAGACCACTGCAATAAGAGAGTCAAAGAATCTTAATGAGATGACAGTTCAACAACTATATGGCAATCTCCTGACATACGAACTAGAGCTAACCCAGCGTGTTGAAACCTTATCAGAAGGAAGAAGGAAGGATAAGGGTGTTTCTCTCAAGGAAAATGAAGGTGCATCAAAGGTCAACACTGAGATTGACTTTGATTATGATGAAGACGATGATGAAGACCTTGCTATGTTGGTAAAAAGACTAAGAAGATTCATGCGTCAAGGAAAAACCAGCAAGCCAAAGAAGGTCAGCAACAACAGCAACCAGGAGCAAATAAATGATCTATGCTACAACTGCAAGAAGCCTGGCTATTTCATTGCCAACTGCAACAAACCTCTAAGAGAAGAACTAAAGAAGAAACAGCATGCAAAGAAGGAATTCAAAGGAAATAAAAGGCCTTAGAAGAGAGACAAAGGCCTGGTAACTGGAGGATCATGGAGTGATTCAGATAATGACTCAAATGCTGACTCCGGAGATGAAGAAGAACCACAAATGGCTAATCTGTGCCTAATTGCCAAACATGCAAAGGACAAACAAAACTTCAACATACATAATGTAAGTCTCGATGAGGTATTTGACTTCAACTCACCTGATGTAGATATAGATGACTGAAGAACTGCACTGCATGGCATAACCACTGATCTACATCAATATATAAAGTGGTTCAGAGTTTTGTCTAAGGATCATTCACTTCTTCAAGAAGAGAAGAAGAAAGTACAAGAAGAGCTTGAAACAATCCTTTTAAGTACTAATCTTCTCTCCAAGCTTGAGGCTGAGAATGAGACCTTAAGATAGACAAACACACTCAATGCACAAAGAGAGACTAATCTAACCTCTAAAATTGAGGATCTAGAAAAGACTATCTCTACATGGAACAAATCCTTATCATCCATGAACTGCCTGCTCTCGAGTCAGAGAAGCACATTGTTGATCGATTTCGCAATCAATGAATACGTGCAAGTATACACGGTCAACAAGTAATAAAGTGAAAGTAGAGTATCGTTCCCACGAGGAATTATTTAATAAAAATCACCAAGTACTAATTCTTAACCAAACTAATTTTATTTAAACAATCTCAAATCGTTATTTTTCTAATTAAGAAAACTAAATTAATCAATTAAAACTAGATTACTCTAAAATTAATTCAAATAAATAAAGATTAAAACTACAATATCTCCAATTATGAACTATAAATCAATTATCCAATTATCCCAATTATTATGCCTACTGAATTGTTAACAAGAATTCTCAAATGCAAAAAGTCCTTTTCCAATTGATCAATTGCCTTCTATTTAACCCAGATTAATTTTGCTATATTCCTATGCAAAACAAATTGAATTAAACTCCTTCAATTCTAATTCCTTATGTGTTACATGCGGTGAACAGATATTTCCATTCAATTCACAAACCTAATTATTCACTTTGCAAATAACTAAGTCACATGATATCATGCCCAGTTCTAACACTAGAATTCCTCTTCCAATTCCTTCTAGAGTAACAAAGTAATTACTGATCAGATAATTAAGCAATATGCACAAGACAAGATAAACAACTCACTTTAACATAAATAATTGGAATATAATGAATAACTAATTCATAGCCATAAAAAGTTCAATTGTAATCTTAATAAAAAAAGTTAGTTCATAATTAATGAATGGAAACCAAGAATCCACAACTGAATAGACATTAAAAGATAAAAGTATGATAATAGAAGAGAATAAAATCTGTTGTCAGCAAATCTGATGCTCCCCTCTTGCTCTTGCTCTTGATCTTCAATGATCTCTAAGTTGCTTCAATCTCCAAAACTAATAAGAACTAGGGTTAATGTTCTAATCTATTAGAGTGTATATCTAATCTAAGCTATGTAATCTCCTCTTATTTTATGCCTTACATCATGTATTTATAGGTTACAAGTCTAATTTTTAGCTTAGGAACAAACCCAATCCTATTTGGAGTCAAAAAAGGTGTCAAAATTCGCCCAAAATGCGTCCAGGCCACACCAAACCCTTCCCCTAGCGCCCCAGCGCTGGGTAACGGTGCCAAACTCTGCTCACCAGCGCCTCGGCACTGGAATTAAGCCTAAAAATCGCGCCCCGGCGCTGGCCCAAAATCTGACATTTTCTGCTCCGAAGTCCTTTGGGAAAACGGCCATAACTTCTTCGTCCGAACTTCGATTTTGATGATTCAAGATGATCCGGAAAGAGGAAAAGTAGATCTACAACCTTTATTCTCGAAGTGTTGCGAAATAATATCCGGAGCTATAGTCAAATTGGCTCTGAAGTGAGTGCTCTGTAAATGGCAAGCCGAAAACGCGAATCTAGCCACCCCAAACGTCGATCCATGTAACTTTTGTCCCAATTCCTACAAAATAATATAAAACATGCTTGAATAGACACAAACACATACAAACATCCTAAAAGACTTGAGAACAACAATAAATTAAGCCCGAATGTATCCAATTCATGTGTATAAAACTCACTCATCAAATACCCCCAAACTTAAACCTTTGCTTGTCCTCAAGCAAAAACACAAAAATGTTATGCAATGCAATGTAATGAAACTAATCTATATGCCTACGAATCCAACAGTAATGACAGAAACAAGTCTATTCAACCGGCCTTAGAGAAATCAAGTAAACATGATAATACATCATATTAAAACAAATCAGTAATTTCCCAATCAATCATCAAATCTTAGACTGTTATCACTGATATAGTGCGTGTGTGCTCCACAACAAAATTAACTGATATAAAATCAAATTTAAGACATAATAGATATCTTCGAAGGCATCATACAGTGAAAATTCACAAAATTCACGAATAAGCTAGATCCAACTAAAGTCAAACATCCACCAAGTTTAAGAGTCTAATCTGGGATACTTATGCTTTACTTTTCATTACGGGGGCTTTTTGCTCTTTTCCCGTTTTATTATTTTTTTTAACCATGACTGTGCAATGTCTCATTCCATTAGGCTAACAGTGTCACCCCTTAGCGAGCTTTTAACCAACGACTCCCAGACCATATAAGACTTTAGGGCGCTAGGTTTTAAGATACCCCTTCGGGCGTACTTACTCAAGTAACAAAGGCCCCGAAACAAAACTAGCCACGGTAATTTTTTTTCTTTTTCTCTTTTTTTTGATAGATGGTTGGTGAGTGCGTTTTACGCTCCATCTCACGCTTGTGTTTATGGGGAGTGTTTCTCCTCAACCCACCACAAGACTCAACATGTTTTTTTTAAAGCTTATATACCCCAAAATTTCCCCCCAAACTTAAGTTTTTATAAAAATTTAGTCATCTCCGCCTATTCATGTCTTTCATTCCTTCACATTAGTATTATCCTTAAGAAATTCATTATGTATCAATTTAAAGTTAATCAGTCAACATAGCTGTTATTAACATGCTAACCTTAATTATACCAGTTTCAAACAGGAAAAGATTCAATTCATAACAAGAAATCACATCAAAGCCTGAATATTCAATAGTATACTTATCTACTTAACTCCAGTCTTATCATTGGCCAAAATAGACTTTTACTATCTAACAGTTGGAATCATGTAAATATAAACTAACTGCAACAAACATAGTAAACTAACTACTATTTTTTCGATTTTTAAATTTTTTTAAACAAAAAACTGAATGCAAAAACTAAATGTAAATAACCCAAAAACATAACGAACTTACAATGTAAATAACTAACTATATGCAATATGACACTAAAATGCCCCAAAACTTAAACTAGACATTGTCCTCAATGACTAAAATAGAAAAAATTAAAGCAGAGAACTTCCCTGAAAATATAGCAATCTTCCTCCTTGTCCGCTAAGTTTGGAGAATAGGCTAATCACATGGAACAAATTGGACACCACACTTGAATTTGACTTGAATAACCTGTAAAACCATGATAGAAGCAATTTTATTAAATCCTAAAAAAATGCAAATTCTAAACTACTAATATAAAACTTAATAAAAACTAAAAATAAAAAATAAAAATTAAACTTGGGTTGCCTCCCAATAAGCGCTTGTTTTATAGTCTCAGCCTGACTTTGTCTGGTCAATGCTATCCAATTCCCCTACGAAAATTAAGGAACACTCCATCCATCAGAAGCAATATCTCTTTTGGGAGGTTCCCATTCGTAAAAACCCTTGAATTGAAGTCACCTAGCATGCTCTTTGTAGATAGATTCCCTATTAAAAACGTCCAACAACTAGGTGTTTTCTCCATTATGTCTATGATTAGATTGGGGCATTGAAGCTTAATAAACATAATGGATTCTTCCTCTATCTTCTCCTTTTCATCCCACCATGACTCCATAACTGTACTAGCTCTTATGTCACAAAGAGCTTTGCCGACGACATGACTGTCAATTGGGCATGGTTTTGTAAAATTGCCTGGATTCTTGAACTTTGGTGGTGAAGGTACATGGGACACTAATGAAATCAGTTCATCTTCTTCATCTTTGAATCTTACCGACCAACTAACTCTATGTGAGTTAGATCTTATCCTAATTACTGCGGTTATTTGTCTCAGGTATTACTACCTAAGCTTCATAACCAACAGCTCTGATACCAACTGTAGTAGCCCCGAATCCAGGTCCCAAATCACCTCGGATCCGGTATACTATTTCTATCACTATTTGCGAAAGATATAAACATAAATTGTTTATACAATACATTACACACTATTCCCCAAGGTCGAGTAACCTTAACTTAATACACAATTCATAAACTATCTAAAATACAACACATTTTTTTAAAATACGCTATTACAAACTAGCCGCACTTTATATCCCAAGCTGAACTTGGCATTATCTTTTTCCTATATCCGAACGCATTCGCCTTATCTGCAATGTTTTATCATGATATAGCAAGGGTGAGCATAAAAGTTGCCCAGCAAGTTTTTATACAATAATATAACGATATATCATGATTGAAGAGTATGAATAAAGGGCTTGCTATAATTCATCAATATAATTGAGAACTAGCACGAACAAATTTTTGATTGAACAAGTATTATACATGAACAAACATTTCTGAACCAACTGGTAATGAAGGTGATCAGCCTTTCATACCTGACTTATACATGCAAGATGTAAAGAATACAATTTTTGTGGCAATCAGCAATGATTAACCATCAGCTTGAATAAAACACTCTTATTAGAGTTAAGTACGAAGAAAACTTGCCTGAACCGTTGATTACCACAATGCAATTTATAACGCTTTACCCAAAGACCTAATATTAGTAATATAGATCTCTAATATTAGAATAATATCATCACAGTATATTACTGTTATATTTAAACACATAGAATAACCTAAACACATTACCACATAAGCCTATCAGTCTTTACAACACATAAGACTTAGTATCAGGTCAAACTATTTCAGTCTGACTTGAAACCGACACAATTCTATCATCCCGACGGTCTAGTCGGACAAAAATCGAGTTTAAGTTAAGTTAAACTCTGCTTAAACACTTAACAATTATCACAGATAATTTCTAATCAGACAAAACATTTTTCTTAGGCTCGTAATAATTTTCGGATAATTATTACCATTTATCACCATTTTTCAATCATTAAAACCGTATTTAAATGAATTAAATACAACATAATACCTTAATCATTAATATTTACATAATATAAAATATTAATAAAAATCATTACATAATATTATAATATATCAAAGTATTTTTAATACCTTAAAATCATAATTATATGATTTTTAAACACTTAATTCCATTATCCGTTAATTAATATTAATATTAAAATATTAATATTTTTATGCCAAAATATCAAAAGTTATATTTTATAACTTAAAATATTTTTATAACACTTAAATCATTTTTATATAATTTTTAAATCATTCATTCTATTTTTCCTTAATTTATTTAATATATCTATTAAATAAACTAATTATCATTAATATTGATTAATTAATAAATTTCATCACAAAATATTAAAAGTCATCAAAAATAACTTAAAATATTTTCTTATACCATAATATTATTTTTCATAATTTTTCATGAATTAAAACTATTTTAAACCATTTATTTAATATTATAATTAAATAAATAAATACCTTTTATATTCCAAAAATAATAAATATTTTTGAAATATACATAAAATAATTAAAAACTATTTTTCAGACTTTAAAATAATTTTTCATAATTTATTTTGTATTTTTAATAATTAAAAACCATTTTTTTCTAATTTTTAATCATTTTTCAGAAAATAATAAATAAACTGTCGCTATAGGCCTTTAGCGACACTTTTCTGTCGCCATTGGTGTTCTTCACTCAAGAACACTGACAGTTCAGTGTGCGAGGGGGCTGGTTTGACCGGCTTTTAAGATATGATCCTAATGTTTTCTGGACTGGAATTCGTGTTAAAATTATAGTACTAACGTAATACTACAATCACCAACTTGTTTCACGGCCATACAACATAAGATCAGAGATCTCTAGGCTCTCAAAATCTCTGACAACGCTGTTCTTCATTTTCTGGGTTTTCCAGAAAATGAAGAACAGTCGAGGTTAATAGCTTTCGATCCTTATATCTTGGGTTCTGAGTTTAGTTTGGGTTATCCATAGGTTCCGGCGTGTAGTCCGTATGTCAAGGTACAACAAACGATCATCAGATCAACTTACAAACATTAAAACAATAAGCTATAGATCGGTCAAACTAAGGGTCACGAAGTGTTCTTGAAGATCTGGGTTACCCATAAAATCTTCATCAGCCATTTCGGTCAATGCATTTTGACCTTGCATATCTTTGTTTCTGTAATCAATATAAGTGTTATAAAGGCTTTATTGTGTAGATCACATGTCATACTATCCATATCTAACACTAACATGGTAAATATCATTAACAGTAGAAAGATATCCAAGGCCTAGAAAATCATTGTCAGATTTCTGGGAATCTGCAAATTTTTCTGGGTTGCCCAGAAACAGAAATTGTGTGAACGCTCAACGTGGTTTGACCGAGCATAAATGATAATCTAGACTAGATCTAACCCTGATTCTAGTTTCAGATCAAAGTCCTCACGTCATAGAACAGATTCAAAACATAAAACACACAAATCCTTTAACACGTAAGGATCTAAGGGCTTTGACATTAGGCTGTCAGGCCTTATTTTTCAACTTTTCCAGATTTGATAAATCCTTAATTTCGAGCATCTGGATGTTATGGATCCATGATCCAACAACCCAGATCTCTAAATGACACCTTATTACACAACTTTAAACAACAACTAACATTAAACAACATAAGATCAAAGGATTTCAAAATTTTAGGGTTTTATACCTTTTGAGCTATGATTCATGCACTGATTATTGGATCTGTTTTTGGTACATGTGCGGCTTGAATTGAGACTGAAATCATACTAAAATTTCGTCGGTTTGAGAGAGAATGGGAGTTGGTGAGAGCAAAAAATGAGATTGGCTAAGTTTTTGTGCATTTTCTCTCTTCAAATCCATTTATAGAATGCTTGATTCAATGAATTAGCATGTTGTAGCTGCTGATTTCTGGACACATGACTAGGGCTAGGGCTAGGGCTAGGGTTAGTCACCAACCATCTTAGGTTTAGATCTACACTCCAACCCTTAAATAATACACAAAGGGCATTTAAGTCTTTTTCCATTTAATTTTAATGGCATTCTTGTAATTGACCAAACCCTTAGGGTTTGGAAATTTTAGGGTTTAGGGTTTGGAGTATTTAAGGTTTAGGTTTTAACCCTTAACTTTGTAATTTAATTTCTACATTTTCGAATTTCGATTTTCAAAATAAAAATTAACATTTCAAAATTATAATTAGGATTTACTAATTATATTAAAATTCCTTAATCATACTTTAAATCTTACTAATTAGGATTAGTATTTCCTAATTAAAATCGCTAATTTAGCAATTAGGGTCAAAATGGTCATTAGGGTTCAAAACCCTTGAATTAGGGTTTCTAATAGGAAAATTAATTTTCTAATTTAGAAATTAAATCTCATAATTAGATTAGAGTTTTCTAATTACTCATAAATTAAAATAATTAAAATTAGGGTTTCCTAATTAGCATTGCTAATTTTAGCAATTAAATCCACAATTGAGCATTAGAATTTTTGACGGAACAATTTGGGTTCCAAAAATTAGAAATTTAGGGTTTGTTAATTAATTTATCTTTACCCTAATTAGTAGTATAATTAATACCACATAAGCATTATAATTATACTCTCTATTCCCAGATTAGGGCTTCATTTTATCAGAATATGAAATTAGGGTTTTTAGATCTGGTATTAGGGTTTTCTAACAATTAATTAAGATTTTAGATAATTCATTAGGGCTTTCCCTAATTAATTTAATATTAATGACGTTTAACCTTGTACATAACATTGCATTCCCAATCTAGGGTTTTCAATATCCGAATTAGGATTTCGTACTCCCGGAATTGAAACTAGGGTTTCCAGAACCGATTTCTAGGATTTCTTATTAGACGTTAGGGTTTTCTAACCGAACGCTGTCGTTCTTAATATATACTTAGGGTTTATCACAGATATAATTTATCTGATCAACCCATGACCTTTAACCACATTCTGAACACATCATTAACCATATAAACAGAACATAATCACATAATTCCTTAATCCTGAATAATTCACCTATATCCTTCACAAAATTTTGAATTTATCAAAATTTCACCTTAATAATATCAAACACATACACTTATTATCTGTCTAGGTCTAATATTTGACCTTAAATCAATCATTTAAGATTTTCATAAATTGTCTAATTTCTCGGGTTGTCACATTTACCCATCCTTATAAGAATTTCGTCCCCGAAATTCACCTTACACCTTACACCGTGCACCTTACACCATTCACACATATTTCATCACATGCTACCCAATACACCACTCACAAGGGTAATTTTTTTTTTAAAACTGTGCTGAGGAATCTTATAGACTGTTTGTTTTTCATTTTCACAAAGGTTTTATAGAAATTCATCCGCAAACCGTCATTGCTTAAGGACACGAAGGGTGATTAGCCCGATATGCCCTGTACTGGCCAAGTACTCATTTTATCTATTTTTCATCACTGCCAAAGGCACAAAAATTTTACCTCAGTCTTATTTGATTCCAAAGTAAAACAATTTGGTTTGGGAAATTTCTTTCAATAAACATTTTTGAGAATGACGTCATGATGACGCACTGTATTTAACAGTCCGTTGAGGATTTCGTTTTATCAGAATTCCTTAATCACATAATCACAGAACATAATTCCTTAATCCTGAATAATTCACCTATATCCTTTATAATATTTTGAAATTATATAAATTTCACCCTAATAATATCAAACGCATACACTTATTTTCTGTCTAGGTCTAATATTTGACCTTAAATCAATCATTTAAGATTTTCATAAATTGTCTAATTTCTCGGGTTGTCACAATGGCTCCATGAAAAATCCGGGTGATACCCCCAATCCTGATAATAGTTGGTAGGATAGACATAATTATTGGGGTAATCACCACCGTACTGTACCGGCTCGAAACTGATGGCGCATTGATGACTCATATGATTTCCAAGACAATAATCACAAGTAACCGCAACACTTTGACGACGTTGAGCTTCAAAAGCTTCAAACATCCTCGAAAGTGTCTCAATCTGTGCTGACAACGCAGAAAGTTTCTCGAGTCTGTAAATCTCCTCTCCCCTTGGCTGAGTCATTCTTGCCATCCTTCGACTCCGTATGGCTGCGCAAACCTCAAACGTCTTCGAATTTGCCTCTATAGAAGATGTATTAAGTCCATCAATCCCTGTTTCCCTTGGTTGAGCCAAGAACGTGTATGGCCATTGTTACTCAAACTCATCCATGATACCTGAAAAGTGAGAAATATAGGAAAATAATTAAAAATAAAAATAAAAATATTTAAATTAAGACTAATTTGATTGAAATTAATATTGGTAAATAATTATTAAATTAATTCCCCGGCAACGGCGCCAAAAACTTGTTGATCGATTTCGCAATCAATGAATACGTGCAAGTATACACGGTAACTAAGTCACATGCGGTTACCATTATTTTGGTAATCTTCTTGAAATGTCCATTCTTATTATTTTGGCCATGATTATTACCGAAGTGGTTACCATTTCTGACATGTTTATTCCCTCCATGCTTACTGTCACCGTTTTGATGACTGTTATCACTGGTATTATCATTTTGCTGGCTGCTCTCTTTTGGTTTGGTTTACTCATTATCGCGTTCCAATAACTGAGCCCTATTAACAACATCTGAATACAAACACAGTTTGTGAGAGATAAGATATTGACGTATCTCCGGCTTCAAACCTCTTAAAAACATCCACGTCATTTTCTATTCATTATCAACCAAGTGGGATGCAAATCGGGACAACTCGGAAAACTTAGCTTCGTACTGCGACACTGTCATATTGTTTTGCTCCAACTTTATAAATTCCACCTCCTTCACGTGACGAATGCTTTCGAGAAAGTACTTGTCATTGAACAGCTCTTGGAACTTCTCCCAAGACATCTTGAGTGCGTCAGGCTGGGTACGTTTTACATATTCCCACCAGTGATCTGCCTCTTCACGCAACATAAAGGTGGAAAAAGGAACCTTTTGCTCCTCGGAGCATCCCAAGACATCAAATATCTTAGTGATCTGCTTTAACCACGTCTCCGCCTTAAGTGGTTCTGGCTTTCCCAAAAACTCCGGTGGTCCCAGCTCCTTGAATTGCTTAGCGGTGACCAACCATGGGTTGCCATTGTTTCTTCCTGCATTATGAACAGGAGCCGTCTTCGCCTGATGTTGCATGAATTCTAAAAAGCTTCTAAACGTACCATCGTTCGTCAATTGATCAGTGTTGTTGTTTATATGAGGATTATCGCCATCCTGTTGCACATTGTCCTGATTATTGATCTGTGGAGAATCAACAGTCTCCCGTGCTCCATTGCTTATCTCAACATTTTCAGATTCCATTTTCAAATACTGCCACAAAACAAGGTTTAATTAACATATCACATATTATTTCTATACTCTGACCGATCAATTAAATACCAAATAAACATAGGTAGATCATACTAGCGAAGGAATTCCCCGTCTCTCCCCTCTTAGTTCTAGTCTCACATCTTAGCCAGGGATCATATTCCTAAGCTTTGATACCAACTGTTACGCCCCCAAAATTAGGTATACATCACCCATCTTGAGTCTTCAGATACATGGTACAAAATTCAAATACAACTTAATAATACAACTGTCGTGTACAATACGACAAAACATAAACTGTGAGTTTGAATACAAATATTATCTACTAGAGAGTATACAAACTCAAAAAGAGTCCTCATTACAATTATTATCACACTATTTCACAGAATAGTGAGGACTACTAATGCACCATCTAGGACCATCACTCCATTCCCCGACTCGTCCCAACTATATTCTCACTTCCTGAAGAGAACAGTGAAAGAAAGGGTGATCTCAGCTAGCCCAATAAGAAATATTTTGACTAGGATAATGCAGAATAAATTATCATTAGCCTTAAACAGTGTTAAACTGATACAATATAACAAACATCAAGTTTAACTGCAGCGAAACAAGCAATCCATTAAAAGAGTCAAGTAGAGAATAAAATCTACTATCTTTTATAATTTAAAAGGTTTTTTCATCACTTTTATAGCTGGGACTCAGCTTAATAAATAATCTACATCATCGTTTCACCCCTGCACTACGGCCAATGATATTCTTTAGTATCACGACCACAATTATCTATGCACTACGGGCCAAGAATATTTGTGTAATCATTAATGGTCATGTCAAAAACTGTCCATCATTGTATTACGGGCCAATGGGGAATTTTACCACAATATTTGTAACATTACTGTCATGATTACACCGAATAATCCATGGTCATAATCATACCAAGTTCATCTATGCACTACAGGCCACAAATGACTTTCAAAAAAATATAAACACGAATATGATGACAATGATATAAGAATTCAATAAAACAAGTTCAAGAATTAATTTATTCAGGAACTAATAATGTCCAAATTATCAACATGATACTGCTTTGTAGAGTAAAATTCAAGAATGCTCAGAAGAATATTTCCATGAAAAGATACTGGATGAAGTGCAAATATCAAGGATATTCCACTAATTTCATAGAGTATAGAAGTCAAAACTTTAACCAACTGAGTATAATAAAGAATGGAATAACAAAAGAAATCACCATGCATGCGGTACTTCACATAGACAGGTTATTCCGACAGAATACTAAATAGCGGAACTAGGTCAGGCGAAATTCGCACCGACAGGATGTTCCAACAAAATAATAAAGATGAAATCAGGTCTGACGTAAAACGCACAGACAGGATATTCCAACAGAATAATAAAGGCGGAAAAATAGAAGAATGTCACCAAGTATAGGGTAGCCCGCGTATACAGGTTATTCCAACAGAATAATAAAGAATGGAATAACAGAAGTTCTCTTCATGAATACAAAAGAAATAATACTCCCTACGAGTACAACAAATAATATTCTCTACCTTAATAAGAAGAGTACTGGATATATGAGTAGTGAAGTATCAGAATACTTTTATTCTTTCTCTCTATAGTTTATCTCTCTAGAGTTTTAGTGAATTCGTAAGAAATAATGAAGCAATGAGCTTCTATTTATACAAAAATGAACTACATAGTAACTAACTCATGAACAGTTCAGATTGATTTACTTTAATTTGGCGGTCCATATTTAAAGCAAAATCTTTTAAATAAAATATAATATATTCTATTTATAATCTAATAAAACGAATAACTTTATAAAAGATTTTACTATGCAAATACTATGCAGGCACTATGCAAATACTATGCATAATAGAATATAATATATTCTATTTATAGAATAACTTTATAAAAGTATTCTAGTTTATTACATTAATAATACCAATAAAACAAAACTGAGTGACTGATCACGTAAGCATCAATAATCAATACCGTGTGCTACTATGCAACCACGCGTATTACTATACTTTTAACACCGGGTGTTTCAACAGTTAACTGTTAAAACTTCCGCCGTTATTTTCTTAAAGTATTTTTATTGTTTTTTCAATCCGACAATAATTTTGTTGTGGGGTCCACCAATGATTGTGCCGTTGTACGAATATTCTCTGTTAAAACGAATATTCCCCAACCAATCGAATATTATATAACAACTTGCGTACTTTGCAAAATTTATAAATATTACCCACAACTATAACATTATATCAAATCCACACCATAATATTCAAAAAATATTATTTCGCGAAAATTAAATATTTATTCATAAAATCTGGGGTCTCACAACTTGTACATTTTTCCCTTTCCTTTGCTAGTCGAAGGTTCACCTACCTTCTCTTCTTTAGCTGCAATGAGTTTATAAATATGCAAGAGTGAGCAAAACAATTGCTCACTGGATATAATATGGAATCAACAGGAGTATAACAATAATAACTGTCGAAATATGCTCATCAAAAGTGAATAGTACTCTATCAATAATAATCAGAAACTGAAACTCCAAAATATGGAAAATATACATCACTGAGGGTCGTAAGACCATGAACTACGTCCACAGTTGTAAGTAATCTTTCAACTCCAACTTTAACAGTCATAAGACTATAAGGATCTCGTACTTAGGGGGATCAATCCTTCGTACAATGTATTGTGCACAAACATTTTAACGCTATGCATATGTTATCTCAGTATTTAGAGTACAAGTCCGCACCAAAGGAAGTTTGGTTTGGATAAGCTTTCAAGGTAATTTGGAATTCAATGAACATCAACTAAGGAGTAGTTGAATAAAACCAATAACACTATACTATAGAATAATCGTGATTGAATCAATCATAGTAAACTAAAGTCATGCTTTAGGAATAATCTAATAGCATACAATTTGAAAAACTATAGCACACTTTGCTTGAACAATACTAAGCCAAGGTTAATTAGAATTGAATACTAAGCATACATAACAATTTAAACGATAGAAATGTTTGACATTAGCATATATAGTTGTGCATGCTAAAAAACAAGTTAAATACAAGAATAACTTGATCCAGAATAACTTACATCATTATATTGTAATCGAATTGAAAATAGTAGTTGAATTAACAAGATAATAGATTAGAAAACTTGCCTTATTCGTAGATTAAATCGAATAATTCGAATCATAATATCCTATATACATATGTCATCATGACATAGTTAGTTATTATCACATAACTAATACATTCATCATGTAGGTTTGACTATTTAATCACATAATCAAGTAATAACACAAATTAATCGCTAGTAACATGCTTATTCATGATATAAAAATACTAAAATCATAATTTAACAGTCCTACTATCATCACATTACTTTTGTTAAAATTTCGTGTACAAAAAGTACACTGCCAGACCATTCGGCTGACTCGCACTGTGGCGCCATAGTTTACACTGTGGGTCGCGCTGCGGCATGGAGATGGCACTGCAACGCGGTAAATAAACTACGAAGCCGCGCTGCAGTGTGGCAATGGCGCTGCGGCGCCACGAACGTACTGCTGGGCCGCTCTGCGGCGCGAAACTGCAGTTTCGACTGATAGCTTCGGCAACAGTACCAGAAAAAGCCAATTTTGGCCTACAAGTTTGTTTCTAACATACTAATTCACATGCAATTTATACAAAATCTTCATGTAAGCATAATTCAAGAACTCCTAACATGTTTCTACCTATACAACAACATAAACAACAAATTTAAAATATCCAATTTCACTATTTTTGATAAAAACTCCATTTTTTGATGTTTTAATGAAAATCAACACTGTGATTTTGTTTTTCAAGCAAAACAGTTAATTCAAAATATCATGGTTATGATTATATATACTCTATCAAATTCAATAGTCAATTTATCAACTAAACAACTAATTAACCCTCAATTTCTACTTTAAATTAACCTATACTCATTCACAAAAACTCTGTGTAAAAAGGTTTTTTTCACAAACTACATACATAACCACAATACATTGATTATAATCATATATAACCTATGAAAATAACTTTACAACACTAGTTTATCATATGAACACACATAAAATCAACAATTTATCATTCATGAAGATTTTTACAAATAACTTTTTAGAAGAGGAAAACTAAACTATAATAATAAAAGATTGAGTGCCTACCTTTGATTAAGAAGATGATAGTTATTCTCAAGCTTCTTCTCTCCAATTCTTTTCTCAAAAACCTGTTAGAATCACTCACTTTTCTCTCTATAGTTTTCTTCTTCTCTCCCTTTTTCTTCTTCTGAGTTTTCTTTCTTCCTAACTCTAACATACGTAGAATAATATAATGTATATAGTAATAATATATATTAAATATATAATATAACTCTAGCTATAAATTATATCAGTTATGTGAGTTTTGAAAATCAAAAGCCATAAGGCTTGTTTGATTAAGCTAATAAAATAACCCATTAACCCTTACACCTTGTTTGGTAAACTGAATTTAAACAAATGGATTAATCCTTATACCTTGTTTGATAAAACATCATTAGATTAAAGACTTAATATGCAATAAGACATGTTTGGCAAAACTAAATTAAACTTTTTTAATTTCTTTTAATAATTCCCTTATAGCAAGGTTATTTGTCACACTTCTTATTAAATTAAATAATTAATTTAATCAATTAAAATATTAATCTAATGAATTTCTTTAACACATAAATCATTATCTCATAATTATAATTTCCTTTATAATTATAATTTTATTCAACCAGCTACCACTTTATTTTAATCACAAATTTCAATTAAAATATTATAATTCATTTAATCATTATTAGCTTTCTAACTTGATTATTAAATTAAATTAGTATATAACCTCATAACAATTAATTTTCTTAGCTCCTTAATTATTTATTCAACAATTAATTAACTAAATTACATCAATTCAAATTTTCATTAAATACTTATATAATTCAATAAATATTTAATATTACAAATAAATATTTAATATTTAATATTTAATATTTAATATTTAATTATTATTCAACAAATAATTAACTAAACCACATCAACTCAAATTGAACAATTATTTATTCAACAATAAACATATCCATTAAATACTTATATAAATCAATAAATATTTAATATTACACTTTAAATTTCTGGAATGTTACATCATTCCCTCCTTACAAGAATTCTGTCCTCAGAATCACAACTCAAACAAATCATTCGTTACATTCTTCCATACTTACAAAGATTCTGTCCCTAGGATCGAAGACACAGATTAAATAAATAACTCAGGGTACTCTTTCAACATTTTTTCTTCGAGTTCCCACGTAGCTTCTTCAGCGTTGTGGTTCCTCCATATCACCTTCACAGAAGGTATCACTTTATTCCTGAGCACTTGTTCTTTCTTGTCGAGTATTTGGATAGGAACCTCTTCATAAGACAAATCTTTCTCGAACTACAATGGTTCGTACTCGATCACGTGTTTGTAGTCGGGTTTATATGGTCGTAACACCGAAATGTTAAAAATATTGTGAATGTTTTCCAATTTTGGAGGTAGAGCCACCTCGTAAGCCACTTCTCCCACTCTTTGCAGCACTTCAAAGGGTCCAATAAACCTCAGGCTTAGCTTTCCCTTTTTACCGAAACGAATTTTTCCCTTCCAAGGAGAAACTTTTAGGAATACAAAAGTCCCTACTTCGAATGCACGATCTTGTTTGTGTTGATCAACATATTTTTTCTGTATGTCTTGGGCTGCTACCAATCTTGTCCTGATGAGTTTGGCAACGTCAGCAGTTTGTTGTACCAGTTCTGGTCCTAACAGTTGGTGTTCACTGACTTCATCCCAGCACAGTGGAGTTTTGCAATATCTGCCGTACAATGCCTCGTAAGGTGGCATGCCGATCCTCGCGTGATAACTGTTGTTGTAAGCAAATTCCACCAACGGTAAATGTTCTTCCTAGCTTCCTTTAAAGTCCATGACACATGCTCTCAACATATCTTCTAATGTCTGAATTATTCGTTCGCTTTGGCCATCTGTTTGTGGATGATAATCTGTACTCATTCGCAAGTGTGTCCCCATGTATTCTTGTAGTCTCTTCCAGAAATTTGACGTGAATCGCGGATCTCTATCAGACACAATTGATACTGGCGCTCCATGCCTCGAAACGATCTCTTTAATGTATAATCTTGCCAACTGATCAAGATTGAATCTAATCTTTATTGGTAAATACTGCGCTGACTTCGTCAGTCTATCCACTATCACCCAAATCGGATCACAACTTCTCTGAGTAGTTGGAAGACCCACCATAAAATCCATCGTTATGTGTTCCCACTTCTATTCCGGTATTTCCAACGGTTGAAGTAATCCGCTGGGTCTTTGATGTTCGACTTTTACTCTTTGACATGTCAAGCATTTTGCTACACATTCTGCAACGCCCCTTTTCATATTCGGCTACCAAAAATGTCGGCGCAAATCTTGATACATTTTTGTGCTTCCTGGATGAATTGAATATTTTGAGCTATGAGTTTCGGTCAAAATTTCTTCTTTCAACTTTGGTGTCGCTGGAACCCAGATTCTTCCCTCAAACCGTAGTAGTCCTTCGGTATCAATCTTGTATTTTATATCACTACCCTCAATCAGATTCTCTTTAATTTTCCCACACTCTTTATCTTGTAGTTAAGCATCCTTCACTTTGTCCACTAAAGTTGGACTAGCTTCTATCTTGAATAGTTGTTCATCAAATTCTTTTGGAAATTTGATTTCCAACTACAGTTTTGTCATTGCTAAAATGAGCTCCTCCAGAGTTGTTATCAGCATCAACTTTTCTCGACCTTTCCTGCTTAAAGCATCTGCAACCACATTCGCTTTTCCCGGATGATAAAAGATCTCACAATCATAATCTTTTATCAATTCCATCCATCTTCTTTGACACATGTTCAAATCCTTTTGAGTGAAAATATGTAACGACCCCAAAATTCATACAATTTAATTCTCGACTTCGGTCGTTAATAATACATTCAACCTCTAATTTTACATCATTAAACGATAATACAACCATTGAAATTTGCGGAATAATTAAAATTTTCCATTACAAACTATCCTCGTTCCCAAAACCTTTAACCTTTACATCTAAATATCTCAGAATCATTTTAATAATACAATAGTTTACATTCGCAAAAAATTATTACAATTCAATATTTATACATTATTCAAAACCTTAAATATGGTTCAAATAATAATAACACAACCAAAGTATATAAATCTTCAAGTATCACATCTGATTCATGTCTTTCAAGTAACACATAACTTTACCTTGAATCTTGAACCTGCAAAAGTAATTATTTACAAGGTTGAGCTCGACAGCCCAACAAATTTAATATTCTATCATGTTTCACATAGCACACAATTCATGCATTCTACATTTCTAATTTATCGAGTTACATTATACAACATGCATGTGCTATCACATATCACATATAAATTGAGTTCCATAACCCAATTAACTTGGTCATATTTTGACTTTTAACAATTCATAAAGCATGGTATGTAACTCACCACATAATCACATTTAATCCACAAACATAATAGAACGGAAAAACTTTCCTTGGATGTTGTTTAATGTTTATAACTTATCTGCGCTGTGATGATCTTACACAAATTGAGGATACATACATGTACATATTAGTTTCACATACAAAATTCACGTACTCAATGTAAACTAATTTTATTTAACTATAATATTTTGTTCTTGTCTTAAAACCATTCCATGTTTCTTCAGAAACTTTTGTTCGTTATAACCTTTTTACGCCCAAAAAGGTTCTCTCATTGATTTAGTATGTAAATACTTTACGTATCAAAACATAAACCATTTATATCCCCTTCGTTTTACATTACTAAGTTCAATATAATTTTAAATGGATTTACGCATTTCATTATGTTACATATACGTTTTACATATCATTTTCTGAATTACGCTCGCATAGTTATGAAAACTTACATTTACATTACATTTCTATCGTTTTCTTTACATTTAAAGTGAGTTTTCACGATATATAAGCATTATATAATATTTATACATCACTCTCGGTGTTTTGTTAAATGTTAAACAGCCACAAAACCACCCAAAAGCGTTACGGAAAAATCGCACGCTGAACAGCCCATGACTGCTGTTATCTGCTGTTGCCATAAGGCAGCATCCCCTCACCTTTGGCACCCACTTCGCGGCTTAATAGCTTGCAATCTACTTATCCAATCGTAAGGCCTTTGTTAGTATGTTTTTCATGGCATACAAGACTATTTTTAAGAAATACTAACATCTCATTCCGAGTTTGTTAAGTAGTCTAAAACTCGTGCCAAAAATTGACGTTCATAGCAGTCTTCAATTTTTTTCCCAGCTTTACCCTCTCTCACTAAAACAGTCATAACTAATTCATTTCAAAATATTTTTGAGCGATTTATGAGGCCAAAGGAAGATAAATTCCAAGGCTACAACTTTCATTCTTTGAAAATTTCCAAATTCAAAACACAGAATTCCGGAAAATTCGTTCAAGGTGACTGCCCCGAGTTGGTTAGATAGTTTTGACGGGACTACTTTGAATTGTCATAACTCTTTCCTCTGAAGTCGGAATTAGTCCGTTCCGGGGTCTATGGAAAGATAATTTAGTGTAATATAACATACCAATAGCCCAGAAGTTTTTGAAAATATTAACAGATCGAAACAGTGTCCCAAATAGCACGTTCCGCTGCTGACTTTCAGTTCGACAAATTCGACACATTTCTTTCCAATCACCGTAAATCCCTCATCCGAGGTCGGAATGAGGTCATTCCAAAGCCTATGGCTTCCTAACTCAGTGCACTACAACTACCTAGAAACTCAAAATTTTTCAGTCAACATAGCTATTCCAGAATTTGGCACTATAGTCACTGTTCATTCAGTTTTTATTTTTAGACATGGTTAATTAAAATCTTCTCCACGGATTCATTTTAACTCCGTTTTGGTTCATTCAAGTTAGGAAATCTTCAGAACTTAGAGGGATATACATACAATCATCAAATTAATCTTTAGACATAAATCAAAAGCACATATGGTCCTCAAGCTCAGTCCCAAAAATTGCCCAACAAGGTTCTTTGTAAATCTATTATTTTGTGAGTTTTGGTTACACTTGGATAATGTTAAGGCTTCATATCTCTAATTACAATCATTAGAACTCATTTACATAATCAATTACAAGCCAAAAAAAATATAGTAAACTAACTAGTTTTCTAACAAAACTAACTGAACTTCCAAAATACAAACTTTAACTAACAAACTAAATACAATATTTAAAATAATAACATTACCAAAAATTAAATAAGAAACATACCCAAAAATATGAATTCCACAAACTGAAAGCGTACTCGACCAAAATTTAACTACGAAGAGCTTTATAAAAAGTCCTCCCACAACAAAGCCTTTTTCAAAATTAGAGGCCTTATTGTTGGTGAATGAAACAAAGGATCAAGCCCTTCTATCTATAAGTTTAGCAAAGGGTAAAGTTCTTAATTTAGTTGACGTGGGACTTGGTTTATACCAATTTAAAATTGTTTATACTAATTTTTCCTATTTTCAACATACTGAGTGTATTCATTCATCACGAATTCATTTCTTAACAAATTTGATCCGTTCAAGTTGCGTTGTTTTCGTTTTATAGAGGAGAACAACAATCATCCATCAATTTAAAGTTTCCATCATGAATTCATAATCAACTTTAGTCCCAAAGTACACCAAAACACACATTACAATCAAAATCCAAATTTCTCTTCTTTAGTATAAATACATGAATTTGATTTCCGAAAATTTGTTTCTAGATGACCACTATCAAATTATAAATATCTAATAACATATATAACATCGTAACCCACAAATTCATTAACCAAAACTCCAATTTTAAATGAAACTCAAGAACACATAAACTAGAAATATAAACTAGATTATGTACCTTTAATTCCTTAAGAAATAAAATTAACCTTATCAGTAAAATTATAATTTCTATTCAACCATTATAATCATAACATTATTTAACAAATTCTCACTCCTCTAATTTAATTATTTAATTAAATTAGAATATCACAATTACTCGCGTAATAAAATACGTATAAATCTCATCTATTTTATCACACTTAAATAAACTATCCCATAACAATTTTCATCAAATATTTATTTAATATCATAAATATTCATTTTATTCCATAAAAGTTTTCAACTAAAATATTTAATGTACTTAATAAATATTTTACTCGCATTATACTAGTATTTACATTTTCATACAATATATTACCTTCTCACTTTATTAAATCAATTATACTTGTATTAATTCACTATTTTAATTAAGTGAATTATTCACACTATTTATGAAACTTAACTCATAATAATTTCCATTGCCTACAAGGCATAATAATTAAAATTATATTATCTCATAACATAATTTCAACTTAATTAAATTAACTAATATTATTTACTTTCTTTAATAGTTTAATTAACTATTAAATCTCATATTCTCCAACATATGAATATATAATTCTTTTCACATCAAGTCATATAATTCAAAATATATACACCCCATAATAAGAATTTTAATTATTAAATTCTTATTTTAACAACTTATGAAAATTCGGGTTGTCACATCCTTCCCTCTTTATAAGGATTCCGACCTCAGAATCAAAGAAACCTCCCTTACTCGGTTTTCACCAAATCTCTTTTCAAAATTTACTCGGAATATTACATTCACCCTTTCTTCTAAGAATTTCGTCCTCGAAATTTTATCTATTAATCTTTATTCATTCAATCTATCAAAATAGATTTTACGTTAATACTTTATTCAGTCATTGGGTTCTATAACCACTTTCTTTCCACAAAGATCTTTCTACAATTATTAACTTTCCTATTAAAAGTTTTACATTATTCTTTGATAACTAATCTCCTTCTCATTTCAAAATTTCTTTTCTTACTTATTCAACATTTCCATCATTCAGTGTCGTATTTTACGACTTACTTCTTTATAAGCAATATCATCTTTACCACATTCGCCTTTTAGAATAGAAAGAATCTTCCATAATTACTCAATAACTGGGAAGCAGTATGAATAACTCAAAAATTTAAAAGATTCCAAATCATGTTGAGGGTCATAAGACCTTGAACTACGTCCACGGTTATAAGTACTATTTTAACTTAAACCTTAACAATCATTAGACTATAGGGACTCCCGTACTTAGGGTGTTAAGCCCTTCGTACGATGTATTGTGCACAAATATTTAAACGCCATGCGTATGTCCATAGTTATAAGTAATCTTTCAATTTAAACTTTAACAAACATAAGACTATAAGGACTCCTCGTACTTAGGGGGATCAACCCTTCGTACAATGAATTGTGCACAAACATCTAAACGCCTCCGCGTAATCTCCTATAAAAGGGTTGTTCATCTCAGCTTTTCAACATCTGAATCCGCACCAAAACAATTTGGTTTGGCATAGTTTGACAAAGAACGCTTGAATTCTATGAACTTCTTTCAATATTCGTCTAGCTGAATCAAATAGCATAGAATTTTATAACAATTCGGACATCAATCGAAATATACATATATATATATATATATATATATATATATTCTCATATCTTAAAGAAATCTCAAAAATCTTTTTATGTCGTCATGATGCCGCACTGTATTTACAGTCCATTTGAGGATTCTATCATTTGGTTATTTTATCATACTACATCATATCATAGTGGGTTGACGATCCTTAGATCACATCCAACACTAAGTAATAGTGCATTGATGACTCCATCATTTTTATCATCTCTGCACCAGGTTCCATGATGCATAGATGATATAAAAAAAATACATTTTGATATATTTCAAATCATTTTTGTCTAGCCAAAACAATTAGCATAGACATTCGAATAACGGTATTGTTTTTAAATCTCATTGGTTTCATCATTTGATCCAATGTTTTTTTTAAGAAAATAGAAGTGCAAACATCAACACGAAGTCAATAAATTTTGAAAGTCTAGCATAGCTAGTAGATTTAGAATATCCAAGTATACATCAACTTCAATCTTTACTTCATTACTTCATTACTTAATCATTCTATTAATCTTCAAATTCATCAATGCTCTTTATACTATAACCATTTTCTACCTAAAATAGTTTATCAAACTTACCACACTTTGGAAATCTAAGAACTTGCCACAATAATATGAGTTTAAGAACTTGTCCTAGTCAGACCATAGGCGTCCATTCGCTGAGGGGTTCAAAATATATCATATTATTATGAGTCACGAACTTACCATATGTATTAGTTTTAAGAATCGCACCTAATCCTAATAATATCTAATATCTGACTAATCTTAATATTTTCTAACTATCAAATATACACATGAGAAAAGAATCACCTTTTTGGCACATACACATTGATAGCGCGACACCAACATTCCAATAATTTTCAATGTGATAAACTAAGCACAAGCACAAAACCCTCCCCCACACAAAGGTTTGTACAACTCAGCCGTCACATGAGTCCTCAATTGAAATCCCACCTAACTCTATCTTACTCTTAACTTGCTCTTTGCTCGATACGAATTTTTTGTACCTCATCATCTATAACTCCGTGTGAGTTATCTCATACTATATCATAGTACATTAACTTCATAACATCAAGCTATAATTATTCAAACATTGCAGACCATCTTTCTTTTATAACTTAAACAGATCACATCGTGATCTTATTCTATAACCATCTCGCTTAAAATTCATTTCATAACTCGTGATCGTTTTATTTTGCGATCCTCTTTCATTCCCTTTTCATCATTTATGATTTGATTTATGCTTTTAATCTAACAGACTTTGTCTATTAATCATTATTCATTATCTTGGCTATTGGAGTTACGCAACTCCCATTTTTATCTTTATATCTCTTCAAGATTCTTCTTTGCATTTTCTTGTTTATATAACAATTCTTCCTTTAAGAATTTCCAACTTCAATTATATTGCTCCACATTTCATTCGAGTTCCACATTTTCATCATACGTATCCATTCTCTACACTTGGTACACATCGAGTTTCTAATAATTTCAATATAGTACGCTGAGTGGTTTCCCACAAACAACCAACAAACTAGGTTCTGAGTTGCTAGTTCGTATATACCTCTGCTCTATGAAGGAATCGTTTAGCCTAGATACCATACATTAACTATTAAAGAGTACGATTCTACCATACTTAAATATAACCTTTTATTCTTAACTTTACATCCTTATTATTGGAGTTGGGTAACCCCACTTTCATATTCCTTATAACTCTGCGAGATTCTTCTTTGAATCCTCTCACGCATGTTTTAATCCATTCTTTATAAATTTCATAAATTACTTCTTATTATTCAAACTCTTCTTGAGCTTATTCTTTCATTATCTTCACATTCCTTCTCTAAGGTTATAGCCTACGGTACTCCTACCTAAGGTTTATAACCTACGGCTTTGATACCAACTGTAACGACTCCAAAATTCATACAATTTAATTCTCGACTTCGGTCGTTAATAATACATTCAACCTCTAATTTTACATCATTAAACGATAATACAACCATTGAAATTTGCGAAATAATTAAAATTTTCTATTACAAACTATCCTCGTTCCCAAAACCTTCAACCTTTACATCTAAATATCTTAGAATCATTTTAATACTACAATAGTTTACATTCGCAAAACAATATTACAATTCAACATTTATACATTATTCGAAACCTTAAACATGGTTCAAATAATAATAACACAATCAAAGTATATAAATCTTCAAGTATCACATCTGATTCATGTCTTTCAAGTAACACATAACTTTACCTTGAATCTTGAACCTGCAAAAGTGGTTATTTACAAGGTTGAGCTGGACAGCCCATCAAATTTAACATTCTATCATGTTTCACATAGCACACAATTCATGCATTCTACATTTCTAATTTATCGAGTTACATTATACAACATGCATGTGCTATCACATATCACATATAAATTGAGTTCCATAACCCAATTAACTTGGTCATATTTTGACTTTAACAATTCATAAAGCATGATATGTAACTCACCACATAATCACATTTAATTCATAAACATAATAGAATGAAAAAACTTGCCTTGGATGTTGTTTAATGTTTATAACTTATCTGCGATGTGATGATCCTACACAAATTGAGGATACATACATGTACATATTAGTTTCACAAACAAAATTCACGTACTCAATGTAAACTAATTTTATTTAACTATAATATTTTGTTCTTGTCTTAAAACCATTCCATGTTTCTTTAGAAACTTTTGTCCGTTATAATCTTTTTACTCCCAAAAAGGTTCTCTCATTGATTTAGTATGTAAATACTTTACGTATCAAAACATAAACCATTTATATCCCCTTTGTTTTACATTACTAAGTTCAATATAATTTCAAATGGATTTACGGATTTCATTATGTTACATATACGTTTTACATATCATTTTCTGAATTACGCTCGCATAGTTAAGAAAACTTACATTTACATTACATTTCTATCGTTTTCTTTACATTTAAAGTGAGTTTTCGCGATATATAAGAATTATATAATATCTATACATCACTCTGGGTGTTTCGTTACATGTTAAACAGCCACAAAACAACCCAAAAGCGTTACGAAAAAATCGCACGCTGAACAACCCATGGCTGCTGCTATCTGCTGTTGCGACAAGGCAGCATCCTCTCACCTTTGGCACCCACTTCGCGGTTTAATAGCTTGCAATCTACTTATCCAATCGGAAGGCCTATTTTAATATGTTTTTCATGGCATACAAGACTATTTTTAAGAAATACTAACCTCTCATTCCGAGTTTGTTAAGTAGTCTAAAATGAATGCCAAAAATTGACGTTCATAGCAGTCTTCAATTTTTTTTTCCCAACTTACCCTCTCTCGCTAAAACAGTCATAACTAATTCATTTCAAAACATTTTTGAGCGATTCTTAAGCCCACACGAAGCTAACTTCCGAGGCTACAACTTTCATTCTTTGACCATTTCCAAATTCAAAACACAGAATTCCAAAAAATTCGTTAAAGGTGACTGCCCCCAGTTGGTTAGACAGTTTTGACGCGACTACTTTGAATGGTTATAACTCTTTGCTCCGAAGTCAGAATTAGTCCGTTCTGGAGTCTATGGAAAGCTAATTCAGTGTACTATAGCATACCAAAAGAACAGAAGTTTGTAAAAATATTAAATGATTGAAACAGTGTTCCGAATAGCACGTCCCGCTGCTAACTTTTAATTTGATAAATTCGACACATTTCTTTCCAATCATCGTAATTCCCTCATCTGAGGTCAAAATGAGGTCATTCCAAAGCCTATTAGTTCTTAACTCAGTGCACTTCAACTACCTAGAAACTCAGAATTTTTCAGGCAGCATAGCTATTCCAGAATTTGACATTATAGTCACTGTTCATTCAATTTTTATTTTTAGACATGGTTTACTAAAATCTTCACCACAAATTCATTTTAACTCCGTTTTGGTTCATTCAAGTTAGGAAATCTTTAGAACTTAGAGGGACATAACATAAAATCATCAAATTAAGTGTGACGCCCCTAAAATAGGTATACATCATCCATCTTGAGTAGCCAAATACATGATACAAAATTTAAATACAACTTAATTATACAACAGTCATGTAAAATATGACTAAACATATACTGTGAGTTTTAATACAAATATTGTCATCTGGACAGTATACAATCTCAATGTGGTCCTCTTTATATTTATTATTACACTATTTCATAGAATAGTGAGGACTACTAATGCTATCATCTGGACCCTCACTCTGTTCCCCGAATAGTCCCTGTTACGTTCTCATTTCCTGAAGAGAACAATGAAAGCAAAAGGGTGAGCTCAACTATCCCAGTAAGAAATATTATGACTGAGATAATGCAGAATAAATTATCATTAGCCTTCAACAGTGTTAAACTGATAAAATATAACAAACATCAATTTTAACTGCAGCGGAACAAGCAATCCATTAGAAGAGTCAAGTAAAGAATAAAATCTATTATCTTCTATGATTTAAAAGGTTTTTCATGACTTTTATCGCTAGGACTCAACTTAATAAATAAAATCACATCATCGAATCACTCCTGCTCTACGGCCAATGATATTCTTTAGTATCACGACCACAATTATCCATGCACTACGGGCCAATGAGGATTTTTTCCACATCATTTGTAACATTACGGTCATGATTACACCTAATAATCCCTGATCATAATCATACCAAGTCCATCTATGCACTACAGGCCACAGATGAATTTCAACATAATATAAACATGAGGATGATGACAAAGATATAAGAATTCAATAAAGCAAGTTCAAGAATTAATTAATCCATGAACCAATAACGTCTAAATTGTCAATATGATACTGATTTATAGAGTAAAATTCAAGAATGCTCAGAAAAATATTTCCATGAAAAGATACTGGATGAAGCGCAAATATCAAGGATATTCCACTAATTTCATGGAGTATAGAAGCCAAAACTTTAACCAACTGAGTATAATAACGAATAGAATAATAAAAGAAATCACCATGCATGCGGTACTTCGCATAGACATATTATTCCAACAGATTAATAAGTAACGTAACCAGGTCAGGTGAAATTTGCACCGACAGGATGTTCCAACAGAATAATAAAGACGGAACCAGGTCCGACGTAAACGCACAGACAGGATATTCCAACCGAATAATAATAAGGATGGAACCAGGTCCGGCGTAAACGCACAAAGAGGATATTCCAACAGAATAATAATAAAGACGGAACCAGGTCCGGCGTAAAACGCACAGACATGATCTTCCAACATAATAATAACGAATGGAATAATAGAAGAATTTCACGAAGTATAGGGTAGCCCACGTATATTGGTTATTCCAACAGAATAATAAATAATGGAATAACAGAAGTTCTCTTCATGAATACAAAAGAAATAATACCCCTTACGAGTAGAACAAATAATATTCCCTACCGTAAAATAAACTGAATATAAGAGGGAAGGAGCAGAATACTTTTCTATAGCTTCTCTATAATTTCTCTCTCTAGAGTTTCAGTAAATTCGTAAGAAATAATGAAGGAATGAGCTTCTATTTATAGAAAAATGGACTGCATAGTAACTAACTCATGAATGGTCCAGATTGATTTACTTTAATCTGACGGTCCATATTTAAAGAAAAATCTTTTAAATAAAATATAATATATTCTATTTATAATCTAATAAAATGAATAACTTTATAAAAAGATTTTACTATACAAATACTATGCATGCACTATGCAAACACTATGCATAATAAAATATAATACATTCTAATTATTGTCTAATAAAACAGATAACTTTAGAAAAGTATTCTGTTTTATATAAAAAGATTTTACTATTAGTCTAATAAAATGAATAACTTTATAAAAGTATTCTGTTTTATATAAAAAGCTTTTCTGTTTTATTACATAATAATACCAATAAAACAAAACTGAGTGACTTATCACATAAGCATCAATAATCAATACCGTGTGCTATTGTGCAACTACGCGTATTACTGTACTTTTAACACCATGTGTTTCAACAGTTAACGGTAAAACTTCTGCTGTTATTTTCATAAAGTATTTTTGTCATTTTCTCAATCCGACAATAATTCTGTAATGGGGTCCACCAATGATTGTGTCGTTGTACGAATATTCCCTGTTAAAACGAATATTTCCCGACCAATCGAATATTATATAACAACTTGCGTACTTTGCAAAATTTATAAATATTACCCACAACTATAACATTATATCAAATTCATTCCATAATATTCAAAAATAATATTTATAAAAAATTCATCTTTATTTATAAAAGTTGGGGTCTTACAACCTCCCCTTCTTATGAAATTTCGACCTCGAAATTAGGGTACGTACCTGGTATATCGAAGAGGTAAGGATACCTTGACTTTATTTCAGATTCTAACTCCCAGGTTATTTCCTCAACATCGTGGTTTCTCCATAAAACTTTGACTTAAGGTATAACCTTGGAGCGTAGAATATGTTTCTTCTTATCCAAGATTTGAACAGGTACCTCTTCATACATCAAATCTTCCGCTATTTCGTCTGGTTCTAACTCAATAATGTGGTTCGGGTCTTCCACATATTTACGTAACATGGATATGTGAAAAATGTTATGAACACGAGACATACTTGGTTGTAAAGTGAGTCTATAGACCACAGTTCATACTCGATCGAGGATTAAAAATGGGCCGATGAATCGAGGATTGAGTTTTCCTCTCTTTCCAAATCTCGTAATTCCTTTCCTTGGAACTACACGTAACAACACATGATCTCCTATATCGAATTCCACATCCTTTCGATGAAGATCAACATAACTCTTTTGTCGATCTTGTGAGGTTTTTATACGTTGCCGGATCGTTTGAATCTTTTCCGTAGTCATACATACAAACTCCAGTCCCAACAACATTGCTTCACCCACCTCATCCCAGCATACTGGAGAACGACACTTTCTTCCATACAACGCTTCGAATGGAGCCATGTCAATACTTGCTTGATAACTGTTGTTGTAGGAAAACTCCACCAATGGTAAGAACTTGTCCCAACTTCCCTTGAAATAAAGGACTCAGAGTCTTAATAGATCTTCAAGAGTTTGAATAGTCCTCTCCGACTATCCGTCTGTCTGAGGATGATATATCGAGCTATATCGTAAGTCTGTGCCCATAGCTTTTTGCAAACTAACCCAAAATCGTGAAGTGAATCTTGGATCTCGATCAGAAACTATGGATACCGGTGTAAGACCCCGAATTTTCTGAAAATAAAAGTATTCAATTTTTATATTTAGTAAATGGTTAAATTGATAAAAGGTTAAAGTTAAGGGTGATATATGAATTTTTTCAAAATACGCAAGTGGTTATAAAATATTCATTGTTGTCGGGGAATATTCGTTTAGTCGTAGAATATTCTTTCTGTCGGGGAATATTCGTACGATGGCTCAGTCATTTGAGGGCCCCATAATAGAATAACTGTCGGATGAAAAAAATGATAAATTTAAGTTTTTATAAATAACGGCGTAATTGTTACCGTTAACACTGTTGGAATACCTGGTGGTTAAGATACAGTAAAACATGTGGTTGCACAGTAGCACACGGTATTGCACAGTATTTTTGAATTATTGATCCTTACGTAAGAAGGCACTACTCAATAATTGTTACAATAATTAATGTTCAATATTTTATTTTATTGGTTCAATAATTACTGCGTTGATATTTTATATTATTGTGGTTCAATAATTGTCATTTCACAGTATTTCACATTATCAGATTAATAATTCATATTATTTGAATAATATTATTAGATAACATTATTGGAAATGTCTAGAAAGTTCTGTCAAAGAGAGGTTTGGTCACCTAATTGCGCGCCAGTAAGGAAACATCCTTATCGGAAAGCCCCCTCTTTCCTGGGAACTGTCCGGTTGTCATAATTGTGATTATGTAATATTATTTGTGAATAATTAACTATTGATTTATGTAGCATCCCCGAATCCAGGCCCCAAATCGCCGCGGATCCGGTATATTTTTTCTATAATTATTTGCGGAAGATATAAACATAAATTGTTTATACAATACTTTACACACTATTCCCCAAGGTCGAGTAACCTTAACTTAATACACATTTCATAACTTTTTAACATATAACACCTTTATCAAACTATACTATTACATAATAGCCGCATATTTTATCACAAACTGAACTTGGCCTTAACCTTTTCCTGTATTGAACGCATTCGCCTTATCTGCAATGTTTTATCATGATATAGCAAGGGTGAGCATGAAAGTTGCCCAACAAGTTTATATACAACAATATAACGATATATCATGATTGAAGAATATGAATAATGAGCTTGCTATAATTCATCAATATAATTGAGAACTAGCACGAACAAATTTTTTTGACTGAACAAGTTTTAAACATGAACAAACATTTCTGAACCAACTGGTAATGAAGGTGATCATCCTTTCATACCTGACTTATACATGCAAGATGTACAGAGTACAATTTTCATGGCAATCAGCAATGATTAACCATAAGCTTGAATAAAATACTCTTATTAGAGTTAAGTACAAAAAAACTTGCCTGAAACGTTGATTACCGCAACGCAATTTATAACGCTTTACCCGAAGACCTAATATTAATATATAGATCTCCAATAGTTAGAATAATATCATCACAATATAATACTGTTATATTTATATACACAGAATAACCTAAACACATTACCACATAACCATATCAGTCTATAATACACATAAGACTTAGCATCAAGTTAGACTATTAAGTTTGAGTTGAAACTGACACAATTTTAACATCCCGACGGTCGAGTCGGTCAACACTCGAGTTTAAGTTCAGTTAAACTCTACTTAAGCACTTAACCACGCCAAAGTTTCACATTTATATGATTTAACACTCGCTTTTTCATTTCATAAGTTATTCGTTAACACCTAGTAAGTTAAATACTAATCCAGCAATCTGGATTCTAAATCTAGCAACCAAATTTCTAATTCAGCAATCTGGATTCACAAATCCATCAATTCAGTCAACTTCTTTTCAATCCAGCAAGCTATATTCATCAGATTTTCTAATCCAGTAAACTGGATTCACAAATTACATAATCCAGCAAGCTGTATTCTATATCCGTGTCACGAAAATACCAAATCAGTTTATTATTTTCCTATCCTTTGTCCAAACACATATACACATATTTCATCCACAAAAATTATTTTTCCACAATTTTCCAACTTCTTTTGATATTTTTCAAAAATTAATACTAGTGCGTAACTTAAGAAATTAGCTACCTCGTGCTTAACTCCAAACATTCCCATCTCTTGGGATAACCTTATATATATTAACGTGATGCTCCATTTTAAATTTCGTGGCAATCGGAGTTGTAGAACTCCGTTTATAGCGATTTCCGTCGGAAAATCACAAAAATTGTAATGGTCATAACTTGGTCGTTTTAACTCGGAATTAGCTCATTTTTGGACACGAGCTACATAATATGATATATTTTCATTTTCCAAAAGTTCGGAATTTATTTCACACTTTAAGTTGCCAAAACAGCCCCTGGACAGATCTGGACAGAAACTTTTTGCAATTTTACAGTTTTGGAGTCCTTTGCTAAAACTTATATAAAACGAGATCTGTAACTTCGATTAACGATCCGTCAATTTTTTTGGATTTGTATCTTTCCGATCTTCAATTTTCATCTATCACAATCCATATTTGGACATATTAAGCTCCCGGAATTTAGCCCGGAAGTGGCTGGTAAAAACAGTCATTCTAACAGTTTTTCTTACCTTTGAGTAGTTTGGTAGAAATCCCATAACTCTCTCCTCCGATGTCGGATTTAGTCCGTTTCAGAGTCTATGGAAATCTTATTGAGTACACTATAACATATCACAAGTCCAGAATTTTTAGAGTACCCTAACAAATCCGAAATGTTCTGTTTAGGGCAGCAGTCCACTAATTCATTTAAAACAAATAAAACTGTTTTGGTTCCTCTTCTTTGTTCAAGCTTATCAACCCTAAAAAAATGGCAAGATCTAACCACAAAATATCATATATCATGTAGATCTTCCCTCATATGGTTCAAAATCATAAGTTCAACACTTGATCTAAAACACCATATCAAAACACTTTTTAAAAGTTTAACTTTTTCCAGAAAATTTTCATTTTTCTATTCCTTTTAATTCCAACCAAATTAACACCCAATAAGGGTAAATCCATAATTGAATCCATGGAAAACACATAGATCATAGGGTTTTATACACCCAAATCAAAAACCCTCATCATCAATTACAAAAAGAAAAGAATAAAGCTTGGGAAGAAAAATAGTTTTATACCTTTGCTTGATTTCTTTCTTCTTCCTTCTTCCTTCCATGGATGGCCTCACTCTCTTCTCCCTTCTTCCTCAAGGGCTGCCGAACTCCCTCTCTCTCTCTCTCTCTTATCCGTTCCTCCCATCTCTCTCTCTCTCTCTTGGTTCATTTGGTTTGCTAATAAGAAATGAGAGAGAAATGGAATAGGTCTTGGGTTAGTAATTTAAGTAGATATATTTTGTAGATCAAATCCAATCTCTTTCCTCCTTATCAAATCTTGCCACTTGTCCCATAATATCTTCCAATATCTCTTAGATTACTAGAAATCTTGGTGAAATAAGGTGGCTTGTAAATTATAGTGACACATGTGAGGAGTTAGTGAACAAATCTTGCCAAATCCTTATCTAATCTTGCCATGTGTCCCTTAATTCTTCCACCGCATTCTCTCTTTAATCATTTCATAGATATGTAAAAATCTTGGTGTGCAAAGTGGCACCTTAACATGAATGCCACCTAGCTTGAACAAAATGTTGGCAAAATGGGGAGAAGACACCTAGAAGGTTAGGTGAGAGTTAGTCACCAAATAAAGTAGGAAATCAATACATTCATCCCCTCTTTTCTCTCTTCTCTAAAAACCGACCAAGTGGCTTCTAATCCATAAAAATTGATCTCTTATCTAACATACTTAAAGTCCAATAATTCCCTCTCTCAATTGGGCTAAAAGTTGGGCCACACATTTAATGTATTGCTTGGGTCTCTAAAATATATATAATCCAATACCTTAAATTCTTATCTAACCCAATTCATTTACTTAGGGTTTCAATTTCCTCAATTATAACATAAATCCTTACTCATGCACACTTATTTTCTTAACCCAATTAGACTTGCTATAATTAGGTTATAAAATTAATCATTTAAGATATATAAAATAATTCTCCTAGAATTAGTAAGTATTCTAAATACCACAATTCTCTTTTTTCATAACCCTTAAGTTATTAAATCCTTCATTCCTAATATATAATTAGATTTACACTAGTTTCTTTTGTTTGTTTATATAATAAACAAAGATAAACCATCACCTAATGTTCATATTCCGTACACAACTTTTTAACCCTTAGGGTTTAATACTTCGTATTAGGATTCGCAAATTAGGGTTTAAATTCTTGAAACTGAAATTAAAGTTTCTGAGCGTATCGTTAGGGTTTCTAACAGTTCGTTAGATTTTTCTAACTTAATAAACATATGATTAACATAACTTTAGGGTTTGCTAAAGTTATAACTTATCTGATCAATCCTTGATCTTAAATCATTATGGTTCACACATGTAACCAAATATACCGACTAATAGTCACTTCGATACTTATCCTTGATAATTCTTCAAAAGAATTTTAAATCTACCATAATCTTATACCTCATTACTAGACTATCACTTACAGTCTATCGCATAATTCAAGTCTTGTCCAAAACTTTTGAAATTCTTGGAATTTCATTACATAACTGTCAATTCCATACACTTATTTCCTGTCTAGGTCCTAATATTGAACCTTAAATCAATCAATTATGATTTTCATAAATTTTCTAATTTCTCGGGTTGTCACAATTTATATGATAAGAAAATATTTATTTGATGCGGATATAAATGATGGATTTATTTATACGGTTATAAAAGAAGGAATTAATGTTGAGGTGTTTTATCAGTATTTTTTCGGATTGGAGGTATTAAAATATCAAATCGGTGTTCTTAAAGCTCTATTGCGTGAGTTATAATTTTGATCCGGCCGTTAGATCGTTGTGATTTTTGGATATGTTATACATATATAAGTTGAGTATATATCCAAAAATTTTGAACCGTTAAAAATGAACATATGATTTGTTATGAATTTTAAAGGTGTTCAAAATCATCCGTTTGTGGATTTCGGATATTTTTTGTTTGGAATTTGGAAAAACTTAAAGCTACAAAGTTGTGGAGAATTCGATTTCGTATGGAATGGACATAAAATTCATATTTTTCTGATAAACGGGCTATTTTCTATGAATTATTGAAGTTTCAAAAAATAAAATAATTTTTATTAAATTATGGGTGGGACCCACTTTTTGGTTGGTGATTGAATGCATGTGCTGAATTATTCTTTCAATTGTGGTGGGCTGAATTCAAAGGTGGCGTAGAAGGAAGAATAATAAATATTATTATTTTATTAATTTAGTCTCCTTTGACGTTCTAGCATTTTCCTATAAATAGATGCTTATGTTAGAATTGAAAATCACACCAGAATTACATTTTCTTTCACTCTATATTATCAAGCATATTTTTGTGAGTATTTAGATATCTTGAGTGTTGCTATATGGCGCAAGTTCGTTCAGCGTTATATCCGATATTCAAGTCAGAAGTACTGCTCTTTTGAGGTAAGGGATTTTAAGGGTTGTTATGTTTTTCATGTTTCGTAACTTTTCAGACCTTTGAAAATTCTGAAAAATTTGAAATGATAATTTGATGAGTTTTATTGATTGTGTCCAAAAATGGTGATTTTTGGATGTATAGATTAAGAGTTATGAATTTTACGAGAAAAAACTATTTTAAAAGAAAACTCTTATAACTTCCTTGTGGTTAACTCCAAAATTGGTAAATTTTTATTGGGAGTACATGTATATGATAGAAGTATACTCTGTAAATTTCAGAATTTTTGGATAAAAGTACAGTTTATGATAAATGTCTAAATATTCGGCTGTTTTGGCCATATGAAAAATAGTACATAAAATTTTAAAAATTATGAGAAATATATATGTTCAATATGAGACTATATTCTGCTAAATCTCTGAAAAAAAATTTGTTTGTACTGATTTGGTATTTTTCATGAAAATAGACTAGTTATGAGTAAATGAATTAAATATGTTATGTGAAGTAAGAAAATTAGAAAATAGGATTTTATGGCTTGAGAATCCTATATGAGGTATATACAGATTTTTAATGAGAGTTTTTGGTTATTGGTGATAAAATCTTATGAGTTTGGCATTTTAGGATGATTAAATGTATTATTTAGTAAAGTGTAAACAATTAAAATAAATTATTTATAAGCTTAAGAAATATTATTCTTTCAATATCATTATACCGAAATATGAGTATGAATTTTATTGTGGAATTTCTACCTTTTTCATGTCGGGGTTACTATTCACGAGTTACTATTCACAACAAAATTATTTTTTTTCTGACCAAATTATCGTTGATTTATGAATCTTATTCTTGAGATTAAATCTATATATTGATTATATTATTTTTATTATCATATATAACATTTTTATAACCTTAATGATGATATTTCTCTTTGACTTGAGTGTAAAGATGAATAGATTTTTGGTATGATCATGGCTATGGGTTCTCTTTGGCCAGTAGTGCAAAGTTGAATTGTTGACTGGTATGATCATGACCATTGAATTTATAATTGAATATCTTTAGCTTAAGTGCAAAGGTGAATTGATCAACATGGTTATAATTATTGTTTATATAAATTCTGAAATGATTATATATTTCTTTGAGATATTAATATATTTGGCATGTAGTGCAAATATGAACTCTTGAGGAATATCTTTTGCCTGTAGTGCAAAGATGAATTGTTGATGAAAATCTTTGGGCCGTAGTGCAAAGATAAGCTGTTGTTGAATATCTTTGGCCAGTAGTGCAAAGATGAACTGTTGATGAATATCTTTGGCCCGTAGTGCAAAGATGAAATTATTAGTATGATTATGAACAGGAACTGTGATTTTGTGTAACCATGATCTTTGATGATTCAGGTAAAGATAGGTGATGAAAATTATCTTCGTCCTAGATGAGAAGAGGAATTTAGAACTATAATTATGATTATGAGTTATTCATATGATTGTGGACCAGAATTGTTGATTGATGTTACAGGGATAAAATATTGTTGGTGGATTTTTAACATGGAGAAAATAATAGACTTTATAGTCTATTTGACTCTTCTAATGGATTGCTCGTTCCGCTGCAACCATGGTAGAAATTTTTTATCATCTACCATATGTTCTAAATCTCTGATTTATTATTGATGAAGGCTATTGAAAATTTAATTATCTTTAGTCATGATATTCTTTATTGACCTAGTTGTGCTCACCCTTTTGCTTCACAATTCCTTTCAGGTAATAAGAGTGTAGCTGGGTCGAGCGGGGGTAATAGGGGAATAGAACGGTGGTCATCATTTAGTAGTTATATTTGGTGAATCAAATAGGGTGAGGCGAACCCAACATTAGAAGGGTGTTTTTCCACTATCATACAAGATGTCTAAAGACACATAACCTCGTGTCATCATAAAACAGGGTTGTGCACATTCACTTACTGAATATATCTACGAGCACTACCTATATGATCTTGGAGTCTATTTGAAGTATAATTCTCAATTAGAGACAGTAGAGATAATTATATGTCGAGAGAAGACTCACCATTGGAAAGAATATGATAGTAATCTTCTCATTTTTCTTTGGGGTCTATTGGGTCAACCAAGGATAATTCTGTGGGCATATGATACCTATCATAACCTAGACGCATGGCCTCCCATGTACGAAGGTTTCCTTGAGCACTTCCCAAAGATTTTAATTTCTAAAACAGTTTTTGACTATACCTTTATGTAAGGTGCCATTGTGATGTGCTATCCAAGGTTGGGATGAGAGTCACAGTTGGTATATATTTGTATCAAAACTCACAACATATGTGTTGTTGTATTCTGCACGACAATTGTTGTAATAAAGTTATAGTTGTTTTTCGTACCATGTATTTGGCGACTCAGAATAGGTTGGATGGACTGGACCTATTTTGGGGGCGTCACAACCGGCATACCATGCAGTCTTACAATCTCGTTTATGTACATACGAGTAAGACTTTCAAGTGTATAAGTTTCTCATATCGGTAAGAAATGAGCAGACTAGGTCAATCTTTCAACAATGACCCAAGTCACATCTATGCCTTGAGAAACCTTAGGAAGACCAGTAACAAAATCCATGGTAATGTGCTCCCACTTCCATTCTGGAATTTCAAGTGTTTGCAATGGTCCTTTTGGTACTTAATGCTCCACTTTAACTCGTTGACAAGTTAGACACCTTGAGATAAACAACGTTATCTCTCTCTTCATATTTCTCCACCAAAATGTATGACGAAGGTCATGATACATTTTGGTACTCCCACGATGGATTGCAAACGGTGTGTTGTGCGCCTCCATCATGATTTTATACTTTAAATCAGGGTCGTTAGAAACACAAAGTCTGGGGTTCACTCGAAGTATTCCTTCTTCATCGATTCTTGCTTCCGACATAGCACCTTCTTGCAGTTTCTTTCTCATACGCATCAGCTCCAGGTCTGTAGCTTGAGCAGCTTTAACTTTATAAATTAAGGTCGGTTCTACTCGTATATTTGCCATCATCACATGGGTCCCTGGAGTCTTTAACTCTATCTCCATCCTTTGCAAGTCACACAAAATGGGCCTTTGCGTTGACAATATCGCACTTGTACTTGAATATGCTCTTCTACTTAATGCGTCAGCTACCACGTTCGCTTTTCTAGGATGGTATTGGATGGTATGATCATAATCTTTCAACAGTTCAAGCCAAAGCCGTTGTTGCATGTTGAGTTCCTTTTGAGTGAAGAAATATTTGAGGGTTTTATGATCCATAAAGATCTCCACCTTATCCCCATACAAGTAATGCCTCCAAATTTGAAGTGCGAAGACAACAACTGCTAACTCTAGGTCATAATGCCCGTACTGAGTTCTGAAAGCCGTCTTTGGAATGTCATCAGTTCTAATCTTCAATTGGTGATATCCGAAACGAAGATCAATCTTTGAAAAGAATTTGGCTCATTGCAACTGGTCAAACATGTCAACAATACGTGGCAATGGGTACCTATTTTTGATGGTGACATGATTCAACTCCCGATAATGAATACAAAGTCGCATACTCCTATCTTTCTTTTTCACGAATAGAACAGGAACACCCCAAGGAGAAGTATTAGGACGAATAAAGCCAATGTCTAACAATTCCTGCAGTTGGGTCTTTAACTCCTAAAGTTCAATAAGAGGCATTCAATATGGGGCTTTGGAAATAGGTTTTCTACCAGGTTCAAGGTCGATACAAAATTGAATTTCACGCTCTGGGGGTAGGCTAGGAAGTTCTTCAGGGAATACGTCAGGAAATTCATTAACAATAGAAATATCATTCAAAACTGACGTATTTTTGTTTAGATCTGTGACGTGGGCTAAGAAAGCTTGACATCCATTTTTCAATAAACGAATAGCTTTTTGGCTTGAGATGATCGTGATTGATTTTAATGGTTTTGCCGCTTGAATTCGCAAAATAGCTTGATTAGGAATATGAAAGCTAACAACCTTACGAAAACAATCAATTTTAGAATGATGAGTAGTTAACCAATCAATCCCTAGAATCACGTCAAATGAAAGTATTTTCAATGAAATAAGATCGACAGGTAATGTGAGGGTACCGATTTGAACCAAACAAGACTTATAAACAGTGGATGTAATGAAGGTTTCTCCCAATGGAGTTTCCACAGATAAGTCAAAGTCTAATTTATCCGGAGTCAAATTTAATCGTTGAGCGCAAGTAGGATAAATAAAAGAATGGGTAGAACCAGTATTAAATAAAGTATAGACTTCGCTAGAGTTTATGATAAACTTACCCGTGATGACCTCATTTGGGTTCCTTTCTTTTTAGGAGGTCACAACAAACGCTCTCCCTTGCACTACCGGCTTTGTCTTTTCTTGAATGGCTTTTAGTGCCACCATCCTAGCTGAATTTGTCTTTTGTGAATGACAAAATTGGGATAAATGACCTTCTCTTCCACAATTATAACATGCTTTGGATGGCATCGCGCAGTTTGGACTGATGTGTCCCTCCCCTCTGCATTTGAAGCATATGATAGGTGGTCGTTCTCCTTCCTTAACAACGGGTGCTAGTGCTGACGTCTTTCCATCATTGTTGAATCTCTTCTTCTTGAAATTCTCATTCTTATTATTTTGGCCTTGATTACCACCGAAGTGGTTACCATTTCTGGCCTGTTGATTCCTTCCATGCTTGTTGTCACCGTTTCGATGACTGATCTCATTGGTATTATCATTTTGTCGGCTGCTTTCTCTTGGTTGCGTTGACTCGTTATTGCGCTCCACTAACTGAGCCCTATTTACAACATCTGAATACAAACACAGTTTATGACAAATAAGATGTTGACGTATCTCCGACTTTAAACCTCTTAAAAACATCCGCGTCATTCTCTCTTTATTATCCACCAAGTGGGACGCAAACCGGGACAACTCTGCAAACTTTTCTTCGTACTGCGATACGGTCATATTATTCTGTTCCAACTTGATGAACTCCACCTCCTTCATGTGACGAATACTTTCGGGAAAGTACTTGTCGTTGAATAGTTCTTGGAACTTCTCCCAAGACATCTTCAGTGCGGCAGGTTGAGTACGTTTTACCGATTCTCACCAGTAATTTGCCTCTCCTCGCAACATAAAGGTGGCAAAGGGAACCTTTTGATCCCCAGAGCATCCCAAGACATCAAATATCTTGGTGATCTGCTTTATCCATGCTTCTGCCTTCAGTGGTTCTGGCTTTTCAAAAAACTCTGGTGGTTCCAGCCCCTTGAACTGTTTAGCGGTAACCGTCCGAGAGTTTCCAGTGTTTCCACCTACATTTTGGATAGGAGCCTCTCTTGCCCGCTGTTGCATGAATTGCGTAAAGCCTCAGAACATTCCATCATTCATCATTTGGTCAGTGTTGTTGTTTGCATGAGGATTGTCTCCTTCCTGATGCACATTATCCCGATTATTGATATGTGGTGAATCAACAATTGTCTGTGCTCCATTGCTATTCTCAACATTCTCGGATGTCATTTTAAGATACTGCCACAAAACAAAATGTTAATTGACATGTAAAATATTATCCTATATTATGACCAACAAATTACATACCCAAAAAAAACTTAGGTAGGTCATACTAGCGAAGGAATTCCCCGTCTCTCACCTCCTAGTTCTAGTCTCACATCTTAACCAGGGATCATATCCCTAAGCTTTGATACCAACTGTGACGCCCCCAAAATAGGTATACATCACCCATCTTGAGTCGCCAAATACATGGTACAGAATTTAAATACAACTTAATTATACAATATTCGTGTATAATACGACTAAACATATACTGTGAGTTTTAATACAAATATTGTCATCTAGACAATATAACTCAATGGGGTCCTCATTACATTTATTCTTACACTATTTCATAGAATAGTGAGGACTACTAATGCTATCATCTGGACCGTCACTCCGTTCCCCGACTAGTCCCTGCTACGTTCTCATTTCCTGAAGAGAACAATGAAAGCAAAAGGGTGAGCTCAACTAGCCCAGTAAGAAATATTATGACTAAGATAATGCAGAATAAATTATCATTAGCCTTCAACATTGTTAAACTGATAAAATATAACAAACATCAAGTTTAACTGCAGCAGAACAAGAAATTCATTAGAAGAGTCAAGTAAAGAATAAAATCTACTATCTTCTATGATTTAAAAGGTTTTTCATGACTTTTATCGCTGTGACTAAGCTTAATAAATAAAATCACATCATCGAATCACCCCTACTCTATGGCCAAGGATATTCTTTAGTATCATGACCAAAATTATCCATGCACTACGGGCCTAGAATATTTGTGTATTCATTAATGGTCATGATCACGCCAACAACTATCCATCAATGCACTACGGGACAATGAGGACTTTTTCCACATCATTTATAACATTACGGTCATGATTACACCGAATAATCCCTGGTCAAAATCATACCAAGTCCATCTATGCACTACAGGCCACAGATGAATTTCAACATAATATAAACACGAGGATGATGACAAAGATATAAGAATTCAATAAAACAAGTTCAAGAATTAATTTATCCATGAACCAATAACGTCCAAATTGTCAACATGATGTTGCTTTGTAAAGTAAAATTCAAGAATGCTCAGAAGAATATTTCCATGAAAAGATACTGGATGAAGCGCAAATATCAAGGATATTCCACTATTTTCATGGAGTATAGAAGTCAAAGCTTTAACCAACCGAGTATAATAACGAATGGAATAACAAAATAAATCACCATGCATGCGGTACTTCGCATAGACAGGTTATTCCAACAGATTAATAAGTAACGGAACCAGGTCAGGCAAAATTCGCACCGACAGGATGTTCCAACAGAATAATAAAGACGGAACCAGGTCCGGCGTAAACGCACAGACATGATATTCCAACAGAATAATAATAAAGATGGAACTAGGTCCGGTGTAAACGCATAAATAGGATATTCCAACAGGGAACCAGGTCCGGCGTAAAACGCACAGATAAGATGTTCCAACAAAATAATAACGAATGGAATAACCGAAGAATTTCACCAAGTATAGGGTAGCCCGCGAATACCGGTTATTCTAATAGAATAATAAATAATGAAATAACATAAGTTCTCTTCATGAATACAAAATAAATAATACCCCTTACGAGTACAACAAATAATAATCCCTACTGTAAAATAAACTGAATATAAGAGTAGGGAAGGAGCAGAATACTTTTCTATAGCTTCTCTATAATTTTTCTCTCTAGAGTTTTAGTGAATTCGTAAGAAATAATGAAGGAATGAGCTTCTATTTATAGAAAAATAGACTGCATAGTAACTAACTCATTAACGGTCCAGATTGATTTACTTTAATCTGACGGTCCATATTGAAAGCAAATATTTTAAATAAAATATAATATATTCTATTTATAATGTAATAAAACGAATAACTTTATAAAAAGATTTTACTATGAAAATACTATGTAAGCACTATGCAAACACTATTTATAATAAAATATAATATATTCTAATTATTGTCTAAAAAACAGATAACTTTATAAAAGTATTCTGTTTTATATAAAAAGATTTTACTATTAGTCTAATAAAACGAATAACTTTATAAAAGTATTCTGTTTTATATAAAAAGTTTTTCTGTTTTATTACATAATAATACCAATAAAACAAAACTGAGTGACTTATCACATTTGCATCAATAATTAATCAATACCGTGTGCTACTGTGCAACTACGTGTATTACTATACTTTTAACACCGGGTATATAAACAGTTAACGGTAAAACTTTCACCGTTATTTTCAAAAAGTATTTTTGTCGTTTTCTCAATTCGACAATAATTCTGTTGTGGGGTCCACCAATGATTGTGCCGTTGTATGAATATTCTCTGTTAAAACGAATATTCCCCGACCAATCAAAATTATATAACAACTTGCGTACTTACAAAATTTATAAATATTACCCACAACTATAACATTATATCAAATTCATTCCATAATATTCAAAAATGATATTTATAGAAAATTCATCTTTATTTATAAAAGTAGGGGTCTTACATTAAGCTTTTAGACATAAATCAAAAGCACAATTGGTCCTCAAGCTCAGTCCCAAAAACTGCCCAACAAGGTTCTTTGTAAATCTTTTATTTTGTGAGTTTTGGTTACACTTGGATGATGTTAAGGCTTCATATCTCTAATTACAATCATTAAAACTCATTTACATGATCAATTACAAGCCAAAATAAACATAGTAAACTAACTAGTTTTCTAACAAAACTAACTAAACTTCCAAAATACAAACTTTAACAAACAAACTAAATACAATATTTAAAATAATAACAGTACCAAAAATTAAATAAGAAACATATCCGAAAATACGAATTCCACAAACTGAATACGTACTTGACCAAAATTTAACTACGAAAATCTTTATAAAAAGTCATCCCACGACAAAGCCTTTCTCAAAATTGGAGGCCTTATTGTTGGTGAATGAAACAAAGGATCAAGCCCTTCTATTTATAGGTTTAGAAGAGGATAAAGTTCTCAATTTAGTTGATGTGGGACTTGGTTTATACTAATTATAATTTGTTTATACTAATTTTTCCTTTTTTCAACATACTTAGTGTATTCATTCATCACGAATTCGTTTCTTAACCAATTCGATCCGTTCAAGTTGCGTAGTTTTCGTTTTATAGAGGAGAACAACAATCATCCATCAATTTAAAGTTTCCATCATGAATTCATCATCAACTTTAGTCCCAAAGTACACCAAAACACACATTACAATCAAAACCCAAATTCCTCTTCTTTAGTATAAATACATGGATTTGATTTTCGAAAATTTGTTTCTAGACGACCACTATCAAATTATAAATATCTAATAACATATATAACATCGTAACCCACAAATTCATTAACCAAAACTCCAATTTTAAAAGAAACCCAAGAACACATAAACTAGAAATATAAACTAGATTATGTACCTTTAATTCCTTAAGAAATAAAATTAACTATATCAGTAAAATTATAATTTCTATTCAACCATTATAATCATAACATTATTTAACAAATTCTCACTCCTCTAATTTAATTATTTAATTAAATTAGAATATCATAATTATACTCGCGTAATAAAATACGTATAAATCTCATCTATTTTATCACACTTAAATAAATTATCCCATAACAATTTTCATCAAATATTTTTTTAATATCATAAATATTCATTTTATTCCATAAAGTTTCCAACTAAAATATTTAATGTACTTAATAAATATTTTACTCGCATTATACTAATATTTACATTTTCATGCAATATATTACCTTCTCACTTTATTAAATCAATTATACTTGTATTAAGTCACTATTTTAATTAAGTGAATTATTCACACTATTAATGAAACATAACTCATAATAATTTCCATTGCCCACAAGGCATAATAAATAAAATTATATTATCTCATAACATAATTTCAACTTAATTAAATTAACTAATATTATTTGATTTCTTTAATAGTTTAATTAACTATTAAATCTCACATTCTCCAACATATGAATATATAATTCTCTTCACACCAAATCATATAATTCAAATTATATACACCTCATAATAAGAATTTTAATTATTAAATTATTATTTTAATAACTTATGAAAATTCGGGTTGTCACATCCTTCCCTCCTTATAAGGATTTCGTCCTCGGAATCAAGGAAACCTTACTTACTCGGTTTTCACCAAATCTCTTTTCAAAATTTACTCAGAATATTACAAAATATACTTCAGACTTTTGTGGTCTGTGTAGATCTCACATTTCTCTCCATAAACATAGTGTCTCCATATCTTCAGAGCAAATACAACTGCAGCCAATTCCGAATCATGAGTCGGATACCCTTTCTCACAATCCTTCAGTTGTCTTGATGCATACGCAATAACTTTGTCGTTCTGCATAAGAACACAACCCAACCCTTTGTGTGGGGCATCACTATACACCACAAAATTTCCTGTATTATCTAGTAATGCCAACACAGGTGCCACACTTAACTTCTTCTTCAAATCTTGGAAACTCTCTTCACATTTCTCCGTCCTAACAAATTTTACAGCTTTCCTTGTCAAATTTGTTAGCGGAGTGGCTATCTTAGAAAAATATTGAATAAATCTTCTATAATAACCAGCCAGTCCCAAGAAACTCCTCACTTCTGATGGTGTTCTTGGTTGTTCCCAATTAATCACAGCCTCCACTTTTGACGGATCCACTGAAATCCCATCTTTGTCAATCACATGCCCCAAAAATTGTACACGGTCGAACCAAAATTCGCACTTAGAGAATTTTGCATACAACTTTTCATTTCTTAGTGTTTTCAATGTCAAACGTAAGTGTTCCACGTGTTCTTCTTGAGTTTTGGAATACACTAGAATGTCGTCGATGAATACCACTACAAACTTGTCTAAGAATTGTTTAAACACCCTATTCATCAAATCCATGAATGCAGCAGGTGCATTGGTTAAACTAAAAGACATCACCAGAAACTCGTAATGTCCATATCGAGTTCTGAATGCCGTTCGTGGTATATCCTCCTTCCTCACTTTCAACCGGTGATACTTACTTCTCAACTCTATTTTCGAAAAGTATTTAGCACCCTTCAATTGGTCAAACAAGTCAACTATTCTTGGCAACGGGTATTTGTTTTTAATAGTGACTTTGTTTAACTACCTGTAATCAATGCAAAGACGCATTGATCCGTCCTTCTTCTTCACGAATAATACTGGCGTTCCCCACGGTGACACGCTTGGTTAAATATATTTCTTGTCCAGTAGCTCTTGCAACTGTACCATCAGTTCCTTCATTTCTACTGGAGCCATTCTGTACGGGGCCTTTGATATCAGTTCTGTTACCGGTGCTAAGTCGATCACGAACTCAATTTCTCTGTCAGGCAGAAGTCCTGGCAAATCCTCTGGAAAAACTTCTTCGAATTCCCTCACTATTGGTATTTCTTCCAGTTTTACATTCTTCTTTTGAGTATCGACTATGTAAGCTAAATAGCCCACACAGCCTTGACACAACAATTTCTTGGCCTGCATAATCGTCAGACATTTCATCTTTCTAGGCGACTTACTACCATAGAATACTACCTTTGACAGAGTCATAAGGTTTACACACTTCTTTTGGCAATCAATTACCGCTCCATATTTGAACAACCAATCCATTCCCAAAATAACATCAAACTCTCCAAGTCAAATCGGAATCAAATCTACCATAAAGATATTTTCCTTAATACTCACCCTACAGTTCTTGTATACGAATCTAACAGGGATTACTTCCTTATTCGTAATTTCTATGTTCAAAGGAAAATTTAGTTCTTCTATAGGCAATTCTAACCTCTTAGCAAATTCATCAGATATAAACCAACAAGTTGCACCCGAATCAAATAATACATAAACATTTATATCATTGATTGGGATAATACCTGACACCACATCTTTTGATTGCACAACATCTTGCACAATCATGTTGAAGGTTCAGGCTGTGGGTTTATTTGATGCTGCAGGTCCTGCAATGGCTCATGTACCTCCATTACTTCTGGTAGTCACTCCATCCTTCTACTTAGGGCATTCACGAGCAAAGTGATCCTTGGATCCGCACGTGAAGCACGCATTCTTCTTTGGTTGAGTGCAATTTGGGGCGATGTGACCCTCCTGGCCACAATTGAAGCAAACTCGTTTCCCCATCAAGCACGCACCCTTGTGAAATTTCCCGCATGTCGCACACGCTTCAAACTTTTTGTTTTGCTGGTTACTCTAATGGTTTCCAGCACCCATGTTCCCATTCCACTTCCTCTTCAAGTTGTTGTTGTTGTTGTTGTTGTTGTTTCCACCACCACCATTCTTAATCTCATTCTCATTCTTCTTCTTCTTCTTTTATTCTTGATTGAATTTTGTCACTGCCTCGCCTCCACCTTCAGCGAGTACTGCCTTATCCATCACTGCTGCAAACATCTTCAACTGGAACAGGGAAACCCTACTATACAGCCAGGGCTTCAGTCCCTGTTCAAATTTCTTCGCCTTACGTTTGTCTGTGCTGACCTGATATGGCGCAAACCTCACCAATTCGTTGAGGTTTTCGCCATACTCAGATACCGTCATCGTTCCCTGATTTAATTCTAGAAACTGCACTTCTAACTGACTCTTCGAACTCTCCAGAAAATAGGTCTCGAAGAACAACTCCTTGAACCTATCCCAGTTCATCACCCCTGGCCCTTCACGAGTTTTATTGGCCTGCCACCAATAACTAGCTTCTGTTTTCAACATGAAAGTTGTAAAAGCAGTCTTCTGATTATCCCCTACCCTAGCGACATCGAACACCTTTTCTATCTCCATAATCCAAGTTTGTGCTTCGACTAGATTCATGAACCCACAGAATTCAGGTTGTCCAACCGCCTTGAAATCCTTAAACGTTGTACCATGGTTTTGTGGTTAATTCTGCAACGCTCCTGTCAGTAGTGTCACTAATTGTTGAATGGGATTACCATCAACATTGTCATTATTGGTTCCTTTAGTGGTTCTTTGTCGTGTTGGTTGACGTCTGGGAGGCATTTTCTGTTAAAAGTATATTCATTAGATTATTATTCAATTCTTTTAATTAATTTCTACTTAACTTGTCTCCAAAAGAATTAACCACATAACACATAACACTTTGAATAAAGTAACAACTTTTATTTGTTCATAATCTTTTTGAAAACATAAACAATAGCATCACTGCTACCTACATTACTTTCCTGAACTACAAATGTTTCAGGGCAACATCATAGTCATATCCCACAGGTTGCATAACACTTGGGATTTATAATTTATTTAACCTTTCAGTCATCGTACAACAGCTATGATGTTCTATTAAGATACTTCTTAGCCCTATCACTTTCTTCCTCCATAACTCGAAACATTGTTCTACGATCTAACACGAATGATGGCAGCGTCTCGAACTGAATCGGATATCCCATCATGACCCGATCTTGAGCTCGATTAATTGCGGTATTAAATACTTTATCCATCTCTTCCATCTTCATCGTCTTTGCCTGCGTGTCTCTTGTTGCTAATCTGGTTCATTGAAAAGCTTCCTGATGATTGGTTAATATACCCATGAATTTATTACGTTTAACCTTAATTTGTTGTGTGATCGAAGCATTTTAGAATTATTTTACTTGTTTTAGTGTGTTGTGGTAGGATTGTGCATCGTGGGAGCGATTGGGAGCAATTGGGCTGAAAAAGGAGGCATGAGGTATTTTCTACTCAAGAGCGCCGGGGCGCTGTTTCATAGGCTAATTATAGCGTCGGGGCGCTAGTCCTCGGTCAGCTCAGGAAGAGGTGCGCGCGTGAGAAATAGGCGTGGGATTTCTATTGACTTGTTGTGACTTTATTTAAGGAGTATTAGAAGCCTAATTGGGTTAGGATTGTTGAAATTGGGCAGTATAATGTAAATTGGTTTATTCTTATTGAATTGAGGGACCTCTACACAATTGAAGACTGGAGCAAGGAGGAAGAGAAGATCTGAAGGCTACAACTTGGAGTTTCTCTTCCCCTTTATTCTTTTAATTGCGTAACTTCTAAAAGATGATTTATCAATTATTTGTAGTTTTTATTTGCGTTATGAACTAATTCTTTTTATTAAGATTCCAATGGTACCTTTTTATGGTTATGAATTGATTATTTAATTTATTCCAATTATTTATGTTTAAGTGAATTGTTCATCATGCCTTGTATTTATTGATTAATTATATGGCCAATAATTACCGGGTTACTCTAGATGGAATCGAGAGAGGAATTTTAGAGTTAGAACTGGGCAGGGTGACATGCGACTTAAATATTTGCACAGTGAATAACTAGGTTTGTGAATAGAATGAGAATATCTATTTGCCGCATGTAACACATAAGGAATTGGAATTGTAACGAGTTTAATTCAATTGTTTTGCATAGAGATATAGCAAAATTAATTTGGGTTAAATAGAAGGCAATTGATCACTCGAGAGAGGGCTTTTGGCACTTGAGAATTCCTGTTAACAATTCAGTAGGCATAATAATTGGGATAATTGAATAATTGATTTAATAATCATAATTGGGGAAATTGGAGTCTTAATTATCATTCATCTGCATTTAAATAATTGTCAATTTGTTTTTACTTTCTTTTAACATAATTTCTTAAATACAATTGCAATTAGTTTTCTTAGTTTTAGCATAATTTCTTAATAATCATAATTTTTGGTTGTTTAAATAAAATTGAATTGATATAGTACTAGTAGTTGAAGTTTATTAATTAGAATTCTCTGAGGGATCGACACTCTAATTTATCACTATATTACTTGTTGATCGTGTATACTTGCACGTTTGCTTTGATTGTGAAATCAACCAACACTTGTTTTCGGGGAATTCTTTGTTAAAATTAATTCCATATTAGTTATAATCAATTTGGTCTTAATATAAACGTTACTAAATTTTTCTTCTTGTTTTCGCAGGAATTCTTTGCAAGTGTATGCACACTAGATCAGGGGCACGAAGGGAACTTTTTCCTTATATCGACGAGATTGAAAGGAAATTCCGGAAAGAGCAATCGACTAGTGCGGTAACACCTGAGGAAGAAAAATTGGCGGACCAAGGAATTCCAGAGAACATGGCAGGGAACGATCAGAAATCACTTCGGGATTATGCCATGCGGAATGTCACGGATATACAGTCGAGCATTACTAGACCGGCAATCACTGCTAATAATTTTGAGATCAAACCAGCAACCATTCAAATGCTTCAGAATCAATGTCAGTTTGGGGGAGGTCCATTAGATGATCCAAATGAACATATCTTGAGCTTCTTGGAAGTCTGCGACACCTTCTAATTCAACAATGTTTTGGAAGATGCTAAAAGGTTGAGAATGTTCCCATTTAATTTGAAAGACAAAGCACGCAGTTGGTTATATGCTCAGCCCCCTGAATCAATCCATACTTGGGATGACTTGGCTCAAAAATTTCTAGTTAAGTTTTTTCCACCAGCCAAATCAGCAAAACTACGGAATGATACTCATACCTTCGCACAGTTTGATTGGTAATTGTTGTATGAGGCGTGGGAAAGGTTTAAAGATATGCTCCGCAAGTGCCCACACCATGGAATTCCACAGTGGATGTAATTAGCGATATTTTGTGATGGTTTAAAAGCATCCGCATGGGCAAGTATTGACGCAACAGCAGGAGGGGCGATTATGTCTAAAAACCTTGAAGATGCATTTCAGTTGTTAGAAACGATGGCCACCAACAATTACCAGTGGCCCATGACAAGGTCTAATCCTTCGAAAGCAGTGGAAAAGTATGATGTGGATGCGATAACATCTTTACAAGTGCAAGTGTCCGCAATGGCTAAGCAGATGGAATTAATGCTCCCACAATCCACTCATCAGGTAGCTATGGTCTATGAAATTTGTGCTGGGGGTCATACTACGGATCAATGTGCCATCAATCCTGATGCATCACATTATGTGGGGAGTTAAAATAGGTCTACTCAGCCTTATCCGAACCAAAATACATATAATCTGGGGTGGAGAAATCATCCTGGGTTTTCATGGAGCAACAACCAAACTACAGAAGAAGCACCGAGACAACAAAACAATTTCGGGTTTCAGAACCAAACACAACAACCCGTGTGGAAAGCAAGCTGGGAAGAAGCTTTGGAAAGATTTGTTAAGGCATCGGAGAAAAGGCACAAATCAAAATAGAGAACGAGGTGGATACCGAAAAGCATCAAGAGGAGATCTCACAACAGAAAAATTCAGAACCAACCAGTACAATGCCTCCCATACCGTATCCGTAGAGATTTCAGAAATCCAAGTTAGATAAGCAGTTCTCACGGTTTTTGGATATCTTCAAGAAATTGTACATCAACATCCCCTTCGCCAAAGCCTTGGAAATGATGTCGAGTTATGCGAAGTTTATGAAGGAGGTGTTGTCAAAGAAGAGGAAAATGGGTGAATTCGAGACCGTAACATTGATAAAAGAATGCAGTGCTATCATTCAGAATAAATTACTGCCAAAGCTTAAGGACCCAGGTAGCTTTAATATACCGTGCGAGATTGGAAATCAGTTTTTTGGACGAGCTTTGTGTGATTTGGGGGCCAGTATTAATCTAATGCCATTATCCGTCTATAGCTAGTTCAGACTGCAGGCTCTACGCCCAACAAATATTAGTTTGCAACTAGCGGATAGATCGGTTACATATCCACGAGGTATAGTTGAAGATGTGCTAGTAAAAGTGGATGAATTCATCTTCCCCGCGGATTTCTTTATTCTTGATTGTGAAGTGCACAATGAGATTCCGATCATTCTTGGGCGACCATTTTTGGCAACAGGCAGAACATTGATTGATGTTCAAAAAAGTGAATTGACAGTGCGAGTTGAAGATCAAAAGGTCACCCTCAACGTCTTCAAGTCAATGTCATATCCTAAAGAAACAAACGAATGTATGCGGGTGGATATCATGGAGGAATTGGAGAATCATAAATTCAGCACAACTTTTTCAGAAGACCCACTTGAATCTATTTTGTTCGGGGCAGACGAATATGGCATTGAAGAAAATATCGAATACGTCAAAAGGCTAGATACACCATCAGTTTTCTAGAAAAGCACTCAATCCTTCGACACCATAGAAGAACCACCGATGCTAGAGTTAAAGCCATTACGACCCCATTTGCAATATGCTTATTTGGGAAAAGACGAGACCCTACCAGTTATTGTTTCCACGGAATTGACTGATACGCAAAAGGAAAAACTGCTACGGGTTTTGCGAGAATTCAAAACAATAATTGGGTGGACTATATGTGACGCCCCCAAAATAGGTCCATTCCATCCAACCCATTCTGAGTCGCCAAATACATGGTACAGAAATAACTACAACTTTATTATTACAACATATAAACTATTGTCGTCTAGACAATATCCACATACAAATAAATCCCCATCATAATTATTGATACATTATTTTACAAAAATGGTGAGGACTACTAAACAACTCTCTCTAAAACCATCATTACATCCCCCGACTCGTATTCGCTACATTCTCGTCTCCTGAGAAGAAAAATAGAATAACAAGAAAAAGGGTGAGCTCAACTAGCCCAGTAAAAAATATTATGACTAAGATAATGTACAACAAATTATCCTTAGTCTTCAACAGGGAAAAATCTGATAGAATACAATAGACAACAAGTTTTAGATCAACAACTGCAGCGGAAACAACAATTCATTAGAAGAGTTAAGTAGAGAATAAAATCTACTAACATCTATGAATTTAAAAGTCCATCATCAATATTTTATCCCTGTAACATCAATCAATATATATCTCAAAACAAATCAAATATTCATCTTTGCACTACAGGCCAAAGATATTCATCAGTTGGTCATGTTCATCTAAACACCTGTTCATCTTTGCACTACGGCCAAAGATATTCATCAATTGTTCATGTTCATCTCAACACCTGTACATCTTTGCACTATGGGCCAAAGATATTCATCAAGAAATCATTCATCTTTGCACTACAGGCCAAAGATATTCAGTAACACCATCATTTAGGACTGAGGATGATGAAAAATATTTTAAAGGAAACGAATCCAGTGAAACAAAATAACAAGTATTAAGGATTCGTACTCTAAACAATCCGAGTTCAAAAATACTTCATAAATAATCATACTGAAGTAAAATTCAAGAATGATCAAAACATGGATACAATCAAAGCTAGTATCCACAATAGATATTTTAGACGAAAAGGGAAAATTTTCATTTTTCGATGAATAGTGCCGTATTCGTGAATAGTGTCGTATACGTGAATAGTGTCGTATACGTGAATAATAACTCCGACACCAAAAGATAGTAATTTCACAAAAAAACATCTTCACGCTTCGTGAATAGTACTCGTGAATAGTAACTCATGAATAGTAACTCATGAATAGTAACCCCGACATGAAAAAGTTCCAAATTTGATAAAAAGTTCCAACCAATATTTCAACATAATGATATTAAAGAAATAATATCATTTTAGAAGAAAATAACATCCCTTACCTCGAAAGACAGTACTTCTAGTTGAAACACCGGATATAGCTATGACTTGAACTTGCACCGTATAGCAACACTCAAAGTATACTCAAAATACTCACAAGAATACGCTCGATAATATAGAGAGAGAAAACTTCAGTTTCTGGTGTGATTTTCAATTCTAACCTAAGCACTTATTTATAGGAAGTTGCTTAGAACACCAAAGTAGAAAATTTATTATATTATTATTATTATTTCTTCAACTTTCTACGCCAACCTAGAATCTAAAAATCTGCATTCAACACATTCAAATCACATGCTAGACCCACAAAAAATGTTTTTATTATTAAAAATATTTTAAACTTCCAAAAATTAATTATTTCGGAACTCCGGAACTTCAATAATTCATAATAAATAGTCCTTTTACCAGAAAATTTGAATCTTGCGTGTTTTTATAGGAAATTCAATTCTCTACAACTTTGCAGAAGAAAGTTTTTCCAAATTCCAAACATAAATTGACCGAAATCCACAAACGGGCGATTTTACAAGCTATAATCAAATTTTCAGTCAAGAAATAGGTCTACCGACACACAAAATCTGTTTTTAATATTTATTGCAACAAAAATACTCTTTCTCCTCATAAACTCATATATCCCACATTCATTATAAAAATATCACCATTATTATATTATTAAAAATATAATAATATATTTAAATGAATTATTTTATCAGAAAAAAATAAAATATTAATTTTCAACAATTGTCACATTAAAAATTTTCTCCATCTATATCCACATAAAATCAGTATTTTTCTCATCATATGAATCAATAATTAATTATTCACAAATAATATTACAGAATCACAATATTGACAACCAGGTCGTTCCCAGGGAAGAGGGGGCTTTCCAATAAGAATTTCTCCTTACTGGCGCGCAATTAGGTGACCAAACCTCTCCTTAGACAGAACTTTCTAGACATTGCCAATAATGTTATCTAATAATATTATTCAGATAATATGAATTATTGCTTCGATAATGAAAAATACTGTGTAGTGACAATTATTGAAACAACAGTAATATAAAATATCAATGCAGCAATTATTGAATCAATAACATAAAATACTGAACAGTAATTACTGTAACAATTATTGAGTAGTGCCTTCTTACGTAAGAATCAATAATTGGTGCAATACCGTGTGCTACTGTGCAACAACGCGTATTACTTTACTTTACCCACCGGGTATTCCAACAGTATTAACGGCAACAACTACGCTGTTTTTTATAAACAACTTATACTTGTCGTTTTCTTCATCCAATCGCTTTCCGTTATGGGGCCCACAAAAGACTGCGCCGTCGTACGAATATTCCCCGACAGCAAGAATATTCCACGATCAAATGAATATTCTCCGACAACAATGAATATTTTATAACCACCTACTTATTTAAAATATTTGCGCATTTTACCCATAACTAACCACATTAATCAAATTCACCCTTACTATTTAAAAAAATAAATAAAGAAAATTTATTTAAAAAAATTCGGGGTCTTATAACCTCCCCTCCTTATGAAATTTCGTCCTCGAAATTGACGTACGTAACTGGTGTTTCGAAAAGGTAAAGATACCTCGCTTTCATTTCTGTTTCCAACTCCAATGTCATTTCCTCTATAGCATGATTCCTCCACAAAACTTTAACTTGTGGTATGACCTTCGTGCGTAGGACATGCTCCTTCCTATCCAAAATCTTGACAGGCACCTCCTCGTACGTTAAGTCTTTGGCTATCTCATCCGGTTCTAACTCAATAACATGGTTTGAGTCGTCCACATCGGTACATAAAAAAAACGTTATCAACACACGACATACTTAGCGGTAAAACGAGTCTATAGGCCACAGTTCCTATTCGATCGAGGATTTCAAATGGACTAATAAATCGAAGGTTTGAGCTTTGCTCACATCGCCAATTCTCGCTTTTGGAATAACAACTTCTTGCACCTCCTTCTTCAAATTCATCAGCTCCAGTGTGTAGCTTGAACAACTTTAACTTTATCGATTAAAGTCGATTATACTCGTATATCATCACGTGGATACCTAGAGTTTTCATCTCCATCTCTATTATTTGTAAATTATATGAAATGAATCTTTGACAATATCGTACTCATACTCGTATACGATCTTTTACTCAACACGTCAGCTACCACGTTCGTTTTTCTAAGACGGTATGGTCAGAACATGTGCCGAAATGAGTCTCCTCTTGGGTTCTTCGAAGCTCTTCCCACATTCCTTGCTCCATTCGAATTTTGTATCTCTACGAGTCAACTGCATTAATGGAATAGCGATTCGAGAATATTCTTCAACGAATCTCCGATAATAATCAACTAAGCCTAGAAAGCTACGTATTTCGATTACCGACTTAGGTTGTTCTCAACTATGGCTCATATCCCAATCTTGGATAGCACGTCACAATGACACCTATCAGTTTACTATCGCACGAACATGGCGTCCCCTACGGAGAGTCTGGCTTTTGTGCATTCCACAAAGGAAGCCACAAGATAAAGGTTCGGGTACCAAATTCTATAGTTAAATTATTAACTCCTGAAGTTCAATAGGAGCCATGAGATTTTTTAGAAATGGGTTTTGTACCGGGTTCAAAGTCGATACAAAATTCAATATCACGCTCTGGGAGTAGGCCAAGAAATTCTTCAGAAAATACGTCAGAAAATTCACTAACAACAGAAATATCATTTAAATCTGATGTACTTTTGTTCAAGTCCATGACATGGGCTAAGAAAACATGACATCCATTTTTTAATAAACGAATGACTTCATGGCTTGATATAAAAATGTTTGACTTCAATGGTTTGATTGCTTGAGTTCGAATATCAGGTTGCTTAGGAATATGAAAACTAACAACCTTACAAAAGCAATTAATTTTGGCATGATGAGTAGTTAACCTTAAAATCACATCAAAAGCAAATATCTCTATAGAAATAAGGTTAACAGGTAATGTGATTGTGCCAACTTGAATCAAGCAAGATTTATAAACAACGGATATAATGAAAGTTTCTCCTAACGGAGTCTCCATAAATAGGTCAAAGTCTAATTTCTCTGTAGTCAAGTCCAAACGTTGAGCGCAAGCAAGAGAGATAAAAGAATGGGTAGAACTGGTATCTAGTAAGGTATAAACTTCGCAAGAATTTATAACTAACTAACCCGTGCTAACTTCGTTTGGGTTCTTCGTATTTTGACCGATCACGACAAACGCACTTCCAGGAACCGTTGACTTTGACTTTTCTGGGACATCCTTTTGAATCACCGTCCCCGCTGGAATTGGTTTCGCTACCGCACAATCTCGAGCGATATGTCCTTCCTTTCCACAATTATAGCATACCTTAAACTGTTGTGGGCAGTTTGGGATGATATGTCCATCTTTCCAGCATTTGTAACATACGACCGGTGGTCTTTCTCCTCCCTTGGAACCAGTTGCTGCTGGCACTGTCGTCTTCACATGGTCGTTGTTAAATCTCCTCTTTTTAAAATCTCCTCCCGACTCGCTTCTTCTATTTTCATGGCCACGATTACCACCAGAGTGGTTACCGCCTTTGTCCATATTCTTCTTTCTCCACTGGTTATCGTTATTCTGATGACTGCTATCTTCGGTATGATCCTGGTTATGGTCCCTCGGTTGAATGTACTCGTTATCTCGCTCTAATAACTGAGCCCTGTTGACAACATCTGAATAGATAGAAAATTTATGAGAAATGAGATACTGACGTATGCCGGGTTTCAAACCTCTCAGAAACATCCGCGTCATACGTTCCTCATTCTCCACCAAATGAGGTGCAAACCTGGATAACTCCGTGAACTTCGCCTCGTACTGGGACACCGTCATGTTATTATGCTCTAGTCTAATAAACTCCACTTCCTTCATATGGCGAATACTTTCAGGAAAGTATTTTTCGTTGAAAAGTTTCTGAAACGTTTCCCAAGACATGCTGAGTACGACTGGATGTGTACGCTTCACAGACTCCCACCAGTAGTCTGCCTTGCCACGGAACATAAAGGTGGCGAATGGAACCTTCTGTTCCTCCGTGCATCCCAAGACATCAAATATCTTGGTAATTTGCTTGACCCATGTTTCTGCCATGATCGGATCGGGCTTTCCCTTAAATTCTGGTGGTCCCAACTCTTTGAACTGCTTGGCTGTGACCACACGTGAATTGCTATCATTTCCTCCTGTATTTTGAACACGAGTCTCCCTCGTCTGGTTTTGTATGAACTGCAAAAAGCTCCTAAACATCCCTTCGTTCATCGTCTGCTCAGTGGTGTTGTTCACAGGAGGTACATTGTCAGCCTGTTGCACGTTCTCCTCGTTGGTAAGTACAGGCATCTCCACGGTCTCATTTACTCCACTGTTAACATTCTCGGTTGCCATTCTTAAATACTGCCATAAAACAAGGGTTAATTAAGTAAATCACATATCACATAATATCCCTATATACTGACCAACTAACAAATAAGCTTAGGTAGGACACACTAGCGAAGGAATTACTCGTCTCTCCCCTCTTAGTTTTATTCCCCGATCTCCGCCAGAGATCATATCCCTAAGCTCTGATACCAACTGTGACGGCCCCAAAATAGGTCCATTCCATCCAACCCATTCTGAGTCGCCAAATACATGGTGCAGAAATAACTACAACTTTATTATTACAACATATAAATTATTGTCGTCTAGACAATATCCACATTCAAATAAATCCCCATCATAATTATTGATACATTATTTTACAAAAATGGTGAGGACTACTAAACAACTCTCTCTAAAACCATCATTACATCCCCCGACTTGTATTCGCTACATTCTCGTCTCCTGAGAAGAAAAATAGAACAACAAGAAAAAGGGTGAGCTCAACTAGCCCAGTAAAGAATATTATGACTAAGATAATGTACAACAAATTATCCTTAGTCTTCAACAGGGAAAAATCTGATAGAATACAATAGACAACAAGTTTTAGATCAACAACTGCAGCGGAAACAACAATTCATTAGAAGAGTTAAGTAGAGAATAAAATCTACTAACATCTATGAATTTAAAAGTCCATCATCAATATTTTATCCCTGTAACATCAATCAATATATATCTCAAATCAAATCAAATATTCATCTTTGCACTACAGGCCAAAGATATTCATCAGTTGGTCATGTTCATCTAAACACATGTTCATCTTTGCACTACGGCCAAAGATATTCATCAATTGTTCATGTTCATCTCAACACCTGTACATCTTTGCACTATGGGCCAAAGATATTCATCAAGAAATCATTCATCTTTGCACTACAGGCCAAAGATATTCAGTAACACCATCATTTAGGACTGAGGATGATGAAAAATATTTTAAAGGAAACGAATCCAGTGAAACAAAATAACAAGTATTAAGGATTCGTACTCTAAACAATCCGAGTTCAAAAATACTTCATAAATAATCATACTGAAGTAAAATTCAAGAATGATCAAAACATGGATACAATCAAAGCTAGTATCCACAATAAATATTTTAGACGAAAAGGGAAAATTTTCATTTTTCGATGAATAGTGCCGTATTCGTGAATAGTGTCGTATACGTGAATAATAACTCTAACACCAAAAGATAGTAATTTCACAAAAAAACATCTTCACGCTTCGTGAATAGTACTCGTGAATAGTAACTCGTGAATAGTAACTCATGAATAGTAACTCGTGAATAGTAACTCATGAATAGTAATCCCGACATGAAAAAGTTCCAAATTTGATAAAAAGTTCCAACAAATATTTCAACATAATGATATTAAAGAAATAATATCATTTTAGAAGAAAATAACATCCCTTACCTCGAAAGACAGTACTTCTAGTTGAAACACCGGATATAGCTATGACTTGAACTTGCACCGTATAGCAACACTCAAAGTATACTCAAAATACTCACAAGAATACGCTCGATAATATAGAGAGAGAAAACTTCAGTTTTTGGTGTGATTTTCAATTCTAACCTAAGCACCTATTTATAGGAAATTGCTTAGAACACCAAAGTAGAAAATTTATTATATTATTATTATTATTATTTCTACAACTTCCTACGCCAACCTAGAATCTGAAAATCTGCATTCAACACATTCAAATCACATGCTAGACCCACAAAAAATGTTTTTATTATTAAAAATATTTTAAACTTCCAAAAATCAATTATTTCGGAACTCCGAAACTTCAATAATTCATAATAAATAGTCCCTTTGCCACAAAATTCGAATCTTGCGTGTTTTTATAGGAAATTCAATTCTCTACAACTTTGCAGAAGAAAGTTTTTCCAAATTCCAAACATAAATTGACCGAAATCCACAAACGGACGATTTTACAAGCTATAATCAAATTTTCAGTCAAGAAATAGGTCTACCGACACACAAAATCTGTTTTTAATATTTATTGCAACAAAAATACTCTTTCTCCTCATAAACTCATATATCCCACATTCATTATAAAAATATCACCATTATTATATTATTAAAAATATAATAATATATTTAAATGAATTATTTTATCAGAAAAAAATAAAATATTAATTTTCAACAATTGTCACATTAAAAATTTTCTCCATCTATATCCACATAAAATCAGTATTTTTCTCATCATATGAATCAATAATTAATTATTCACAAATAATATTACAGAATCACAATATTGACAACCAGGCCGTTCCCAGGAAAGAGGGGGCTTTCCAATAAGAATTTCTCCTTACTGGCGCGCAATTAGGTGACCAAACCTCTCCTTAGACAGAACTTTCTAGACATTGCCAATAATGTTATCTAATAATATTATTCAGATAATATGAATTATTGCTTCGATAATGAAAAATACTGTGTAGTGACAATTATTGAAACAACAGTAATATAAAATATCAATGCAGCAATTATTGAATCAATAACATAAAATATTGAACAGTAATTACTGTAACAATTATTGAGTAGTGCCTTCTTATGTAAGAATTAATAATTGGTGCAATACCGTGTGCTACTGTGCAACAACGCGTATTACTTTACTTTACCCACCGGGTATTCCAACAGTATTAACGGCAACAACTACATCGTTTTTTATAAACAACTTATACTTTTCGTTTTCTTCATCCAACCGCTTTCCGTTATGGGGCCCACAAAAGACTGCGCCGTAGTACGAATATTCCCCGACAGCAAGAATATTCCACGACCAAACGAATATTCCCCGATAACAATGAATATTTTATAACCACCTGCTTATTTAAAATATTTGCGCATTTTACCCATAACTAACCACATTAATCAAATTCACCCTTACTATTTAAAAAAATAAATAAAGGAAATTTATTTAAAAGATTTCGGGGTCTTACACTATAGCTGACATTCGAGGTATTAGCCCATCATTCTGCATGCATAAAATCTTAATGGAGGAAGGGACGAAACCAACCATCGAGATGCAAAGAAGGCTAAACCCCATCATGAAGGAGGTGGTGAAGAAGGAAATAATAAAGTGGTTGGATGTTGGCATTATTTACCCAATCTCAGATAGTTCGTGGGTAAGTCCTGTACAATGCGTACTAAAGAAAGGGGGTATGACAGTGGTAAAGAATGAAGCGAATGAGCTCATCTCTACTCGAACAGTTACGGGGTGGAGAGTGTGCATGGACTACCGCAAGTTAAATAAAGCCACACGGAAGGATCAATTTCCCTTACCATTCATTGATCAGATGTTGGATAGGCTAGCAGGACACTAGTTCTATTGTCTCTTGGATGGTTATTCGGGATATAATCAAATTGCTATTGCACCGTAGAATCAAGAGAAAATGACATTCACATGCCCATACGGTACGTTTGCATTTCGACAAATGTATTTTGGTCTATGCAATGCACCAGCAACTTTCCAGCGGTGCATGATGGCGATCTTCTCTGATATGCTTGAGAAAAATTTGGAGGTATTTATGGACGATTTTTCCGTGTTTAGTGATAGCTTTGATCTCTGCTTGCAAAATCTGATGTTAGTATTGAAATGATGCGTGGAGACTAATCTAGTTCTTTACTGGGAAAAATGTCACTTCATGGTGATGGAAGGGATTATTCTTGGGCATAGGGTTTCTGCAGCCGGACTTGAGGTGGATAAAGCAAAGTTTGAGACTATTGAGAAATTACCACCTCCATCATCTGTGAAGGGAATCCGGAGCTTTTTGGGACATGCGGGTTTCTATCGACGTTTCATCAAAGAGTTTTCAAAAATCTCAAAACCCTTGTGTTCCTTGTTAGAGAAAGATGTGCCTTTCAAACTAGATCAGTCATGTATCGAGGCATTCGAGATTCTTAAGAAGAAGTTGGTATCTTCTCCGATCATTATGGCGACCGATTGGTCTCTACCATTCGAATTGATGTGCGACGCCAGCGACTATGCAGTGGGAGCAGTTTTGTGTCAACGTCACAACAAAATCTTCCATACACTTTATTACTCAAGCAAGACGTTGATAGGTGCTCAGTTGAACTACACAACCACCGAAAAAGAACTACTTATAGTTGTGTTCACCTTCGACAAATTTAGAGCATACCTCATCGGAACCAAGGTCATTGTCTACACAGACCATTCTGCAATCAAGTATTTAATCGAAAAGAAGGATGCCAAATCGAGGTTAATCCATTGGGTGTTACTGCTGCAAGATTTTGATTTGGAGATCCGGGATAGAAAGGGTACAGAAAATCAAGTAGCAGATCACTTATCGCGGTTGGAAAATGATGAGGTGCAGAGGAAGGACAATGCATTGATTAACGAAAAATTTTTGGACGAACAACTTCTACGAGTGACCACAACACTGCCTTGGTATGCTGATTATGTGAACTATATGGTTGCTAAGGTGTTACCTCCGGATTTGAACTCGCTGCAACGAAATAAATTCCTACATGACGTAAAGCAATATTATTGGGATGAACTGTTCTTGTTTAAAGCCTGCACAGATCAAATGATTAGACGTTGTGTACCTCATGAAGAGATGGACAGTATCTCAGGTCATTGCCATTCATCCGATTATGGAGGACATTATTTCGGAGATCAAACTGCGACCAAGGTATTACAATCTGGATTTTACTGGCCTTCGTTATTCAAGGATGCATATCTCTATGTGCTAAAGTGTGACAGATGCCAACACATTGGTAATATCTCCAAGCGAAACGAGATGCCACCCAACTCTATTTTGGAGGTAGAATTGTTCGATGTTTGGGGCATCGATTTCATGGGACCGTTCCCCTCATCGTTCAATAATCAGTATATTCTGTTGGCGGTGGATTATGTTTCCAAATGGGTAGAAGCCGCAGCCTTACCCACAAATGACGCTAACGTAGTCCTCCGATTCTTGAAGAAAAATATTTTCACGCATTTTGGGACTCCTCGGGCAATAATACGTGATGAGGGAACACATTTTTGCAACAAGCAGTTCACAAAGTTACTGGTGAAATATGGGGTTCGACATAAAATCGCCGTTGCATATCACCCTCAAACCAATGGCCAGGCTGAGGTCTCGAATAGGGAGGTCAAGAGGATTCTGGAAAAGGAGGTCAATCCGACACGAAAATATTGGTCTTTACGTCTTGATGATGCTCTATTGGCATATCGTACATCATATAAGAATCCGATCTATATGTCACCTTATCGTATGGTTTATGGAAAAGCGTGTCACCTTCCAGTTGAGCTAGAATGTAGTGCATACTGGGCCATTCGGAAGCTCAATTTTGATGAACAAGCAGCGAGTGAGCGAAGGTTACTGCAGTTGAATGAGATGGACGAATTCCGCTTTAACGCATATGAGAATGCAAAACTTTACATGGAAAAAGTCAAAGCTTGGCATGATAAGAAAATTCTCGATAAAACCTTTGAATCGGGCCAACAATTTTTGCTTTTCAATTCGAGATTGCGTTTATTCCCAGGGAAACTGAAATCACGTTGGTCAGGACCTTTTACAGTCGTATCTGTTGCCCCACATGGTAACATTGAGATCGAAAAACCCAATTCAAATTGCAAATTCAAGGTTAACGGTCAGCAACTCAAACATTACTAGAGTGGACCAATTAAAAGGAAAACGACGGTCATAAATCTCTCCGACCCAGCGAACAATTGAACAAACTAGAACAGTCAGGTCGTCGACAGTAAAACTGTGATAACCCCGAACCCGGGCCCCAAATCGCCGCAGATTCGGTACACTGTTACTATCACTAAATTTGGAAGATATAAATATAAATTGTTTATACATTACATTACACACTATTCCCCAAGGTCGAGTAACCTTAACTTATACACAATTCATAAACTTTCTAACATATAAGACATTTATCAAATTATACTATTACAAGATAGCCGCACTTTATATCCCAAGCTGAACTTGGCCTTAACCTTTTCCTGTATCCGAACTCATTCACCTTATCTGCAATGTTTTATCATGATATAGCAAGGGTGAGCATGAAAGTTTCCCAGCAAGTTTATATACAATAATATAACGATATATCATGATTGAAGAGTATGAATAATGGGCTTGCTATAATTCATCAATATAATTGAGAACTAGCAAGAACAAATTTTTGACTGAACAAGTATTATACATGAACAAACATTTCTGAACCAACTAGTAATGAAGGTGATCAGCCTTTCATACTTGACTTATACATGCAAGATGTACAGAATACAATTTTCGTGGCAAGCAGCAATGATTAACCATAAGCTTGAAGAAACTACTCTTATTAGAGTTAAGTAAAAGAAACTTGCCTGAACCGTTGATTACCGCAACGCAATTTAATAACGCTTTACCCCGAAGACCTAATATTAGTAATATAGATCTCCAATAATTAGAATAATATCATCACGGTATAATACTGTTATATTTATATCCACAGAATAACCTAAACACATTACCACATAACCCTATAAGTCTATACAGCATATAAGACTTAGTATCAGGTCAAACTATTTCAGTCTGACTTGAAACTGACACAATTCTAACATCCCGACGGTCTAGTCGGACGAATATCAAGTTTAAGTTCAATTAAACTCTGCCTAAACACTTAACAATTATCATAGATAATTTCTAATTAGACAAAACATTTTTCCTAGGCTCGTAATAATTTTCGGATAATTATTACCATTTATCAACATTTTTCAATCCTTAAAACCGTATTTAAATTAATTAAATACCACATAATTTCTAAATCATTAATATTCATTTAATATAAAATATTAATAAAAATCATAACATAATATTATAATATAATTATAATATATCAAAGTATTTTTAATACCTTAAAATCATAATTATATGATTTTTAAACACTTAAATCCATTATCTGATAATTAATATTAATATTAAAATATTAATATTTTTATGACTAAATATCAAAAGTTATAATTTATAACTTAAAATATTTTTAGATCACTTAAATCATTTTTATATAATTTATAAAGCATTAATTCTATTTTTCTTAATTTATTTAATATATTTATTAAATAAACTAATTATCATTAATATTGATTAATTAATGAATTTCATCCCAAAATATTAAAAGTCATCAAAAATAACTTAAAATATTTTCTTATACCATAATATTATTTTTCATGAATTAAAACCATTTTTAAATAATTTATTTAATATTGTAATTAAATAAATAAATACCATTTATATTCCAAAAATAATAAATATTTTTGAAATATACTTAAAATAATTAAAAACTATTTTTCAGACTTTAAAATAATTTTTTAGAATTTATTTTGTATTTTTAATAATTAAAAACCATTTTTTCTAATTTTTTAATTAATTTCTGGAAAATAATAATAAAACTGTCGCTGTAGACCTTTAGCGACACTTGTCTGTCGCCTTAGGTGTTCTTGGCTCAAGAACACTGACAATTCAGTGTGTGAGGGGGCTGGTTTGACCGGCTTTAACTTTGTGTGTAATCAGTTTCTGAACCATCTTAAACCGGGAATGTATAGCTGAAATGTAATACTACAACTAGAAATCATCAACTTGGTCATAACACAAACACACAAGGAGATCTGATCTCCCAAAGTTTCTGTCAGACGTCACTTGGGTTTTCAAGAAACCCAGGCAGTTCGAGGGTCCAGCTTCATGCTCGATTATTTTGATGTTACGATCATCAAACCAGTGGTTTCGTGGTTTATATCTTTAGTACACGTACCAAGGAACAATTTCATAACAACAACTCAGTCTATAAACAACTAAATCACCAGATATGATCTGGTCAAAGCCTGTCAGAATTCATGCAAAAACCATTTCTGGAATTTTCCAGAATTTCAAGTTATGGTCGAGAGGTCTACTTTGACCTATTGTATTAATCATCCTGTTAACTGTTTATGGAATATTATGGCATGTAATTAAAGTATATATAACATACTATAATCTAGTTACAACAACATTAACAAATATCAACATATCTGACAAACCCAGACCTTCAAAATTCTTGTCAGACGCTCATTACCACTTTCTGGGTTTACCCAGAAAGTTCATGGTCATGCCCGGTCAACGGGTTTTGACTCATAATAACTCCCGATCTACAACAGATATGGACTTGATTCTTTTTGTATCTTAAAGACCACATAGCAGACTACAAGTTAAAAGCTTTAAACATCAAAAACACTTAATACACACGGATCTATGGTGTCTGGCATATAGCTGTCAGACGAAAATTTTTCCATTTTCCAGATTTCAAAAATCACCAAAATCGTGCATCTAGATGTTATAGATCCTTGATATATCAACCCAGATCACTTATAAACACCATATTGCATAACTTTAACAAATCAATTTCATCAATTAACAAAGAATCATAGGATTTCTAGATTTTGGGATTTTATACCTTTTGAGCTTTGATTTTCGATTATGACTTTTTGATCTGTTTCTGGTACACGTGGGCCTTGAATTTAGACTGAAATAATATTGGGATTTCGTTGGTTTGAGAGAGAATAGGAGTTGGTAAGAGCAAAAATTGAATTTGGCTAAATTTTTAGACACTTTCTCTCTTCAAATCCTTATATAATTTGCTTGATAGCATGTTGTAGCTGCTATAATAGGCTGAGTTGTTGGATTTGTAGCATGTGGAGTTGGTGGAGTGGTTCAACCACTCAAGATTATGACAAGATTTGCAAGCTACAATTATAAAATGTAACATAAGGGCATTATTGTCATTTCCTTTAATTTCTAGATTTCTCAATTGTTGCAACCCTTAGGGTTTAGGGTTTGGAGCATTTTAGGGTTTAGGTTTTAACCCTTAACTTTGAAAATTTTAATTTCTAACATTTCCGAATTTCGGTTATAAAAATGAAAAAAATTAATATTTCTAACTTATAATTAAAATTTTCTAATTATATAAAAATTTCTTAATCATAAATTCATTCTTGCTAATTAGGATTAACATTTCATAATTACAATCGCTAATAAAGCAATTAAGGTCAAAATGGTCATTAGGGTTCCAAAAATTGAAAATTAGTGTTTGTTAATTAATTAACCTTTACCCTAATTAATACTTAATTAATACCACTAAAGCATTAAAATTCTCCGTTATATTCCCTGATTAGGGTTTCATTTTATCAGAATCTGAAACTAAGGTTTTCAGATCTGGTATTAGGGTTTTCTAATAATCAATTAAGATTTTAGATAATTCATTAGGGTTTTTCCTAATTAATAAAAATTATTGGCGTTTAACCTTGTACATATATTGCATTCCCAATCTAGGGTTTTCAATATCCGATTTAGGATTTCGGACTCCCGGAACTGAAACTAGGGTTTCCAGAACCGATTTCTAGAGTTTCTTATTAGACGTTAGGGTTTTCTAACTGAACGTTGCCGTTCTTAATATAAACTTAGGGTTTGTCACAGATATAATTTATCTGATCAACCCATGACCCTTAACCACAGTCTAAACACATCATTAACCATATACACAGAACATAATCTCATAAATCCTTAATCCTGAATAATTCACCTATATCCTTCACAGAATTTTGAAATCCTCAAAATTTCATCCTAATAACATCAAACGCATACACTTATTTTCTATCTAGGTTTATTATTTAACCTTAAATCAATCATTTAAGATTTTTATAAATTGTCTAATTTCTCGGGTTGTCACAAAAACAAGCGCTTCTTGGGAGGCAACCGAATTAATTTTATTTTATTTTATCTTATTTTTCTTTATTTCATTTTATTTCTTGGAGTATTTTATTTTATTCTTTTTATCTATTGCTTAAATTGTCTTTATTTTTAGCATTAGAGAGTAGAGTTACTCATCATGGCGGGTGATTAATTAAATTACATGTTGCAGGTGAACAGAGGTGTGCACGCGGAAGTCTTGAGGCTGCTGCCTAATAGCACCCCGGCGCTGCCAAATGACCATAAACAAGCGCCTCGGCGCTAAGGGGTTAATCAAGTTACTGACCAAGAGCGCCTCGGCGCTGCTGGCATACACAAACATAGCGCCCCGGCGCTAGAGCATTACTGAACATTCTACTTATGAGCGCCCCGGCGCTGTCCTCCTTCTCTTAATCAGCGCCCCTGCGTTGTTTCCCCATACAAATATAGCGCCCCGACGCTAATGGTCGGCCAAGAGTCCTAAATTGGTTTTAACTGCTGAACGGTTACACTTCTTCCCTTTATTAGCACACGTCTCTTCCCTCTCGATCTCCTACACGCTCACTTTCTCCCTTTCATTTGGCTACACTGAAATTGTAAGGCTTCTTATTCTAGGGTTCCATCCTTCAGTAGTGACTCAATCTTTTTTTTTCTTACAATCATCTACCAAGGTATGTTCCATGTTTTACTTTTATTTTCGTGCAACAAGCATGGGTATTGATTTGTTTGGTAAGTGTTCTATACTCGGATGTGTCTCTCATCTATAGATACACGTTTTTGTTGTTCCATCTTGCATAATGGTCATAAATTGCTTACTTGAAAGTAGATGTTGCATCAATGGGATATTTTTGATTACTAAGAGGTATGACTTGAAAGTAACTTAGTGCAAATCTAAGTAATTGATGTGTTGCCTCTTAGATGTTTGATGGATTTCCTGAATGAACAATCCTTTCCACATGCACACTTATAACTATGTATAATCACTATCACTCTTGACCCATGTACCACCAAAATGCGTTCAATTTACTGTAGCACTTGTTCTTGACTCCCATCACACATACTGACTTAGAGTGAGGATGGTATATATTGATCTATGTATATCTTTTACTACACTCTACAATCATTCTTTTGGGCATCTCTTGTGTTGCATGTGCCAACTCTATAAACGGCTGAGCCTATGACCCCATCGGTACATTTGTGCCTATACCAGTGTTCTTTTGTCAAACATCATCCCCGCAAATGTGCTTAATGTCCATATATTTTTCAAAGTTTGGGGGTCGAATCATACATCGATTTATTAAAATTCCAAAATCTATGCAATACTAATATACATATGCTTGTACTTGCAGATTTGCTTTATGGCATCGAAACGACAGCGTAGTGAAAGATCAGGGACAACCTCGTCTCCACCTCCAAGATTTGACAACCGCCGATTTGTCAGTCTCGCAGCTCAGGAAAGGTACAACCAAATGGCTACTAGGTCATTGGTTCTGGAACGTGGGTTTTGTCCGGATCCAGCTAAGGATGGTGACATGGCAATTATGATAGTCGAAAAAAATTGGTTCACACTCACCGCCCAGCCTGATCCCACGGTCATAGCAGCGGTGAAAGAATTTTACGCCAACGTGCCCGAGCATGATCATTATACAGTCTTCTTCAGGGGAAAAACAGTGGAAATTGGTGAAGAAGACTTTAATGCATGTTATCAGCTGCCAGTAGAAGGTTTTCAAGATGAATATGCTAGGCTTGTGAGTGATGGGCCAAATTACGAGCAAATAATTCGTGAGCTTTGTCAGCCAGGCATTACATGGACGGTTCAGGAACGCTGAAACATGACCTTCCCGCTATCGAATCTCAACTTATATGGGAAGGCATGGTATGCGTTTATTTGCGCAAAACTCATGCCATGCACCCATGTGAGTCATGTTACCAGGGAACGTGCAGTGCTTCTTTACGCAATCGTCAAAGGATTTAAAATTGATGCGGGCCATCTCATTTTGCAATCTGTCCTTCGAGCATCTCGTGGAAGTACCACTGGAGGGTTACCACATCCGTCACTCATCTGCGTACTATGTGAATAGTTCGGCATCAAATAGAAGTCAGACGAGATGATACACAAGCCTATGCCAGTGCTGGACCATAAGTTAATCAGCAGGTACAAAGTGTGGACTGGGGGAGCAAATCACCCTAGGGGATTGGGTTTTATAATTCCTCAAGTTGAGAAATCTCAAGTTCTATCCTCCCAGGCTCCACCTACTTACGGTCCCTCGTCTGTTGCGTATCAAAGTGTGGTTCCCGAAGCTGTTCAACGAGAAATCAATGGTTGGTTCTATAATCTTGAAGCCCAAAATGTCCGCCTGTCTGAGCGCCAAGATGTTATTTTTAAGTATTTAGTTGATCAATTTACCGCCCAGAATGCGATGAATGCCCAGCAATTTCCAAATGTTAGTCTCAGTCAGTTTCCGTCTGCTCCAGTCCTGCCAGTCTTTCCCCCGTCCGATCTAGAGATGAGCGAGGATGATGATGATCAAGCCGCTGCTTAACCTCATCAGGGAAGTCCTCTATTTTTGTTTTTTTTTGTTTTATCTTTCGCATGAGGGCATTGCTCTAGATAAGTTTGGGGGTAGTATCAACTGTTGAGTTTTATTGTTCTTAGTTGCATGTTTTATTTTCTTAATTGCATAAGTAAATTTGTTTTTAGTTTTCATGTTAATTCCAGCTTTTGATAGTGAGTATATTCGAAGGCCAATGATGAACTTAAAATTGCATGAACAAGTCTAGTAAGGATTGTTGAGTCAGTAATATGATATTCTTGATAAGATTTGAATTCCTATCTATTTGACACTGATGTTTTAAGGATAGCACTTTTGGAAAGATGACCATGTAAGCAATGATAGTTTAAATGGATAGATAATAGTGTTCTCACGGTTGAATTCTAGTGAAATGAAGGAACAAGTTAAGTAGCTAGTGAAGACTGAAGTTAGACTTGAGCTTAAAGTGGGGACAATATATGGAATATATAAGCTTTTATGTTGAAAAAAAAGTCTTGTTTCGGGGCCTTTGTTACTTGATCAAGTACGCCCGAAGGGGTATCTTAAAACCTAGCGCCCTTAAGGTCTTATATGGTCTGGGAGTCATTGGTCAAAAGCTCGCTAAGGGGTAGCACTGTTAGCCTAATGGAATGAGACATTGCACAGTTATGTTATCATGTTGAATTCTGAATTTTGGTGATTGTCTAATTTCAGTTGAATTTAGTTTATTTAATGCGTTCTTAAGTTGGACTGTATGACGCTTATTAAGAACTTTATTATCTTTCAGATTTGTGCTTGTCATTGGTTATCATGGTTGTTTAACACACACTCACAATATCAGTAATAACAGATTTTGATTGATTAATTGTTGGGATATTGTTGATCTGTTTGAACATGAAGTATTAGCATGTATTTGCGATTTTTCTGAGACCTATGGATATTCGTTAACTATTGAATATCTAGAATTAAGGTCCTTTAGTTAGTTTGCATTTGCATGATGTTTAGTTAATTGTGTTGTATTTTGTTGCCTGAGGACATGCAACGATTTAAGTTTGGGGTACTTGATGATTGGGTAATATACCCATGAATTAATTACGTTTAACCTTAATTTGTTGTGTGATCGAAGCATTTTAGAATTATTTTACTTGTTTTAGTGTGTTGTGGCAGGATTGTACGTTGTGGGAGCGATTGGGAGCAATTGGGCTGAAAAAGGAGGCATGAGGCATTTTCTGCTCAAGAGCGCTGGGGCGCTGTTTCATAGGCTAAATATAGCGTCGGGCGCTAGTCCTCGGTCAGCTCAGGAAGAAGCGCACGAGTGAAGAACAGGCGTGGGATTTCTATTGACTTGTTGTGACTTTATTTAAGGAGTATTGGAAGCCTAATTGGGTTAGGATTGTTGAAATTGGGCAGAATAATATAAATTGGTTTATTCTTATTGAATTGAGGTACCTCTACACAATTGAAGACTGGAGCAAGGAGGAAGAACAGATCTGAAGGCTACAACATGGAGTTTCTCTTCCCCTTTATTCTTTTAATTGCGTAACTTCTAAAAGATGATTTATCAATTATTTGTGGTTTTTATTTGCGTTATGAACTAATTCTTTTTATTAAGATTCCAATGGAACCTTTTATGGTTATGAATTGATTATTTAATTTATTCCAATTATTTATGTTGAAGTGAATTGTTCATCATGCCTTGTATTTATTGATTAAATATCTGGCCAATAATTACCAGGTTACTCTAGATGGAATCGAGAGAGGAATTTTAGAGTTAGAACTGGGTAGGGTGACATGCGACTTAAATATTTGCACAGTGAATAACTAGGTTTATGAATAGAATGAGAATATCTATTTGCCGCATGTAACACATAAGGAATTAGGATTGTAACGAGTTTAATTCAATTGTTTTGTATAGAGATATAGCAAAATTAATTTGGGTTAAATAGAAGGAAATTGATCACTCGAGAGAGGGCTTTTGGCACTTGAGAATTCCTGTTAACAATTCAGTAGGCATAATAATTGGGATAATTGAATAATTGATTTAATAATCATAATTGGGGAAATTGGAGTCTTAATTATCATTCATCTGCATTTAAATAATTGTCAATTTGTTTTTGCTTTCTTTTAACATAATTTCTTAAATACAATTGCAATTAGTTTTCTTAGTTTTAGCATAATTTCTTAATAATCATAATTTTTGGTTGTTTAAATAAAATTGAATTGATATAGTACTAGTAGTTGGAGTTTATTAATTAGAATTCTTTGAGGGATCGACACTCTAATTTATCACTATATTACTTGTTGATCGTGTATACTTGCATGTTTGCTTTGATTGTGAAATCAACCAACACTTCCTCATAAGCATCTTCAGCTCTTGCCCTCTTAACAACTTCTTCTCTCAGCTTGTTCTTTAGTTTAGCGACCACTTTGATCAGTTGTTCTTTCTCTCCTTCAGTCTGTACTAGTTTCTCCTCGACATTTGTCAGTCGTTCTTCACGATCCTGGATCTCGCCGTCTTTTTGTGTCATTGCAGTCTGTTGTTCAGCTACTATCTCTTGTAACTCCTCAACAGTATCTTGAAGTTCCACATTACGGTCATGCACCTCATCGTATATACGGCCAACTATCGAGTTAAGTGGAATCCTTTCCTCCTCGTCCTCTTCATCCCTCTGTGGCAGCTCCACGGGATCTTCCTAATCTGTTTCTACATCATCATCATCATCATCATCATCTTCGACCACCGTGAGCAATGGGGCTGACTCTCGTGGAATTAGTTGTTCCCAAACCACTTGAATGTCAAGAGATTCCTCCTCTCCAGGCATCTGAAGACCCTCCTCCCTAGCTTGACTGGATTCTCCGACATTAGTCATCCTGACAACAAAGTTTTAAAGTTTTAATTACTAATCATTACTACTCAACACTCACGAGTACATAAATTATAATCTCATAAGCATATAAGTGTTTTATTACTTCTTTCTTAAAACTCGATAAGAGTTATCTCCACTATCTTTTCAAAGGTTACTTCCTAAGGCTTTTTCCCCCACCTAAGGTTCATAACCTAAAGCTTTGATACCAACTTGTGACACCCCCAAATCCTAGTACTTCATTTCCTCAAGATTTGGTGTTCACTTAATCAAAACATTCATTTCTAACTACCCAATCATAATAAAATTGAATAATAAAACCTACCCATACATGATTAAACTTAAATAAAAATATCCCAGGTTATCTAACCTTTAATCATCATTCAAATGTGGACAACATTACATAACTTCTTTAAAAACAAAGTCTAAGATTATCATAATAAAAGTCTAACATCGTAATCAAAGTAAAAATTACAAGTCTTCATCACTTGTACATTTTTCCCTTTCCTTTGCTAGTCGAAGGTTCACCTACCTTCTCTTCTTTAGCTGCAATGAGTTTATAAATATACAAGAGTGAGCAAAACAATTGCTCAGTGGATATAATATGGAATCAACAGGAGTATAACAATAATAACTGTCGAAATAGGCTCATCAAAAGTGAATAGTACTCTATCAATAATAATCAGAAACTGAAACTCCAAAATATGGAAAATATACATCATTGAGGGTCGTAAGACCATGAACTACGTCCATAGTTACAAGTAATCTTTCAAGTCCAACTTTCACAGTCATAAGACTATAAGGACCTCGTACTTAGGGGATCAGCCCTTCGTACAATGTATTGTGCACAAATATTTTAACGCTATGCGTAAGTTAATCCCTAATCATAACAATTGGGTTGTTCATCTCAGTATTTAGAGTACAAGTCCGCACCAAAGGAAGTTTGGTTTGGATAAGCTTTCAAGGTAATTTGGAATTTAATGAACATCAACTAAGGAGTAGTTGAATAAAACTAATAACACTATACTATAGAATAATCGTGATTGAATCAATCATAGTAAACTAAAGTCATGCTTTAGGAATAATCTAATAGGATATAATTTGAATAACTATAGCACACCTTGCTTGAACAATACTAAGCCAAGGTTAATTAGAATTGAATACTAAGCATGCATAGCAATTTGAACGATAGAAATGTTCGACATTAGTATATATAGTTGTGCATGCTAAAAAAAACAAGTTAAATACAAGAATAACTTGCTCCAGAATAACTTACATCATTATATTGTAATCGAATTGAAAATAGTAATTGAATTAACTAGATAATAGATTAGAAAACTTGCCTTGTTCGTAGATTAAATCGAACAATTCGAATCACAATATCCTATATACATATGTCATCATGACATAGTTAGTTATTATCACATAACTAATACATTCATCATGTAGGTTTGACTATTTAATCACATAATCATGTAATAACAAAAATTAATCATTAGTAACATGCTTACTCATGATATAAAAATACTAAAATCATAATTTAACAGTCCTACTATCATCACATTACTTTTCTTAAAATTTCGTGTACAAAAAGTACATTGTCAAACCATTCGGCTGACTCGCGCTGCGGCGTGGAGATGGCGCTGCGGCGCGGTAAATAAACTACGAAGCCATGCTGTGACGTGGCGATGGCGCTGCAGAGCCATGAACGTACGGCTGGGCCGCGTCGCGGTGCAAAACTGCAGTTTTGACTGACAGCTTCGACAACAATACCAGAAAAAGTAAATTTTGGCCTACAAGCTCGTTTCTAACAGACTAATTCACATGCAATTCATACAAAAACTTCATGTAAACATAATTCAAGAACTCCTAACATGTTTCTACCCATACAACAACATAAACAATAAATTTTAAACATCTACTTTCACTATTTTTGATAAAAACTCCAGTTTTGATGTTTTCAATGAAAATCAACACTGTGATTTTGTTTTTCAACCAAAATAATAAATTCAAAATATCATGGTTATGATTATATATACTCTATCAAATTCAATAGTCAATTTATCAACTAAACAACTAATTAAGCCTCAATTTCTACTTTAAATTAATCCATACTAATTCACAAAAACTCTTTGTAAAAAGGTTTTCTTGACAAACTACATATATAACCACAATACATTGATTATAATCATATATAACATATGAAAATAACTTTACAACACTAGTTTATCATATGAACACATATAATCAACAATTTATCATTCATGAAGATTTTTACAAAGAACTTTTTACAAGAAGAAAACTAAACTATAACAATAAAAGATTGAGCGCCTACCTTTGATTAAGAAGATGATAGTTATTCTCAAGCTTCTTCTCTCCAATTTCTTTCTCAAAATCCTGTTAGAATCACTCACTTTTCTCTCTATAGTTTTCTTCTTCTCTCCCTTTTTCTTCTTCTGAGTTTTCTTTCTTCCTAACTCTAACATACGTAGAATAATATAACGTATATAGTAATAATATATATTAAATATATAATATAACTCTAGCTATAAATTATATCAGTTATGTGAGTTTTGAAAATCAAAAGCCATAAGGCTTGTTTGGTTAAGCTAATAAAATAACCCATTAACCCTTACACCTTGTTTGGTAAACTGAATTTAAACAAATGGATTAATCCTTATACCTTGTTTGCCAAAATATCATTAGATTAAAGACTTAATATGCAATACGACATGTTTGGCAAAACTAAATTAAACTCTTTTAATTTATTTTAATAATTCCCTAATAACAAGGTTATTTGTCACATTTTTTATTAAATTAAACAATCAATTTAATCAATTAAAATATTAATCTAATAAATTACTTTAACACATAAATCATTATCTCATAATTATAATTTTCTTTATAATTATAATTTTATTCAACCAGCTAACACTTTATTTTAATCACAAATTCCAATTAAAATATTATAATTCATTTAATCATTATTAGCTTTCTAACTTAATTATTAAATTAAATTAGTATATAACCTCATAACAATTAATTTTCTTAGCTCCTTAATTATTTATTCAACAAATAATTAACTAAACCACATCAACTCAAATTGAACAATTATTTATTCAACAATAAACATATCCATTAAATACTTATATAAATCATTAAATATTTAATATTACACTTTAAAATTCTGGAATGTTACAGTAACTGTAGAGAGTTTGAGCATGTAGTCTAGCTAGTAGACCTGTTTTTATGCATTTTGCATGCACGGTTTAAAGCATTTTGATTATAGTTTTGCCTTGCTTGTATGTGTCGGTAATTTGATGCATTTGTATGTCATTGTGATCAAGGATGGATGTATACTTTTGTTTCAAAATTACACCTATGTTGATAGTTAATAGTGACTGACATAATAATATGATTTGTTTGACGTTTGTAAATGATGTCAAGAGGTGTTTTAAATGATTTACACATGGTGAATGATACAGACAAGCCTAGCCTTGATGACCTTGATCCAATTGGACATGGGAGAGTGACAAATGACAATGTTCCCACCAATATAGAGCCCCGGTCAAAAGAAACCACGACAAGTACAAAAACTATGGGAAACTCAGAAAGTGTAAAGATGCCAAGAAAAAGAATGGCACTTAGATCCAAGGTGTGGACTGAGGGGCACTTCATTCCCGTTAAAGATAAGGATGATAATGTCAGCAAAGGTAAGTGTACTTATTGTGAAAAAGAATTATTTGTTGATTCATCTTCAAATGGCACTACTTCTTTAAGAAATCACTTTAGAACTTGTAAAAAAAATCCTATCAACATGGACAAAGCTCAACCCCAACATGTAGGGATTAAAGAGGAATATGGTGAAGGTGACGGAGGGGCATGTGAGGGTACACTCACTTCTTGGAGGTTTGACCAAGAAGATATTAGGGCATCCGTGGTTCACCATCTTATTGTAGATGAACTTCCTTTCAAACATGTTGAGAAAGAGGGTTTTAAAAGACTTATGCAATTTGCTTGTCTTAGGTTTCAATTACCTTTACGTTTTACATTTATTAGAGATTGTATTCGTTTGTATGAGAATGAGAAGAGTAAGTTGAAAACAATCCTTAGAAAACATTGTGAACGTGTTAGCCTCACAACTGACTCTTGGACTTCTAATCAACGCTTGAATTATATGTGTGTTACTGCTTATTTTATTGATGAAAACTGGAAATTGCATAAGAAAATCTTGAATTTTCGAACCATCACAAGTTATAAGGGAAAGGACATTGGGGAAATGGTTGAGTCTTGTCTAATAGAGTGGGGACTTTCTAAAGTTATGACACTCACTATAGATAATGCTAGCTCAAATGATACTGCGGCGGCTTACTTGAGAGATGTATGTACATCTTGGAAAACTAATTTCTTAGGTGGTAAATTCATTCACATGAGATATATAGCTCACATTATTAATCTTGTTGTGAATGATGGGTTAAAGTTGATTGAGAAATCTGTTAAGAAAGTTAGGCATGCAGTGAAGTATGCAAAACAATCTCTATCTAGGGTCAAGTTATTTAAGGACTGTATTGAGTATTGTGGTCTTGAAGATAAGAAATGCTCAAATCTAGATTGCCCTACTAGATGGAACTCAACTTACTTGATGTTAAGTTTGGCCTTAAAATACAAGGAAGCTTTTGATCAATTTGGGTTTAAAGATCGTGGCTTTGAAAAAGAGATGGGGGAAAAAATATTCCAACGGACTCATATTGGAATAGGGCAAAATTGTTTGTTGGATTCTTAGAACATTTTTATAATCTCACTGTGCGTATTTCGGGCTCATCTTATGTCACATCAAATAATGCATTTCTTGAAATATGTGACACTTATATTATTTTGAATGACTGGGAAAGAAGAAATGATAGAGAATTGCAAAAAATGGCCAGGGCAATGAAAATAAAATATGATAAGTATTGGGGAAATATTACAAAAATGAATATGTTGCTATATATTCCTGTTGTACTTGATCCTCGGTAAAAGTTGAGTTTTGTTCAATTTGGTTTAGAAAAAATGTATGGAAATGGTGAAATTGAAGTTGAAAATCAGTTGGAGGGTTTGGAAATAGATCTTCATTTTGATATTGATAATGAAATAGGAATTTAGGATATCAATCAAGTAATAAGGCCACTAGGATGGAGATTGTCGATGGTGTGAAGATCAATGGAAGATTTGTTTAATGAGTACAAGAAAAATTATTCAACTCAAGAAAGTGGAAAATCAAGTTTAAGTAACATGTCAATATCATCCCAAGGTTCTAGTTCAATGGAATCCCAAAATACAAATAGAATTATAGAAGAGTTCAAAAATCGTCGGATCGAAGTTATACTTGGAGACAAATCTGAATTGGACAAGTATTTAAGTGAAGATATGGAAGAAGTCGATAAGACTTTCCATATTTTGGGGTGGTGGAAAATTAATAGTGCAAGATTCCCTATCCTTGCACGTATTGCCCGTGATGTGTTGTGTGACGCCCCCAAAATAGGTATACATCACCCATTCCGAGTCGCCAAATACATGGTACATAAACAAATACAACTTCATTAATACAATTATCGTGCAAAATACGACAACACATGTATTGTGAGTTTAAATAGAAATATTGTCTAATAGACAGTATTCAAACTCAAAAGGAGTCCACATTACAATTATTGATACACTATTTTACTAAAATAGTGAGGACTGCTAAAATAACTTTCTAGAACGATCACTCCATACCCTGGCTAGTTCCTGCTATTTCTCACCTCCTGAAAAGAAAAATGGAACAAAAAGGAAAAGGGTGAACTCAATTAGCCCAGTAAGAATATTATGACTAAGATAAAGAACATCAAATTATTGTTAGCCTTCAATAAATCAGATAAAATATAATGGACAATAAGTTTTAGATCAATATTCACAACGAAAATAACAATTCATTAGAAGAGTTAAGTAGAGAATGAAATCTACTATCATCTATGAATTTAAAAGTCCATCATCAATATTTTATCCTTGTAACATCAATCAATATACATCTTGCCTCAAATATTCATCTTTGCACTACAAGCCAATGATATTCATTTGTATCACCAGTTGATCATGTTCATCTTAACACCTATTCATCTTTGCACTACCGGCCAAAGATATTCATCAGGTAATTATTCATCTTTACACTATAGGCCAAAGATATACAGTTAAATCATCATTTAGGACAAAGGATGATAAAAAATATTTTAAGAAAATGAATCCAGTGAGATAAAAATGACAAATGTAACATTCCAGAATTTTATTTATAATATTAAATATTTAATGGATGTGTTTATCATTGAATAAATATTTGTTTAATTGATTTGATTTTACTTGGTTAATTATTTGTTAAATAAATAATTAATGAGTTAAGAAAATTATTATTATATTAATATTTCAATTTGATAGTTAATTATTTGTACGAAGTTATGTGATTAAATAATTTATTTAATAAATTGTTATTTGAATGAATTAATTAAATATGAAAACTTAATTAAATATAGTGTGACAACTAACTATAGTATAAGGAGTTATTAAAATAAATTAAAGTAGTTTAATTTAGTTTTACCCAAACAATGTTTAAGGATATAAACTCTTTAATTTTAAATGATTTGCCAAACAAAGCCCTATGGCTTTTGGATTTCTTTTGAATTTTGTATTTATAATATTAATTAAATAAACAAAATATAAATAATATATATATATATATATATAATTTTAGTAACTGCTAATTTAATAGGGTCATTAGTAGTGTCAGTTTTTAGGCGTTTTAAATTAGTACGTTGGTTTTTAGTTACGTATATTCTATTTGGCTAAAGCCTAAGTAAGAACAGAGAAGAAGTTTTGTCAGAGAAAAACTTAGAGACAAAAGAGTTTTGAGAGAGAAAAGGCTGTAATTCTCAAAACAAGTTCTGAGTTTGTTAAAGTTATTCTCAGTGATTAACAAGGATTGTCTTAGCTAATTGAAGGTAATGTTTGCATAATTTCAATATTATATATATATATATATATATATATATATATATATATATATATATATATATATATGAATTTACGGCAAACTTTTATATAAGTTCTATGAATTCAAAATTCTAAGTTTACAATTATACAACTGAGTACTTGTAGTTGTATGAGTTTTTGATGGTTAGAATTTGTGTTTAAATCAGAATTGTATGCTAATTTCGTTTGACAGTAAGAAGAAAATAATGTCAATATATTTATTTTTCATATGGCATATGTGAGTACCAATTTTGATGGTCAATTCATGTTTTAAATTATAAATTGATTCTTGTATATTTTAGTTCATTAAAAAACGAGCATAACGTAATTTGAACAAAGCAAATTGGCCAAGTATAGAGTTTACAGTGATGATTTTTGCAAGAGATGTCGAAAATGGAATTTTTGTATGAAAATATGAAATTTGAGAAATTAAAATATCTTTAGTTGTTGTTAAATTATTCTATGATGATGAATATATTAGCAATCATGTTTCTGATAGTTTTATATTTATATTATATGTTAATATTACTGTTTTAGGGGTGAAATTCGTGTTAGTTGGCTTAAGAATAGTGTCGTATTCAAGTTCGTCAAAACTGAAACTGATACGTCGCACGAGGGCGCTGTCTGGTGCGTTGATGTCGCGCGGGCGCGCTGCTGCCGCGCAGGCGATTTGTAACCCAGTGTAAAACTGGCGCGACCGTACTAGTAGTCTGTCACAGACAGTGAAGTCTGCTACTTCTGCAGACTTTGGACATTCATTGTAACTTAGCTTAATGTTATGTTAACGTGGCAAATGTGTTATGACAAAGTTAAAACAAAAACGTATCAAGTGGTTAGTAACTCTAAAATGTAAAGTTAGTAAGTTGTGTGAATGATATGTATGATTTAAGAAACTTAGTGAGTAATGAATAAGTGTTGTGAAATATGCACTTGTGATTTTGAAATATGTATGGTAAGATAAGACATGTGCTAAAATAATAAGTCTAACTAGAAATGCGTATTGTGTTGGAATGTGAATGTTAGTATATCTAATAGATGGTGATTCTAAACCTATATGAAGGTGAACGTGAGTTTAATATTATAGCTTATGTTCGAGGCAAGTTCTTTAACTCTACTCTTATAACGATTGTGCAAGTTTCTAAAATTATCTTTTTACATTGAGCAAGTTCTCTCATTCTACTTTTACAATTGAGCAAGTTTTCTAACTCCACACTTTCGTTGAGTTAGTTTGTTTATTGTTATGCAAGTTTACTTGTCCTATTTCAATTGTAATTTCGTAAGCTCTTGGATCTAGTTTGTTCATGATGATGCAAGTTTTTTAAACCTTATTTTAAGAAAGTTATTCTTGTCTTTAACTTGTCAAATAGCATGCAAGTTTATATAATCTAATATATTGTTGTTGAATAATTGTTATTGTTCAAATTGTTATTCGTTGTGCATGCTTAGTATTCAATTCTAAATAACATTGGCTTAATAATGTTCAAGCTAGGTAGGTGATAGTTATTCAATATTTATTCTATTAGATTATTCCTAAAGCATAACTTTAATACACAATGTTAATTCACTTATGATTTATTCCATATCATAATTTGATTTCATTTTTATTCAACTAATCCTTAGTTGATGTTCGTTGAATTCCAAATTACCTTGAAATGTATCTAAACCGAACTTACTTTGGTATGGACTTGTAATCTAAATACTGAGATGAACAACCCTATTATTAGGGGTTTACGCTTAGCGTTGAAATGTTTGTGCACAATACATTGTACGAAGGGCTGATCCCCCTAAGTACGTGGAGTCCTTATAGTCTTATGACTATTAAAGTTAAAGTTGAAAGATTATTTATAACTGTGGACATGGTTCGTGGTCATTAGACCCTCAATAGTATATTTCAGAATGTTAATAGAACATATCATTAAATTCTATTGAGCCTATTATTTGGCAAATGTTGTAAAGTTTATTCATTCATATTTCAAGTGAGCTTTGTTTGCTCACTCTTGCTTATTTACTATTACAGGTAAGGATGAGAAGGTAGATGTACCTATCACCAGTAAAGGAAAAGGGAAGACGAACAAGTATTGAAGACTTGTAATATGTTGAAAGTTATTTATCAGACTTTTTATTTGATTGATGTAATGAAGTATTTATTTAATTTTCGTATTTGAATGATTGTAATTAAAGGTTAGATAAACTGAGAGATAATTTTTATTAATGTAATCCTGTATGGGCATGTTTTATTATTCAATTTTATTATGATTGGGTAGTTAGATATGAATGTTTTGATTAAGTGAACACCAAATCTTGAGGTAATGAAGTACCGGTATTTTGGGGTGTCACAAGTTGGTATCAAAATTTTAAGTTATGAACCTTAGGTGGGGAAAAGCTTTAGGAAGTAACCTTTGAAAAGATAGTGGTGATTAACTCTTATCGAGTTTTAAGGAAGAAGTAATAAAACACTTATGTGCTGATGTGTTTATAACTTATGTGCTCGTGAGTGTCAAGTAGTAATGTTTAATAATTAAAACTTAAAATTTTGTTGTCAAGATGACTAATGTCAGAAAATCCAGTCAGGCTAGGGAGGAAGGACCTCAGATGCCTATAGAGGAGGAGCCTCGCGACATTCAGGTTGTTTGGGAACAACTACAGTCACGGGAGTCAGCCCTGTTGGTCACAGTGGTTGAATATGAGGATGATGACGTGGAAACGGATCAGGAGGATCCCGTTGAGCTGCCACAGTCAAATGAGGATGACGAGGACGAGGAGGAAGAGATTCCACTGAACTCGATAGCTGCTCGTATGTACGATGAAGTCTACGACCGTAACGTAGAACTTCAGGATATAGTAGAGGAATTGCAAGAGATAGTAGCTGAACAACAAACTGCAATGACACAGATGGACGATGAAATCCAGGATCGTGAGGAACGACTGACTAATGTCGAGGAGAAGTTAGTACACACTGAAGGAGAGAAAGAACAAATGATTGAGGAGGTCGCAGAACTGAAGAACAAGCTAAATGAAGAAGCTACTAAGAGGGAAAGAGCCGAAGACGCCTATGAGGAAAAGTTTCAATGAGCCGAGATAGCAATGAAAGATGCACAAGCAAAGAGAATGAAGATAGAAGAGATGAATAGTGTATTCAACACCCTGGTTAATCGAGCTCATGATCGGGTCATGGGTTATCCAATTCAGTTCGAGACGTTGCCATCATATGTATTAGATCACAGAACAATTTTTCGGATCATGGAGGAAGAAGGTAGTAAGGCTATGCAGTATCTTAGTAGAACATCATAGTTGTTATGCGATTAATAAAATTTTAAATACATTGTAAATCCCAAGTGTTATGAAACTTATGTGATATGATGATGATGATGTCCTGAAACTTTTATAGTTTTGGAAAGTAATGTAAATAGCAGTGATGCTATTGTTTTATATTTTCAAAGAGATTATGAATAAATAAAGGTGGTTATTTTATTCAAAGTGTTACGTGATTATGTGTGGTTATTTCTTTTTGTGGAGGCAGGTTTAGTAGAGATTACTTAAATAAGTTGAGTAATAATCTAATGAGTGTATTCTTAACAGAAAATGCCTCCAAGATATCAACCACAACGATAGAGAACCACTGAAGGAACCAATAACGACAATGTTGATGCTAACCCTGTTCAACAACTAGTGATGCTACTGACATGAGCATTGCAGAATCAACCATAGAACCAAGGTACAACGTTTAAGGATTTCAAGGCGGTTGGACCACCTGAATTTCGTGGGTCCATGAATCCATTTGAGGCACGGACTTGGATTATGGAGATAGAAAAGGTGTTTGATGTCGCTAGGGTAGGGGATGATCAGAAGACTACTTTTGCAACATTCATGTTGAACGCAGATGTGATACCCCCAAAATAGGTATACATCACCCATCTTGAGTTGCCAAATACATGGTACAAAATTCAAATACAATCTTAAATATACAACATGAGCTGTGAGTTTTAATACAAAAATTGTCTTCTAGACAGCATTAAAACTCAAAATAAGTCATCAATACATTTATTAACACACTATTTCATAGAATAGTGAGGACTACTAATGTTATCCTTTGGACCGTCACTCCATTCCCCGACTAGTCCCTACTACGTTCTCATTTCCTTAAGAGAACAGTGAAAGAAAGTGTGAGCTCAACTAGCCTAGTAAGAAATATTATGACTAAGATAAAGTAGAATAAATTAACTTTAGTCTTCAATAGTGTTAAATTGATATAATATAACAAACATAAAGTTTAACTACAACGGAACAAGCAATCCTTTAGAAGAGTCAAGTAGAGAATAAAATCTACTATCTTCAATGATTTAAAAGATTTTTCATCAATTTTATCGATGAGACTCAGCTTAATAAATAATCCACGTCATTGAATCACCCCTGCACTATAGCCAATGATATTCTTTAGTATCACGATCACAAATTATCCATGCACTACGGGCCAAGGATATTCGTGTATTCATTAATGGTCATGATCATGCCAACAACTTTCCATCAATGCACTATGGGCCAATGAGGACTTTTTCCACATCATTTGTAACATTACGGTCATGATTACACCAAATAATCTCTGGTCATAATCATACCAAGTCAATCTATGCACTACATGCCACAGATGACTTTCAACATAATATAAACATGAGGATGATGACACGGATATAAAAATTCAATAAAATAAGTTCAAGAATTAATTTATCCAGTAACTAATAACATTCAAATTGTCAACATGATACTTCTTTGTTGAGAAAAACTCAAGAATGCTCAGAAGAATATTTCCATGAAAAGATAATGGATGAAGCATAAATATTAAGGATATTCTACTAATTTCTTGGAGTATATAAGTCAAAACTTTAACCAACTGAATATAATAAAGAATGGAATAACAAAACAAATCACCAGGCATGCGATAGACCACACAGACAGGTTATTCCAACAGAATAATGAATAATGGAACCAGGTCATGCGTAAAGCACAGACATGATGTTCCAACAGAATAATAAAGAACGGAACCAGGTCATATGTAAAGCACAGACATGATGTTCCAATAGAATGATAAAGAACGGAATCATAACAGAAATCACCATGCATGCGGTACTTCGCATAGACAGGTTATTCCAACATAATGATAAATAATGGAATAACAGAAGAATTTCACCAAGTATAGGGTAGCCCGTGTATACAAGTTATTCCAACAGAATAATAAAGAATGGAATAACAGAAGTTCTCTTCATGAATACAAAAGAAATAATACCCCCTACCTTAGAAAGAAGCGTACTGGATATAGAAGTAGTGAAGTAGCATAACACTTTTCTTCTTTCTCTCTATAGTTTCTCTCTCTAGAGTTTTAGTGAATTCGTAAAAAATAATGAAGGAATGAGCTTCTATTTATAGAAGAATGGACTGCATAGTAACTAATTCATGAACGGTCCAGATTGATTTATTTTAAACGGACGGTCTAGATTTAAAATAAAATCTTTTAAATAAAATAAAATATATTCTATTTATAATCTAATTAAACAAATAACTTTATAAAAGTATTTTATTTTATATAAAAAGATTTTACTATACAAAACACTATGCAGGCACTATGCAACACTATGCATAATAAAATATAATATATTCTAATTATTGTCTAATAAAACAAATAACTTTATAAAAGTATTTTGTTTTATATAAAAAGATTTTACTATGCAAAACACTATACATGCACTTACTGTAGCAATAATTGAACAAAACTGAGTGACTTCTTACGTAAGCATCAATAATCAATACTGTGTGCTACTATGCAACCACGCGTATTACTGTACTTTTAACACCTGATGTTTCAATAGTTAACGGTAAAACTTCCACCGTTATTTTCAAAAAATATTTTTGTCATTTTCTTAATCCGACAATAATTTCGTTGTGGGGTCCACCAATGATTGTGTCATTGTACGAATATTCTCTGTTAAAACGAATATTCTCCAACCAATCGAATATTATATAACAACTTGCGTACTTTGCAAAATTTATAAATACTACCCACAACTATAACATTATATCAAATTTACTCCATAATATTCAAAAATGATATTTATAGAAAATTCATCTTTATTTATAAAAGTTGGGGTCTTACAACCTCCCCTTCATATGAAATTTTGCCCTCAAAATTAGGATACGTACCTAATATGTAGAAGATGTAAGGATACCTTGATTTCATTTCAGATTCTAACTACTTGAGGTATAACCTTGGAGCGTAGAATATGTTCCTTCTTATCCAAAATTTGTATAGGAACCTTCATACGTCAAATCTTTCGCTATTTCGTTCGGTTCTAACTCAATAATGTGGTTCGGATCTTCCACATATTTAAATAACATGGATATGTGAAAAACGTTAAAAACACGAGACATACTTGGCGGTAAAGCGAGTTTATAGGCCACAGTTCCTACTCGATCAAGGATTAAAAATGGGCCGATGAATCGAGGATTGAGCTTTCCTCTCTTTCCAAATCTTGTAACTCCTTTCCATGGAGCAACACGTAACAACACATGATCTCCTATATTGAATTCCACGTCCTTTCGATGAAGATCAGCATAACTCTTTTGTCGATCTTATGAGGTTTTTATACGTTATCGGGTCATTTGAATCTTTTCCGTAGTCCTACGTACCAACTTCGGTCCCAACGATGTTGCTTCACCCACCTCATCCCAGCATACTGGAGAACGACACTTTCTTCCATACAACGCTTCAAATGGAGCCATGCCAATACTTGCTTGATAACTGTTGTTGTAGGAAAACTCCACCAAAGGTAAGAACTTATCCCAACTTCCCTTGAAGTCAAGGACACAGAGTCGTAATAAATCTTTAAGAGTTTGAATTATCCTCTCCGACTTCCCATCCGTCTGAGGATGATATGTCGAGCTAAATTATAAATCTGTGCCCAAAGCTTTCTGCAACCTAACCCAAAATCGTGAAGTGAATCTTGGATTTCGATCAGAAACTATGGATACTGGCTGCGACGCCCCCAAAATAGGTATACATCACCTATTCTGAGTCGCCAAATACATGGTACAGAAGCAAATAGAACTTCATTAAACTGTGACTTTAAATACAAATAGAGAGTATAAAAACTCAAAAGGAGTCCTCGTGACAATTATTGATACACTATTTTAAAAATAGTGAGGACTGCTAAAACAACTTTCAAGAACCATCACTCTATACCTCGACTAGTTCCTGCTATGTTCTCACCTCCTGAGAAGAAAAATGGAACAAAAGGGTGAGCTCAACTAGCCCCGCAAAGAATATTATGACTAAAATAATATACAACAAATTATCATTAGTCTTCAACAGGGAAAAATCTGATAAAATATAATAGATAACAAGTTTTAGATCAACAATTGCAGCGAAAAACAACAATCCATTAGAAGAGTCAAGTAGAGAAAGAATTCTACTATCTTCTAAGATTTAAAAGTCCATCATCAATATTTTATCCCTGTAACATCAATCAATATACATCTTGAATCAAATATTCATCTTTGCACTACAGGCCAAAGATATTCATTTGTATCACCAGTTGGTCATGTTCATCTCAACACCTGTTCATCTTTGTACTACGGGCCAAAGATATTCATTAGGTAATCATTCATCTTTGCACTACAGGCCAAAGATATTCATTTGTATCATCATTTAGGACTGAGGATGATGAAAAATATTTTAAAGAAAACGAATCTAGTGAGATAACAGATCAAATATTAAGGATTCGTATTACAGTTTATCCAAGTTCAATAATATTCCAAAATAACCAATTTTGAAGCAAAATTCAAAAATAATGATCAAAACATGGATACAATCAAAGATAGTAACCATAATAGACAACTTAGATAAAAAGAAGAAAATTTCATTTTTCGGTGAATAATGCCGTATTCGTGAATAGTGTCGTATACGTGAATAGTAACCCCGACACAAAAAGTTCCAAATTTGATAAAACGTTCATACCAATATTTCGGCATAATGATATTGAAGAAAATATCATTTAAGAAGAAGATAATATCCCTTACCTCAAAATATCACTACTTCTGATCGGAATATCGGTATAAGGCTGAAGGAAACTTGCACTGATTAACAGAAACTCACAAAGTATCTAAATATTCACAAAATACACAAAATAATCTAGAGAGAGAAAGAGAGAAAACTTGTTTCTGGTATGATTTTCAATTCTAACTTAGCCCTCTATTTATAGGAAAATGTTATCAGACTTGACCTGCAACCTGATGGCTTTACCTGCTACTATTCTCACCCACCATATTTAAAATAAAATTTAGCATATTTCTTCACCAACCACAAGTGGGGCCCACTCAATTCTAAAATTTTCCACCAAAATGCTAAATTCGGATACTTCAATAATTTCTGAACCAGTCACCTCTTAAAATTCATAACAAATCATACGTTCATTTTTAACGGTTCAAAATTTGTGGACATAAACTCAACTTATATATGTATAACATATACAAAAATTACAACGATCCAACGGTCGGATTAAAAATTATAACTCACGCAATATATCTCAAAAATACTAGTTTAATTTTTTAATACCTTCATTCAGACAAAAATACTGATAAAACACCTCAACATTAACTCTTTCATTTTTAACCACAATAAATATATCCAACATTTTTATCCACATAAATAAATATTTCCTTATCATATGAATCAATAATTAATTATTAACAAATAATATTACAGAATCACATTTATGACAACCAGGCCGTTCCCAGGAAAGAGGGTGCTTTCCAATAAGAATTTCACCGACCAAACCTCTCCTTGACAGAACTTTCTATACATTGCCAATAATGCTATCTAATAATATTATTCAAATAATATGAATTATTGATCTGATAATGGGAAATATTGTGCAGTGACAATTATTGAAATAACAATAATATAAAATATAAACGTAGCAATTATTGAATCAATAAAATAAAATATTGAACAATAACTACTGTAATAAATATTGAGTAGTGCCTTCTTACGTAAGGATTAATAATTCATCAATACTGTGCATCCACGCGTATTACTGTATTTTAACCACCGGGTATTCCAATAGTGTTAACGGTAACAACTATGTCGTTATTTATAAAAACTCAAACTTGTCGTTTTCTTCATCCGATAATTATTCTGTTATGGGGTCCACAAATGACTGCGCCGTCGTACGAATATTCCCCGACAACAAGAATATTCCACGACCAAATGAATATTCCCTGACAACAATGATTATTTTATAACCACTTGCATATTTTGCAAAATTTGCACATTTCACCCATAACCAGAGAATTATATCAAATTAATACCTTATTATTCACAATAATAAATAGAGGAAATTCGATTTTATTTATAATAAGTTGGGGTTTTACAACCTCCCCTCCTTATGAAATTTCGTCCTCAAAATTAACATATGTACCTGGTGTTTCGAAAAGGTGAGGATACCTCGCTTTCATTTCTGATTCTAACTCCCAGGTCATTTCTTCAATAGCATGGTTTCTCCACAAAACCTTAACTTATGGTATAACCTTAGTGCGTAGGACATGCTCTTTCCTATCCAAGATCTTAACAGGTACTTCTTCGTACGTTAAATCTTCGGCTATCTCGTCTGGTTCTAACGCAATAATATGGTTTGGGTCTTTCACATATTTACGAAGCATGGATATGTGAAAAACATTATGAACACGAGATATACTTGGAGGTCATGCGAGTCTATAGGCCACATTTCCTATCCGGTCAAGAATCTCAAATGGACCAACAAATCGTGGATTGAGCTTTTCTCTCTTTCCAAATCCTGTAACTCCCTTCCATGGAGCAACATGTAACAATACATGATCTCCAATATTAAAATCCACGTCCTTTCTATGAAGATCAACATAACTCTTTTGTCGATCTTGTGAGGTTTGAATACGTTGTCGAATCATTTGGATCTTCTCTGTAGTCATGCGTACCAACTCTGGTCCCAACAATGTTGCTTCACCCACCTCGTCCCAACATACTGGAGAATGACATTTTATTCCATACAACGCCTCGAATGGAGCCACACCTATGCTCGCCTGATAACTGTTGTTGTAGGAGAATTCCACCAATGGTAGGTACTTATCCCAACTCCCTTTGACATCTAGGACACAGAGTCTTTATAGATCTTTAAGAGTTTGAATAGTCCTCTCTGATTGTCCATCCGTTTGAGGTTGGTATGCCAAACTGAATCGTAAATCTGTGCCCATAGCTTTCTGTAAGCTAACCCAAAATCGTGAAGTGAATTTTGGGTCACGATCCGAAACTATGGATACTGGCATGTCGTGCAATCTCACTATCTCATTCACATATATACTAGCAAGACGTTCAAGGGACTAAATCTATGCCTTGAGAAACTTTGGGAAGACCTGTAACGAAAACCATAGTAATGTGTTCCCACTTCTATTTCGAAATCTCAAGTGGTTGTAATGGACCCTTTGGCACTTGATGCTCCGCCTTTACACGTTGACAAGTTAAACACCTCAAGATAAACTCCGCGATCTCTCTTCATATTGTTCCACCAAAATTTATGTCGAATATCATGATACATTTTGGTACTCCCAGGATGGATTGCAAATGGTGTGTTGTGTGCCTCCATCATGATTCTATACTTCAAGTCAGAATCGTTAGGAACACAAAGTTTGGAGTTGAATCTAAGTATTCCTTCTTCATCGATTCTTGCTTCTGGAATAACACCTTCTTGCACTTTCTTCTTCATACGCATTAGCTCCATGTTCGTAGCTTGAGCAGCTTTAACTTTATCGATTAAAGTCGGTTCTACTCGCATGTTTGATATCATTATGTGGGTACTTGGAGCCTTCATCTCTATCTCCATCCTTTACAAGTCATACAAAATGGACCTTTATGTTAACAACATTGCACTCGTACCTGCATATGATCTTCTACTTAATGCGTCAGCTACCACGTTTGCTTTTCCAGGATGATGTTGGATGGTGTGATCGTAATCTTTCAACAGCTCGAGCCAACATCGTTGCCGCATGTTGAGTTCCTTTTGGGTGAAGAAATATTTGAGGCTTTTATGATCTGTATGGATCTCCACTTTCTCCCCATACAGGTATTGTCTCCAAATTTTCAATGCGAAAATGACTGCTGCCAACTCCAAATCATGAGTAGGATAATTCCTTTCATATTCTTTGAGTTGCCGAGAGGCATAGGCTATGACTTTTCCATGTTGCATGAGAACCCATCCTAACCCTTTGCCTGAAGCATCGCTGTAGATAACAAATGTGAAACCCCAGATTTTATGAATAAAGAATTAATTTTCTCGAAATAATTTTTTTTTATTTTATGGTGTGAATTTGAGATAATGTTATTGTTATGAGTAATATTTATAAATTTTTCAAAGTATGCAAGTTGTTATATAATATTCGATTGGTCGGGGAATATTCATTTTAACAGGAAATATTCGTACAACGGCACAATCATTGGTGGACCCCGCAACAGAATTATTATCGGACTGAGAAAATGACAAAAACATTTTATTGAAAATAACAGCGGAAGTTTTACCGTTGATACTGTTGAACTACTCGGTAGTAAAAGTAAAGTAATACGCGTTGTTGCATAGTAGCACACGGCATTGATTATTGATATTTATGTGAGAAGACACTCAGTTTTGTTCAATTATTGCTACAATAGTTGCTGCATAGTATCTCACATTATTTGATTCAATTATTGTTGATTTAGAAGTTTTGTTTTATTCGTATTATTAACGTAATAAAATAGAAACATCTTTTTATATAAAACATAATACTTTATTAATGTTATTCTATAAATAGAATATATTATATTCTATTATGCATAGTGTTTGCATAGTAATTTTTTTTTATATAAATAGAATATATTATATTTTATTTAAAAGATTTTTTTCTTTAAATATGGACCGTACGATTTTCACTCACTCTACGATTTTCACTGATTATACGATTTTTACTCTACGATTTTCACTGACTCTAAGATTTTCAGAGACTCTACGATTTTTACTCTACGATTTTCACTGACTCTACGATTTTATTCTCGCTAACTTAAAGATGATATGACCATGATACTTGGACACAATAAACTTTATACATCAAGGTATTTTACAAAAATATAAAATTCATAAAACTAGCATGCTAAGACCACAAACCAACTGCATAGAAAAGCGTGTCAGCACTAGTTTTATACTTAGAAAAAATTCTGGAATTTCCAGAATTCTGCAGATTTTATTATCAACATGCATGCTTACGATTTTCATAACTTCCTCAATTTAAATCCCTTTCTTATGAAATTTGGACAGGTTGTACCTCATGCTACATACTATTTTATAAAAGTATAACATACGCTAATCGAGTCATCTACACCATGATTCCGAGGCTCCGAAAAACCTCAAAAATCACAGATTTCACATTCAACCAACTTTGAAAAATTTTGTGATTTTTATTCTAGCATGCATGGGCTTGACTCCTACTGTCCAGATCACTTCTACCAACATATATGAACATGTTACAACAAACCAACTCACTAAATTACCATGCTATGAACAAATTGACTTCAAAGAGGCATTTATCAACATATCACATACATTCATGAAATATTTGATTCTCTATGTAATTGAAACATGTTTAAACCATACTTTTCATTCCTTCTCCTCCTCATAACAGAAACCAACAATATTATCATAGCCTTACAAAATCAACATAAACCATTTACCATGGCTATACATGCTTTTTCACTATTTTTCTTCAAGAACATGAAAAAGAGAGTTTCATATCTTACCTTTTTGGATGAATTTCCCTTGCATTAATTTGATTATCCCTCTTCCTTGCTTGTTAGTTGTTAAGTGATCTCCAGAATACTACCACACTATCTATCACTCTCAACTTCTCTGCATGCTTACTTGGTGGAATTTTCTTAAAAGAAAAGTGTGTTTGTATGTATGTATAGCTTTGTTAGAGTCTTTTGATTCACATAACCCCCAACTCCCATAACCCCCAACACTAATGATTAGTTACTCACGGTACTTAATAATACAATAATATAGTTAATTAATAGGAAGAATGTGGGAGTTAGAGAAAATGAATGTGGGAGTTAAAAAGAATTTTGGTTTTAAGGAATAAAATAAATTACTTCTACCCTGGCTATTATGTAATATACGTATACTCCTTCCCTTATCCCAATTTAATAGTCTCATGGGTCCATCAGTTCAGCTGATTTTATTAAAAAAATACATATATTATTTTAATCAATTAATCAATTAATAAGGTATTTGACTATTTTACCCTTCGGAATTAAACTTTGCGAACCATATATCGATTCCTACTAAAGTAGACGTTACGGACGTCAAGGGACTATCCGTTTAGTCAAATTCATCTCTAAAATTTGTAGTTGACTCTTTCCTCGAAAAAGTCAACAGGTTGACTTTGACCAAAAAGTCAACTGTGACACTTTTTTGTGATTACAGTCTATCCTGACTAATTTCAATGTTCCGGACTGGAATACACAGTCCACATCTCTAAATTCTGCTCCTAACTCTAGCTCATGATTTAATACCATGCCACGTAATAAAATAGAATAATTCCCTGCTTAATTTTATTTAAATAGTTAAATAAAACTAAACCAACCATTTAAATATATCTCATCACATATCTTGAAATAACACATTTATGTACGACACACAAACATCTAATAAATGAAATCACCCAAAAGTTTCATATAAATTCGTTTATTAACAATTCTTAAATTACATAAAAAAAATATTAAAAAAAATTAAAAATAAAACTCAGATATTACAGATAGTGTTGTTTATCTCAAGGTGTCTAACTTGTCAACGAGTTAAAGCGGAGCATCAAGTACCAAAAGGTCCATTACAACTACTTGAAATTCCAGAATGGAAGTGGGAGCACATTACCATGGATTACGTTACCGGTCTTCCTAAGGTTTCTCAAGGCATAGATGCGATTTGGGTCATTATTAATAGATTGACCAGGTCTGCTCATTTCTTACTGATATGAGAAACTTATACACTTGAACGTCTTGCTCGTATGTACATAAACGAGATTGTAAGACTGCATTGTATGCCGGTATCCATAGTTTCGGATCGAGACCAAAGATTCACTTCACGATTTTGGGTTAGTTTGCAAAAAGTTAGGCACAGACTTATAATTTAGCTCGGCATATCATCCTCAGACGGACAGACAGTCGAAGAGGACTATTCAAACTCTTGAAGATCTATTAAGACTCTGTGTCCTTGATTTCAAGGGAAATTGAGACAAGTTCTTACCATTGGTGGAGTTTTCCTACAACAATAGTTATCAAGCAAGTATTGGCATGGCTCCATTCGAAACGTTGTATGGAAGAAAGTGTCATTCTCCAGTATGCTGGGATGAGGTGGGTGAAGCAACGTTGTTGGGACTAGAGTTGGTACGTATGACTGCGCAAAAGATTCAAACAATCCGACAACGTATAAAAATCTCACAAGATCGACGAAAGAGTTATGTTGATCTTCATCGAAAGGACGTGGAATTCAATATAGGAGATCATGTGTTGTTGCGTGTTGCTCCATGGAAAGGAGTTACGAGATTTGGAAAGAGAGGAAAACTCAATCCTCGATTCATCGGCCCATTTTTAACCCTCGATCGAGTAGGAACTGTGGCCTATAGACTCGCTTTACCGCCAAGTATGTCTCGTGTTCATAACATTTTTCACATATCCATGTTACATAAATATGTGAAAGAGCCGAACCACATTTTTGAGTTAGAACCAGATGAAATAGCGGAAGATTTGACGTATGAAGAGGTTCCTGTTCAAATCTTGGATAAAAAGGAACATATTCTACGCTCCAAGGTTATACCTCAAGTCAAAGTTTTGTGGAGAAACCACGATGTTGAGGAAATGACTTGGGAGTTAGAATCTGAAATAAAATCAAGGTATCCTTACCTCTTCGACATACCAGGTACGTACCCTAATTTCGAGGGCGAAATTTCATAAGAATGGGCGGTTGTAAGACCCCAACTTTTATAAATAAAGATAAATTTTCTATAAATATTATTTTTGAATATTATGGAGTAAATTTGATATAATGTTATAGTTGTGGGTAATATTTATAAATTTTTCAAAGTAAGCAAGTTGTTATAAAATATTCGTTTGGTCGGGGAATATTCTTTTTGTCGGGAAATATTCGTACGATGGCACAATCATTAGTGGACCCCACAATGGAATTATTGTCAGATTGAGAAAACGAAAAAAATACTTTATGAAAATAATGACGGAGGTGTTACCGTTAAAACTGTTGAACTACCCGGTAGTAAAAGTACAGTAATACGCATGGTTGCATAGTAGTACACGGTATTGATTAATGATGCTTACGTGAGAAGTCACTCAGTTATACTCAATTATTGCTACAGTAATTGCTGCATCATATCTCTTATATAATTGATTCAATTATTGTCACATTATCATATGTATAATATGTTATATTATTAAATCAATAATTGAGACGACAAGTTATAAATGATTAATAATTGTTAAAAAATTAAATATGTGTTGATTAAAAATAAAATGATTTGTGGTAATATTTATTCAATCATTGATGTATATAAAGAGTCTATTATGAGACGTTTGTTGCAAGTTTGGTTATTTTATGGGGGGCCATATGTCATCATGTAAGAGTCTCTTCATCAATAGTAATTACCTTTGTCAATAGTAATTACCTTTGTCAATAGTAACTACCTTTACCAGACATCAAACCACTTGCCGTTTCATATTACATGTGTCGAACCAATTGTCGTTTCACATTACAAGCATCAAACCACTTTTCTTTTCACATCACCAGTCTTCAAGCCACTTGCCTTTTCACATTTCAAGTGCTAAGCTAGAAATATTTTATAAATAGAGGCCTAGTGCTTCATTTTTTTTTCACGAATTCATTCAAGCTATAGAGAGAGAAAGTATAGAGAGAATAAGAGAGAAAGAAGAAGAGTATTCTGTTACTACACTACTGCAGTATTCAATCTACTACTAATGTAAGGGGTGTTATTCTTTCTTATTCATGAAGAGAACTGTTGTTATTCCATTGCTTATTATTCTGTTGGAATAACCTGTATACGCGGTTTACCCTATACTTGGTGACATTCTTCTATTATTCTGTTGGAACATCCTGTCTGTGTGTTTTATACCAGACCTGGTTCCGTCTTTATTATTATTCTGTTGGAACATCCTGTCTGTGTGTTTTACACCGAACCTGACTCCGTCTTTATTATTCTGTTGGAACATCCTATCGGTGCAAATTTTGCCTGACCTGATTCCGTTATTATTATTTTATTGGAATAACCTGTCTATGTGAAGTATCGCATGCATGTTGATTTCTTTTGTTATTCCATTCTTCATTATACTAAGTTGGTTAAAGTTTTGACTTCTATACTCCATGAAATTAGTAGAATATCGTTGATATTTGCGATTCATCCAGTATCTTTTCATGGAAATATTCTTCTGATCATTCTTGAGTTTTATTCTACAAAGCAGTATCATGTCGAAAATTTGGACATTATTAGTTCCTGGATAAATTAATTCTTGAACTTGTTTTATTGAATTCTTATATCATTGTCATCATCCTCATGTTTATATTATGTTGAAAGTCATCTGTGGCCAGTAGTGCATAGATGGACTTTGTATGATTATGACCAGGGATTATTCGGTGTAATCATGACCGTAATGTTACAAATGATGTGGTAAAAGTTATCATTGGCCCGTAGTGTATTGATGGATAGTTGTTGACATGATCATGACCATTAATGAATACACGAATGTCCTTGGCTGTAGTGCATGGATAATTGGTGGTCGTGATACTAAAGAATATCCTTAGTCGTAGTGCATGGGTGATTCGATGATGTGGATTATTAATTAAGCTGAGTCACAGCGATAAAAGTTATGAAAAACCTTTTAAATCATAAAAGATAGTAGATTTTATTCTCTACTTGACTCTTTTAATGGTTTACTTGTTCCGCTGCAGTTAAACTTGATGTTGTTATATTTTATCAGTTTAACACTGTTGAAGGCTAACAATAATTTATTCTGCATTATCTTAGTCATAATATTTCTTACTGGGCTAGTTGAGCTCACTCTTTCTTTCACTGTTCTCTTCAAGAAATGAAAACATAGCAGGGACTAGTCGGGGAACGGAGTGACGGTCCAGAGGATAGCATTAGTAGTCCTAACTCTTCTGTGAAATATTGTGTTAATAATTGTAATGAGGACTCCTTTTGAGTTTGTATAATCTCTAGTAGACAATAATTGTATTCAAACTCACAGTTATATTTTGTCGTATTTTACACGACAGTTGTATTAGTAAGTTGTATTTGAATTTCGTACCATGTATCTGACGACCCAAGATGAGTGATGTATACCTAATTTTGGGGGCGTCACAGAAGCTGGGAAGAACATTTACCGTTGGTGGAATTTGCCTACAACAACAGTTATGTGATACCCCCGAATCCGGGCCCCAAATCACCGCGGATTCGGTACACTAATCATTCTATAACTGTTTGCGGAAGATATAAACATAAATTGTTTATACATTACACATTACACATTACCCCAAGGTCGAGTAACCTTAACTTAAACACAATTCATAAATTTTCTAACATATAACACATTTATCAAACTATACTATTACAAAATAGCCGCACATTTTATCCCAAGCAGAACTTGGCATTATCTTTTCCTGTATCCGAACACGTTCGCCTTATCTGCAATGTTTTATCATGATATAGCAAGGGTGAGCATGAAAGTTTCCCAGCAAGTTTAAATTCAACAATATAACGATATATCATGATTGAAGAGTTTAAATAATAAGCTGGCTATAATTCATCAATATAATTGAGAACTAGCACGAACAAACTTTTGACTGAACAAGTTTTAAACATGAACAAATATTTCTGAACCAACTGGTAATGAAGGTGATCAGCCTTTCATACCTGACTTATACATGCAAGATGTACATAATACAATTTTTGTGGCAATCAGCAATGATTAACCATAAGCTTGAATAAAACACTCTTAGTAGAGTTAAGTAAAAAGAAACTTGCCTGAACCGTTGATTACCGCAACGCAATTTATAACGCTTTACCCGAAGACCTAATATTAGTAATATAGATCTCCAATATTAGAATAATATCATCACAGTATAATACTGTTATATTTATATCCACAGAATAACCTAAACACATAGCACATAATCCTATCAGTCTATAATACACATAAGACTTAGCATCAAATTAGACTATTAAGTTTGAGTTGATACCGACACAATTTTATCATCCCGACGGTTTCGTCGGACAAATATCGAGTTTAAGTTCAATTAAACTCTTCCTAAGCGCTTAATCATGCCATAGAGTCACATTTATATGATTTAACACTCGCTTTTTCATTTCATAAGTATTCATTAACATCTAATAAGTCAAATACTAATCCAGTAACCTGGATTCTAAATCTAGCAACTAAATTACCAACTCAGCAACCTGGATTCCAAATCCAGCAATCTAAACTGCAATCCAGCAAACTGGATTTAACATATTTTCAATTTCAGTAAACTATTTCTCAATCCAACAAACTGGAATCACAAATTATATAATCCAGCAAGCTATATTCTAAATTCGTATCACGAAAATACCAAATCAGTTTATTATTTTCTATCCTTTGGTCAAACTTATATACATGTATTTCATACACAAAAAATATTTTTTTCATAATTTTCTAACTTCTTTTATTATTTTTCAAAAATCATTTCTAGTGCGTAACTTAAGAAATTAGTTACCTCGTGCTTAACTCCAAATCTTACCATCTCTTGGCATAACCTTATATATGTTAACGTGATGCTCCATTTTAAATTCCGTGGCAATCGGAGTTGTAGAACTCCGTTTATAGCGATTTCCGTCGAAAAATCACAAAAATTGTAATAGTCATAACTTGGTCGTTTTAACTCGGAATTAGTTCATTTTTGGACACGAGCTACATAATACCATATATTTTCATTTTCCAAAAGGCCAGAATTTATTTCTCATTTTAAGTTGCCAAAACAGCCCCTGGACAGATCTGGACAGAAACCTTTTGCCATGTTACAGTTTTGGAGTCCTTTACTAAATCTTAAATATAATGAGATCTGTAATTCCGATTAACGATCCGTCAATTTTGTTGGATTTGTGTCTTTCCGATCTTCAATTTTCATCTATCACAATCCATATTTGGATATGTTAAGCTCCCGGAAATTAGCCCGGGAGTGGCTGTTACAAACTGTCATTCTAACAGTTTTTATTACCTTTGTGTAGTTTGGGAGAAATTTCATAATTTGTTCAATATTCAACCTAATTGAGTAATTCCAAAGGGCTTTTATCCTTAACACATATATTTAGCTCCACAAATTGACCACACTCAAAGATTCAAAGTAGAATGAGAGATTACAGAATCAAATAAATATTTACTTATCATATAAATCAATATTTAATTATTCACAAATAATATTACAGAATCACAATTATGACAACCAGTCCGTTCCCAGGAAAGAAGGGGCTTTCCAATAAGGATTTCTTCTTACTGGCGCGCAATTAGGTGACCAAACCTCTCCTTGACAGAACTTTCTAGACATTGCCAATAATGATATCTAATAATATTATTCAAATAATATGAATTATTGATCTGATAATGGGAAATACTGTGCAGTGACAATTATTAAAATAACAATAATATAAAATATCAACGCAGCAATTATTGAATCAATAAAAATAAAATATTGAACAGTAATTACTGTAACAATTATTGAGTAGTGCCTTCTTACGTAATAATCAATAATTCAACAATACTGTTCAATACCGTATACTACTGTGCAACCACGCGTATTACTGTATTTTAACCACCAGGTAAACCAACAGTGTTAACGGTAACAATTACGCCGTTTATTTATAAAAACTAAAATTTTGTCGTTTTTTCATCCGACAGTTATTCCATTATAGGGCACACAAATGACTGCTTCATCGTACGAATATTCCCGACAAGAAGAATATTCCACGACCAAAGGAATATTCCCTGACAACAATGATTATCTTATAACCAATTGCTTATTTTGCAAAATTTGCACATTTCACCCATAACCAAAGTATTATATCAAATTTCAATTATTACCTTATTATTTCAAGATAATTTTATTTATATTTCAAAAATATTAAATATTTATGAAATATACCCAAAATAATTAAAAACTATTTTTTAGAATTTAAAATAATTTTTTGGAATTTATTTAGTATTTTAAATAATTAAAAACCATTTTATTCGATTTATTTAATTAAGAATATTAATTTTCGTAATTAAGTGTCGCTAAAGGTACCATAGGCGACAAAACTGTCGCTAATGGTGTTCTTGATCTTTTTCCAGAATTCATGTCAATGAGCAAGGAGGTGGTTTGACCAACATTTGATCCTAGTTGTCGTGATGTTCTGTGCTGGATAAAGTCTATAGATTATAGTATAAGTGTAATACTACCATTATCTGTGACGCCCCCAAAATTGGTACACAAACACCCATTCTGAGTCGTCAAAATATATGGTACAGAAACAACTACAACTTTATTAATACAACCTAAAAACTGTGAGTTTAAATACAAATATTATCATCTGGACAATATCCACACTCAAATAAGTCTTAAGTACAATTATTGATACATTATTTTATAAAAATGGTGAGAACTACTAAAACGACTTTCTAAAACCTTCATTCCATACCCCGACTAGTACTCGCTACATTCTCGCTTCCTGAGAAGAAAAATAGAACAAAAAAGAAAATGGTGAGCTCAACTAGCCCAGTAAAGAATATTATGACCAAGATAATATAGAACAAATTATCGTTAGTCTTCAACAGAAAAAAATCTAATAGAATACAATAGACAACAAGTTTTAAATCAATATTCGCAGCGAAAATAATAATTCATTAGAAGAGTTAAGTAGAGAATAAAATCTAATATCTTCTATATATGAATTTAAAAGTTCATCGTCAATATTTTATCCCTGTAACATCAATCAATATATATCTGGAATCAAATATTCATCTTTGCACTATAGGCCAAAGATATTCATCTGTTGGTCATGTTCATCTAAACACATGTTCATCTTTGCACTACGGGCCAAAGATATTTATCAAAAATCATTCATCTTTGCACTACAGGTCAAAGATGTGACGCCCCCAGAATTAGGTATACATCACCCATCTTGAGTCGCCAGATACATGGTACAGAATTCAAATACAACTTAATAATACAACTGTTGTGTACAATACGACAAAACATAAATTGTGAGTTTGAATACAAATATTGTCTACTAGAGATTATACAAACTCAAAAGGAGACCTCATTACAATTATTATCACACTATTTCACAGAAGAGTGAGGACTACTAATGCGCCATCTAGGACCATCACTATGTTCCCCGACTAGTCCCAGCTACGGTCTCATTTCCTAAAGAGAACAATAAAAGAAAGGGTGAGCTCAAATAGCCCAGTAAGAAATATTATGACTAAGATAATGCATAATATTTTATCGTTAGCCTTCAATAGTGTTAAACTGATAAAATATAATAACTATCAAGTTTAACTGCAGCGGAACAAGCAATCCATTAGAAGAGTGAAGTAGGGAATAAAATCTACTATCTTCTATGATTTAAAAGGTTTTTCATCACTTTTATCGCTGGGACTCAGCTTAATAAATAATCCACATCATCGGATCACCCCTGCACTACGGCCAAGGATATTCTTTAGTATCACGACCACAAATTATCCATGCACTACGGCTTAAGATAATCAAGTTTTCATCAACGGTCCTGATCATGCCATAAAACAATTCATCTTTGCACTACGGCCAAAGAGAATCCATAGCCATAATCATACCAAAAACTGTCCATCAATGCACTACGGGCCAATGAGGACTTTTTCCACATCATTTGTAACATTACGGTTATGATTATACTGAATAATCCCTGGTCATAAACATACCAAGTCCATCTATGCACTACAGGCCACAGATGACTTTCAACATAATATAAACATGAGGATGATGACACTGATATAAGAATTCAATAAAACAAGTTCAAGAATTAATTTATCCAGGAACTGATAACGTTCAAATTGTAAACATGATACTGCTTTGTAGAGTAAACTTCAAGAATGCTAAGAAGAATATTTCCATGAAAAGATACTGGATTAAGTGCAAATATCAAGGATATTCCACTAATTTCATGGAGTATAGAAGTCAAAGTTTTAACTAACTGAGTATAATAAAGAATGGAATAACAAAAGAAATCACCATGCATGCGATAGACCGCATAGGCAGGTTATTCCAACAGATTAATAAATAACGGAACCAGGTCCGACATAAAATGCACATACAGGATATTCCAACAGAATAATAAAGAATGGAACCAGGTTCGGCGTAAACGCATAGACAGGATATTCCGACAGAATAATAAATAATGGAACCAGGTCTGACGTAAACGCACAGACATGATATTCCGACAGAATAATAAATAATGAAATAATAGAAGAATTTTACTAAGTATAAGGTAGCCCGCGTATACAGGTTATTCCAACAGAATAATAAATAATTGAATAACAGAAGTTCTCTTCATGAATACAAAAGAAATAATATCCCTTACCGTAAAAGAAACTGAATATAAGAGTATGGAAGTAGCAGAATATTTTTCTATAGTTTCTCTATAACTTTTCTCTCTAGAGTTTCAGTGAATTCGTAAGAAATAATGAAGGAATGAGCTTCTATTTATAGAAGAATAGACTGCATAGTAACTAACTTATGAACGGTCCAGATTGGTTTACTTTGAACGGACGATTCAGATTGGTTTACTATTAAAACTTAAAGCAGCGGTCCATACTGATTTACTATTAAAACTTTAAACCAGCGATCCATATTGATTTACTATTAAAACTTTCCACCAGCGGTCCATATTGATTTACTATTATATTTTCAACCAACGTTCTAAAAAATTAGCACATCTGCTCATGGAATAATATTGTACCCAAAAATAATTTGGACCGACACTACAAAAAAATGGGGCTTCAGCAACAACTAATTTTCGTTGCTAAAGGTGTCAAATTTCGTTGCAAAAGGGTTTTAGCAACGACTGTATTGTCGTTGCGTCTTTCGTTGTGTAATGAGCGTTGCTAATTGTTCCGCAATGAACGTTTTTTTTCGTTGCCAAAAGTAATACATTTTGCAATGAAATTTGACTTTCGTTCAGAGACATCGATCATTTAGCAACAAAATGTATTGTTGCAGAATAATTAAAATTTCGTTGCTAAAAACCCTATTTCGTTGCAAAAGCCTGCTAATTGGCAACGAAATGAACTTTTTTTTTGCAACGACCATACATTTTCGTTGTAATTGACACCATTTTGCAATGACATTTTTCGTTGCAGTAAATTATGAAAATTGTTGCCTAAGCTTGTTTTCGTTGCGGAATGTAAACTTTTTAGCAACGATTTTCGTTGCTAATTATATTATTTGGCAACGACATTATGCTGAATCAGCAACGAAAATGTTTATTGCTGCTTATTTTTCAATAGCAACGAAAGTCATCGATTAGCAACGACATTATATGTTGCCATTTATTTATATGTGCAACGAAAGTTGATATGATTTGCAACGATAAAAAATATTGTCTTTTATGTTGGTATTAGCAACAATATCCTCTCCGTTGTTATTAGGTTAATTTTTCGTTGCCAAATATTATATTTTTAATGCCATTAGCAACGAAAATTTGTTGCTAAATGTATAAAAAATTGTTGCTATATTAAAACTTGTTCAATGCTTTGGTAACGAATTATATACTTGCCAAATCAAAATTTGACATTCTTTTTGTGTACCTGGCTGGCTCAATGTCCCCATAGTAAATAATGGCAAAAGTACAAAAAACTACAATATTATTAACTTAATAAAATCATCCACTACATAATCATTTATTATCTTTACAATTAAGCAACCATCTAAAGCTACCACAGTTCTTCAATCAAAGTATATATCTACATATATAGAGAAAGTACACTTCATAATTTTGTCACTTGTCTTCCGTAAACGTAGCACAAAAATTTGATACCCAATATTGTAAGGCAGGTCGTAGAAGCAGTCTTCCTGCACATTTAAAAATAATAGCAAAGTCAAAAAAATGAAGCAAATAGGTCACCAGAGGCACTTAGTGCCAAAATCAATACACAAAGACAATAGAGTTGCTACATGGTACTAATGTACACCGTATTGCTCATAAGTAGAAAAAGACAATAGAGTTGCTACGTGGTACTAATGTAAACTATAAATTAGGATACTTCTGTATATAAGCCAATGTAATGGAGAAGAATGATACATTTCCCGCCTATCAAATCTGCATAAATAATGACCTATAGAGGAAGTTGGACACAAAATGCAGTACAAGTGATCTAGCTTAGAGTCCAAAATTGACATATATGTACTTATCATCTAAAAACCTCAAATTATAATCAGTAATAAAGCAATAGTTCGTGTACCTCTATTAAAAAAAATCTATAATTATTTGTCCGTATCTTTCGTCCACAGCCTTGCTTTCTTGGCTAACACCACCAGATGCTCCAATGGCATGTTTAATCATAGTGATCACAGTCTGCAAAAATTGGTAAGAGAAAAGAGGGAGAACAATCAAAAAGTTAGGAGCTTTATGAAAATAGCACCACTGTCAGGACATTAAGCCATAGTTTTCTTCAATTGGTAACATGAAGACTATCAGCCCACACTAGTGACTTCAAATTCAGACATGGAAAACATTGCCGAAATAGGGAATGATATTCAGAAGTCTACATTTCCTCTCACAAGATAAATGAGGTCGAATTGCAGAAAGTGCATATACTTTAAAAATATAAAGGAAGAAGATGTAAAATTTAACAAAACGCACTGTTGGACCTGCTAGCAAAGAAGTTCCAGAATCTACAATTGCAGAGCAGCCTTTATCACAGTAACCTGCATGACAAATTGACAACATATGCTGATATTAGACAAAAGGATAACAGAAGCAACCAACTTCACCATAAAATTTACTCTTCCTTAATCAAGGAAGGTAATTTAGCGATTTCTTCTTCTTTTTTTCCCTTTTTCTTTCTCTTTGGGAAGTATTTTGGTGTATAAGTTGCTACTTTAGCTTCAATCACTTCTTTCCTGTTGCGTAGTACAAGAAACCGAGTGAGAGCATACCAGTTTCTTTGCCATCAATGATAACATCTCCCATATCAAACTATATCAATGCCAGCCGAAAAAGGAGGCCACCAATGCCAGCCGATAAGGCCAGCTTCATGATATATGGTGTTTTCCATGTTGTCTGCCAGCATTTAGTGAATTTTGTTTTGTCTGCTTTATTTAATTCTGCTTCCACCATTTCACTTCAATCTCTTAAAGGACTTTAGCGGGGGGAAATCTTGCTATTTTATGTGTCTAGCTATACAATCTGCAACAAACAATGATGTAAATCTTAGAACTGCAAAGTAAGAAAACCAGCCTTTTTGTTCATGGGATAAAGGAAAATGAATGGGAAACAATTCACTTATTTAGTGTGCCATGATCAATTCATAAAAAGACTTTCTGGCAATCGACAAATCATAACCAGTGAAGTTATAACTCAAGACCCTTCCATTTTTTTCCAAGGGGCCGGGGGGAGAGAGATAAATCTTAACCTGTTATTATTGATATAGTGTGTGTGTGCTTAACATCCATGCTAACTGATATGATGCTAAATACAACACATAATAAATCTCTTTAAAGGAATCATACAGTGTAGACTCACAAAATTCACGAACAAGCTAAAACTAACTAAAGACAAATATCCACCAAAATTTAAGCGTCCAATCCGGGATACTTATGCTTTATTGTGCTTTACGGGGGCTTTTTGCTCTTTTCCCGTTTTATTGTTGTTGTTGCTTTTTTTTCATATATATATATATATATATTTTTTTTTAACCATGACTGTGCAATGTCTCATTCCATTAGGCTAACAGTGCTACCCCTTAGCGAGCTTTCGACCAACTACTCCCAGACCATATAAGACCTTAGGGCGCTAGGTTTTAAGTTCCCCCTTCGGGCGTACTTGCTCAAGTAACAAAGGCCCCGAAACAAAACTAGCCACGGTATTATTTTTCTTTTCTTTTTTTTTCTTTTTTTTTTCAAGCTTATATATCCCAAATTTTTCCCCCAAACTTAAGTTTTTATCTAAATTCAGTCATCTTCGCCTATTCATGTCTTTCATTCATTCAAACTAGCATTATCCTCTAGAAGTCCATTATGAGTCAATTTAAACTCAATCAGTCAACATAGTTATTTTTACTGTGCTATCCTTATTATATCAGTTTCAAACAGGTACATATTCAAAACATGACAAGAAATCACATCAAAGTCTTAACAGACAATACTATACTTGTCTACTCAATTCCAAACTCATCACTGGCCAAAACAGACTTAAACTATCTAACAGCTGGAAACATGCTAATACTAAAATTTTAACACTAAACTTTTTGTTTTGTTTTGTTTTGTTTTGTTTTTTTTTTTAAAAAAAAAATTACATGAATGCAACTACATGCAAAACTATTAACTGAACATACTACATGAATGCACTAGATAAATACTACATGAATGCACTGGAGCTAGAAGATTGCACCCCCAAACTTAACTTATGCAATGTCCTCATTGTATATAACCAACAAAATTTAAAAAAAATTAAGCACTGAGGACTTCCCTGAAAGATAGAAGCTTTATTCCTCGTCAGTATCATCTTCTTCTGATTCTTCTTCATCAGCCGGGGGGTATGCAAACAATTGTGGAAATTGGTAGGAGATTTAGTGTTTGAGTAAGATTTTACAAGAAAAAGATGATTATTGTGGCTAAATTAGAGGAGGGTTGAGAGTTGAGTGAGTTTGAGTTGGAGTAGGAGAGCAAGAATGTGTTTGATTTGGGTTTGGAAGAATTTAGCCCGATTAGGGCTTTAAAAATTTTTTTTCTGTTAGAGCGCCTAGGCGCTTGGTTTTGTACTAGACTGGACCGCCTAGGCGCTTGGGGAGCTGAATGGCTACTGACTTGGAGCGCCTAGGCGCTTGCTCCTTTTTCTGACATTTTCTGCTCCGACGTCCTTTGGGAAAATGGCCATAACTTCTTCGTCCGAACTTCGATTTAGATGATTCAAGATGTTCTGGAAAGAGGAAAAGTAGATCTACAACTTTCATTCTTGAAGTTTTGTGAAATAGTATCCGGAGCTATAGTCAAATTGGATCTGAAGTGACTGCTATGTAAATGGCAAGCCGAAAACGCGAATCTAGCCACCCCAAACATCGATCCAAGTAACTTTTGTCCTAATTCCTCCAATAACGTGTTTCCTTCCACACCAAAATTTGCGGAATTGATTAGAAATTTGAGATTTTGACGAGTGGACATTCAACTTATTAAGATCATAAATGCTTGGCCTCCTTTCCTGCAATAAATTGAATATCTGTTAGAGAACGTCAGGGGTGGAACAAATCCTAAACTATAAAAGTTTAACCACTAAATAAACTAATAGTAAAGTAAATTAATAAAAGTAAAAATAGCAAATAACAATAATAAAAAAAAATTCCTGGGTTGCCTCCCAGTTAGCGCTTAGTTTATAGTCTTCAGCCCAACTTTCTTCTCTTTCTCTATCCAATTCCCCTTCGAAAATTAAGGAACCCTCCATCCATTAGTAATAACGTAACTTTCGAGAGTTTGCCATCAGTAAGGGTTATTGATTCAAATTCACCTAGCTTGTTCTTTATAGGTAGATTCTCTTTTACAACCTTTAAATAACTAGGCATTTTCCGAGTTGTATCTATGAACGAATTTTTACGTTGAAGCTTTTTTAGAACAACTGGTTCTTCATCTCTCTTCCCATTCTCTTCACACCATGGCACCAATTTTAAGCTCGCTTTCATATCATATATACCTTTATCGAAAAAATGACTACCAATTGGACACACGATTGCAAATCTAACCGGATCCTTAGACTTTGGTGAAGAAGATATATGGGGCACTGTCAAAATCGGTTCATCTATGTCAAAACTCAAGGCTAGATCTTTGGAGACCTTCTTTTCCTGCTCCCCACTTGTCTCCTCCCTTTCCACATCCTTTTCTTTTGGAACATCCGATTCCAGATTTAGTGTGGGCAATCCATCAGTCTCGGGAACCATGTTGCTTGACACTTCACCTTGAGGGCGATTGATGATGGCGTTGAAAAGTTGTCCCACCTGGTTCTCAAGATTTCAAATCGACATCTCCTGACTATTCGTCTGCTCCTCAATCAAAACCATGAACTTGGAAATAAGTCCTTCCAAGTTGATGATAATTACTGGAATAATCATAATTGTTGGGATAATCGCTGAAGTTACCACTATATTGTAACGACTCAAAACTGATGGTGCATTGATGACTCGGATGGTTTCCACCACAATACTCACATATCACCGCTACACTTTGAATACGTTGTGCTGATAAAGCATCAATCTTCCTTGAAAGTGTCCCAAATTGTGCTGACAATTCATCGAGTCCATAATTCTTTGCCTCCCTTGGCCGAGTCATTTTCGAATATAGCCAATGATAGTCATAGTTGTTCATGGTACCTGAAAAGGAATTAGACTAGAGACAAAAAAAAATAAAAAAAAAATGTTTAAATTAAGATTAACGATATAAAAATCAATAATGACAAAATATTAAACTAATTTCCCCGGCAACGGCGCCAAAAACTTGTTGCCTTAAATTTTTAATAGTACTTTACCACGCAAGTATACGCGTTCAATTGTAATATTCAGCAAGCAAGGATATTGTTCCCACGAGGAATTAGACTAATATTTATCAATTACTAACTCTAATGCAGTTAATCCTATTTTAAACTAAGAAAATTTTGGTTGTGATTTAAAATTTAAACTTAACAAACTAATAATTAAAATCAGAATTTCACAAGAATAATTGCAGATTTAATAGGTTAAGATTACAACTTCCCTTGGAATTTCATTTAAACTAACTTACTTCCCATTTAAAATAAATCAATTAATATGAATCATTATCCAAGAATGCTTTATGAATATTCACGCACTTCTTCCAAAGACACGTGAACAAATCCTCCTAAACCCAATCTTTAAGATGCAGAATTACAAGGAACACCCCAGTTAATCAACTCACTATATTCCTATGTGAATCAAGTTAATTAGGGTTTATGCACAAATTCTTTCAATGGATACAAAAGACACATAGGTATATTCCTATCCTACACGCTAATCATATTAACCCTATTCACATTATATGAACAGATGTTATCATATCCAGATCTCAATCTATACTCCATCTTCCAATTTTATATAGATTATCACAGTAATTGTTGGCCAAACAATTAATCAATAAACATAAGATATAATAAACAATTCAATAAAAACCAACTTTCATTCAATGGGAAGCTTGCAATTTAAACTACATACCAAGTTCCGTTGCAATCTTAATTAAAATTTAGTCCATGATAATAACAAAGAAAAAACATCATCCAAATTAATAACCCAAACATCCCAGATAATTACAAAAGATAAAACTAGAGAAGAGAAGAAGAAACTCTGAAATTGCTCTTAAACTCTCTCTTAGATCTTTAGCCCTTGCAATTCTCCTTCGTGTTTTTCTCCCTTGTTCTCTCTGCAAATCTCTTGAAAAATTGATTCCTTCCTTTTACAAAATTCGTTCTCCTCTTTTTTTAGAATCCTCTCCTACTTGTATTGGTCTCAGCCCTCATTCAGACTCATCTTTGGCTTCAAAAACCCACTTGGCAGCAGCAAAACGCACCTTTCTACGCACTAGAGTGCCTAGGCGCTCATCATAGGCTATTTTCAAGCGCCTAGGCGCTTGACCAGGACCACGTAATTACAGAAATGCCACTCAGCTTTAATTTTCATGATTTTTGACCTTTTTCTTCTCCGAAATGACCAATTTGTCCCTCCAGCTCCAATCTACAACAAATAAACACAAAATACATAAAAAGATACTAAAAACAATTAAAGATAACAATAATTAAGTTTAATAATATCGGATTCATAGGTATAAAACCTACTCATCAGTCCCACATCGAAAGATATGAGAATAATTTGTTTGTATATAAGGAAATAAGTTACTACCAATAGTACCTTCAAGTCATGACCTTTTGGGAGCCTGTGGTGGGCTAAGATGACCCAAGAAGATACTATTGGGCCAGTAGTTTGAGGCCTTATTGTGATGGATTTGATTAGATTTGAACTTGGGATTTGACCCAAGATTTGTTCCGGACTCGGGATTTGACCCAGGTTGTTACATTAATAGTCGTTGCAAAAAGTTTTATAAGATATACAATGAAAATAAAATTATTTCCAATGAATGTGGTCCATATTAGACAACGAAATATAGCAATAAAAAAATTTTCGTTGCCTGCGATGAGGAGAAATCAAGTGGTTAGAAATTTTGCAATGAATTTTGTTTTCAAATTTTGCAACGACTTATGAATTTCGTTGCAAAAAGTGAAAGCCTGACACAATCTGCAATGAAGGACAAGTTTCGTTGCTAAACATACTCTTTTAGCAACGACATATAAAGTTGTTGCTTGAAAAATCGTTGCTAAAGCCCCATTTTTAGCAAAAAAAAAAACTTTCGTTGCCCATGATGACGGAAAATCAAGTGGTCGAAAAATTTGCAACGAATTTCTAACAAAAATTTTTCCCGCCAATAAATTAGCAATGAAATTTTGCAAAGACTTATAAATTTTGTTGCAAAAAATGAAAGCCTGACACAATCTGCAACGAAGGACAAATTTCATTGCTAAACATATACTTTTAGAACCGACTTATAAAGTCGTTGCCCGAAAAATCGTTGCTAAAGGCCCATTTTTTTGTAGTGCGAAAAGAAATATATTTTACGGGTGATCAATAGTACCCCGTGAATATTAACTCTTGAATAGTAACTCATGAATAGTAACTCGTAAATAGTAACTCGTGAATAGTAACTCATAAATAGTAACTCATGAATAGTACTCCGACACGAAAAGCGTCCCGAATACCCGATTGAACAATGCTGAGTGACTTCTCACATAAGCATCAATAATCAATACCGTGTACTACTATGCAACCACGCGTATTACTGTACTTTTAACACTGGCTGTTTCAACAGTTAACGGTAAAACTCCTGCCGTTATTTTCATAAAGTATTTTGTCGTTTTCTCTATCCGACAATAATTTTGTTGTGGGGTCCACCAATGATTGTACCGTCGTACGGATATTCCCCGACCAATCAAATATTATACAACCACTTGCTTACTTTGCAAAATTTATAAATATTATCCACAAATATAACATTACATCAAATCAACACCATAATAATAATAAAAAAATTATTTCGAGAAAATTAAATATTTATTCATAAAATCTGGGGTCTCACAAAAGATATTCAGTTATATCATCATTTAGGACTGAGGATGATAAAAAATATTTTAAAGAAAACGAATCCAGTGAAACAAAAGAATAAATATTAATGATTCGTATTTCAACTATTCTATGTCCAAAAATACCTCATAAATAATCATAGTGGAGTAAAATTCAAGAATGATCAAAATATGGATACAATCAAAGCTAGTATCCATAATAGATATTTTGGACAAAAAGAAGAAAATTTTATTTTTCGGTGAATAGTGTCGTATTTGTGAATAATGTCGTATACGTGAATAGTGTCGTATACGTGAATAGTAACTCCGACACTAAAAGATAGAAATTTCACATAAAAAATAATCATGCTTCGTGAATAGTACTCATGAATATTAACTCGTGAATAGTAACTCATGAATATTAACCTCGACATAAAAAGATCCAAATTTGATAAAAAGTTCCAACTAATATTTCGGCATAATGATATTGAAGAAATAATATCATTTTAAAAAAAATAATATCCCTTACCTCAAAAGGATAGTACTTCTGACTGGATATAGTGCTGAAAGAACTTGCACCGTATAGCAATACTCAAAGTACTAAAATACTTACAAAAATACGCTCAATATATCGAGAGAGAAAGAGAGAGAAAACTTCAGTTTCTGGTGTGATTTTCAATTCTAACTTAAGCACCCTATTTATAGGAAAATGCTTAGAACACCAAAGCAGAAAATTTAATATAATATTAATATAATTTATTAAATTTTCTACGAACAAACTTAGTCGACAACATCAGCCACTCACCCAACAAAAAGAAAAAAAAACATTTTTCTTAATTAAAATAATTAAAACTTCCAAAATTAATTATTTCAGAATTTCGGAACTTCAACAATTCATAATAAATAGCCCTTTATCATAAAATTCAAATCTTGCAACTTTTTATAGGAAATTCAATTCTCTAAAACTTTACAGAAGAAAGTTTTTTCAAATTCCAAACAGAAATTGACCTAAATCCATAAACGGACGATTTTACAGGCTATAATCAAATTTCAGTCAAGAAATGGGCCCACAGACATGTTTAACATGTTTTAAATAACTTTTACATTAAAAATACTCTTTCTCCTCATATACTCATATATCCCACATTCATTGTAAAAATATTATCATTATTATATTAAAATAATATAATAAAATATTATTTTATTAGAAAAGATAAAATATCGATTTTCAACAATTGTCACTTTAAAAATTTTCTCATTCTATATCCACATAAAATGAATATTTTTCTCATCATATAAATCAATAATTAATTATTCACAAATAATATTACAGAATCACAATACTGAGAACCAGACAGTTCCCAAGAAAGAGGGGACTTTCCAATAAAGATTTCTTCTTACTGGAGCGCAATTAGGTGACCAAACCTCTCCTTAGACAGAACTTTCTAGACATTGCCAATAATGTTTTCTAATAATATTATTCAGATAATATGAATTATTGCTTCGATAATGGAAAATACGGTGTAGTGACAATTATTGAAACAACAGTAATATAAAATATCAACGCAGCAATTATTGAATCAATAAAATCAAAATACTGAACAGTAACTGCTGTAACAATTATTGAGTAGTGCCTTCTTACGTAAGAATTAATAATTGATGCAATAACGTGTGCTACTGTGCAACAACGGGTATTACTATGTTTTAACCACCGGGTATTCCAACAGTGTTAAAGGTAACAACTACGCCGTTATTTATAAACAACTTATACTTGTCGTTTTCTTCATCCAATCGCTTTTCGTTATGGGGCCCACAAAAGACTGCACCGTCGTACGAATATTCCACGACCAAATGAATATTCTCTGACAACAATGAATATTTTATAATCACCTGTTTATTTTAAAATATTTACGCATTTTACCCATAACTAACCACATTAATCAATTCAACCCTTATTATTTCAAAATAATAAATAGAGGAAATTAAAATTCATTTATAAAAAGTTGGGGTCTTACAACCTTCCCTTCTTATGAAATTTCGTCCTCGAAATTGACGTATGTACCTAGTGTTTCAAAAAGGTGAGGATACTTCTTTTTTATTTTTGATTCTAACTCCCAGGTCATTTCTTAAATAGCATGGTTTCTCTACAAAACCTTAACTTGTGGTATAACCTTAGTGTGTAAGACATGCTCTTTCCTATCCAAAATCTTGACAGGTACCTCATCGTATGTTAAATTTTCGGCTATCTCGTCTGGTTCTAAATCAATATTGTGGTTTGGGTCCTTCACATATTTACGAAGCACAAATATGTGAAAAATGATATAAACACGAGACATGCTTGGAGGTAACGCGAGTCTATAGGCCACATTTCCTACTCGTTCAAGAATCTGAAATGGACCAATAAATCGTGGATTGAGCTTTCCTCTCTTCCCGAATCTTGTAAATCCCTTCCATGGAGCCACACGCAACAATACATGATCCCCAATACTAAATTCCACGTTCTTTCGATGAAGATCCGCATAACTCTTTTGTCGATCCTGTGCCATTTGTATACGTTGTCGAATCATTTGGATCTTTTTCGTAGTCATACGTACCAACTCGGGTCCCAACAATGTTGCTTCACCCATCTCATCCCAACATATTGGAGAGCGACACTTTCGTCCATACAATTCTTCGAATGGAGCCACACCTATACTTGCCTGATAACTGTTGTTGTAGGAAAATTCCACCAATGGTAAATACTTATCCCAACTCCCTTTGAAATCGAGGACACAAAGTCTTAATAGATCTTCAAGAGTTTGAATAGTCCTCTCTGATTCTCCGTCCGTTTGAGGATGATATGCCGAATTAAATCGTAAATTCGTGCCCATAGCTTTTTGCAAGCTAACCTAAAATCTTGAAGTGAATCTTGGGTCACGATCTGAAACTATGGATACTGGCATGCCATGTAATCTTACAATCTCATTTACGTACATACTAGTAAGATGTTCAAGGGAATAAATCTCACGTATAGGCAAGAAATTGGCTGACTTGGTTAATCTATCAACAATAACCCAAATCGCATCTATGCCTTGAGAAACCTTGGGAAGACCCATGACAAAATCCATAGTAATGTGTTCCCACTTCCATTTCGGAATCTCAAGTGGTTGCAATGGACCCTTTGGTACTTGATGCTCTGCCTTTACACGTTGACAAGTTAAACACATCGAGATAAAATTTGCAATCTCTCTCTTCATATTGTTCCACCAAAATGTATGTCGAAGGTCACGATACATTTTGGTACTTCCAGGATGGATTGCAAATGGTGTATTGTGTGCCTCCATCATGATCTTGTACTTCAAATTAGAATCATTAAGAACACAAAGTCTGGAATGGACTCGAAGTATTCCTTCTTCATCGATTCTTGCTTCTTGAATAACACCTTCTTGTACTTTCTTCTTCATAATCATTAACTCCGGGTCTGTGGCTTGAGCAACTTTAACTTTCTCGATTAAAGTTGGTTTTATACATATACTTGACATCATTGCATGGGTCCCCGGAGTCTTGAATTCTATCTTCATCTTTTATAAATCACACAAAATGGGCCTTTGTTTTAACAACATCACATTTTTTCCCGCGTATGATCTTCTACTCAATGCGTCAGCTACCACGTTCGCTTTTCCAGGATGGTATTGTCAAAATAGGTGCCGAAATGAGTCTCCTCTTGAGATCTTGGAAACTCTTCTCGCATTCCTCGCTCCATACGAATTTTGTATCTTTACGGGTCAGCTGATTTAACAGAGTAACAATTCTAGAAAATCCTTCCACAAATCTCCGATAATAACCAGCTAAGCCCAAAAAGCTACGTACTTCGGTCACATATTTTGGTTGCTCCCAATTTTGTATTGATTCAATCTTCGTTGGGTCAACAGATACTCCATATTTTGACACCACATGCCCAAGGAATGCTACTTCCTCAAGCCAGAACTCGCATTTCTTTATCTTGGCATATAACTTGTTATCACGAAGCCTTTGCAGTACCAGCTTCAAATGGCGCTCATTATCTTCACGACTTTTATAATAGATGAGGATGTCATCAATAAAGACAACAACGAACTGATCCAAATATTCCTTGAATACTCGGTTCATCATATCCTCGAAAGCCGCAGGAGCATTATTCAATCCAAAGGACATGACTAGGAATTCATAATGCCCGTACCGAGTTCTGAAGGCAGTCTTCGAAATATCCTCAGTTTTAACCTTCAGCTGATGATATCCAGAACGAAGATTGATTTTTTAAAAGAATTGTGCTCCTTGCAACTGGTCAAATAGATCATCAATGCGAGGTAGTGGATACCTATTCTTGACAGTGACATGGTTTAATTCCCAGTAATCGATACAAAGTCGCATACTCCTGTCTTTCTTCTTTACAAATAAAATAGAAGCACCCCAAGGAGATGTACTAGGACGAATGAAACCGATGTCCAACAACTCCTATAGTTGGACCTTTAACTCCTGAAGTTCAATAGGAGCCATTTGATATGGGGTTTTAGAAATGGGCTTTGTACCAGGTTCAAGGTCAATAAAGAATTTAACTTCACATTCTAGGGGTAGACCGGAAAGTTCTTAAGGAAATACGTCAGGAAAGTAAATAACAACAGGAATATTATTCAAATCTGACGTGTCTTTATTCAAATCCATAACATGGGCTAAAAAAGATTGACATCCGTTTTTTAATAAACAAATAACTTTATGACTTGATATAACAGTGATTGATTTTAATGGCTTAGTTGCTTGAATTCGCACAACAGGTTGGTTAGGAATATGAAAACTAACAACCTTACGAAAACAATCAATTTTGGCATGATGAGTAGTTAACCAATTAATCCCTAAAATCACGTCAAATGCAAATATCTTTAAAGAGATAAGGTCAACAGGTAATGTGATGGTGCCAACTTGGATCAAACAAGATTTATAAACAGTGGATGTGATAAAAGTTTCTCCTAACGGAGTTTCCATAGATAGGTCAAAGTCTAATTTCTACAGAGTCAAGTTTAAACGTTGAGCACAAGCAGGAGAGATAAATGAATGGGTAGCACCGGTATCTAGTAATGTATAAACTTCGCATGAATTTATGATTAGCTTACCCGTGATCACCTCGTTTGGGTTCCTCGCATGTTGACCAGTCACGACAAACTCTCTTCCAGGAATCGTTGACTTTAACTTTTCTGGGATAGCCTTTTGAATCACCATCCCCGCTGGACTTGGTTTTGCTACAATGCAATCTCGAGCGATATGCCCTTCCTTTCCACAGTTATAACATACCTTAAAATGTTGTGGGTAGTTTGGGCTGATATGTCTTTCTTTTCTGCACTTATAGCATATAACTGGTGGTCGTTCTCCTCCCTTAGAACCAGTTGTTGCTGGTGCTGACGTCTTCACGTTGTCATTATTGAATCTCCTCTTTTTAAAATCTCCCCCCGAATCGCTTCTTCTATTTTCATGTCCACGATTACCACCAGAGTGGTTACCGCTTTTGTTTGAATGTTTTCCTCCCCGCTGGTTTTCATTCCTCCGATGACTGCTGCCACCGATATGACCTTGGTTGCGGTCCCTTGGTTGAACGTACTCGCTATCTCGCTCTAATAATTGAGCCCTGTCGACAACATCTGAATATAAAAAAAATTTATGAGAAACATCCTCGTCATTCGTTCCTCATTCTCTACCAAATGAGGTACAAACCTGGATAACTCTACGAACTTCGCCTCGTATTGGGACACCGTCATGTTGTTTTGTTTTAGTCTAATAAACTCTACCTCCTTTATATGGCGAATACTTTCAGGAAAGTATATTTCGTTGAAAAGTTTCTGAAACGTTTCCCAAGACATGCGGAGTGCGGCAGGCTGGGTATGTTTCACAGACTCCCACCAGTAATCTGCCTTGCCACGAAATATAAAGGTGGCGAATGGAATCTTCAGTTCCTCCGTACATCTCAAGACATCGAATATCTTGGTAATTTGCTTGACCCACGTTTCCGCCATGATCGGATCCGACTTTCCCTTAAATTCTGATGGTCCCAACTCTTTGAACTGCTTGGCCGTGACAAGCCGCCCGTTGCTATCATTTCCACCTGTATCCTGTACACGAGTCTCCCTCGTCTGGTTTTGGATGAACTGCAAAAAGTTCCTAAACATCCCATCGTTCATCGTCTGCTCAGTGGTGTTATTTACAGGAGGAATATTGCCTTCTTGTTGCACGTTCCCCTGGTTGGTGATTAAAGGTGTTTCCACGGTCTCATTAACTCCACCGTTAATATTCTCAGCTACCATTCATAAATACTGCCATAAAATAAGGGTTAATTAAACAAATTAACATATCACATATTAACCATATACTTCAACTGACCAACAAATAAGCTTAGGTATGACACACTAGCGAAGGATTACTCGTCTCTCCCCTCCTAGTACTATTTCCCGATCTCCGTCAGAGACCATATCCCTAAGCTCTGATACCAACTATGACGCCCACAAAATAGGTACACAACACCCATTCTGAGTCGTCAAAATACATGTTACAGAAACAACTACAACTTTATTAATACAACCTAAAAACTGTGAGTTTAAATACAAATATTGTCATCTAGACAATATCCAGACTCAAATAAGTCTTCAGTACAATTATTGATACATTATTTTATAAAAATGGTGAGGACTACTAAAACAACTTTCGAAAACCTTCACTCCATACCCCGACTAGTACTCGCTACATTCTCGCCTCCTGAGAAGAAAAATGGAACACAAAAGAAAAGGGTGAGCTCAACTAGCCCAGTAAAGAATATTATGACCAAGATAATATAGAACAAATTATCGTTAGTCTTCAACAGGGAAAAATCTAATAGGATACAATTGAAAAAAAGTTTTAAATCAATATTCACAGCGGAAATAATAATTCATTAAAAGAGTTAAGTAGAGAATAAAATCTACTATCTTCTGTATATGAATTTTAAAGTTCATCGTTAATATTTTATCCCAGTAACATCAATCAATATATATCTTGAATCAAATATTCATCTTTGCATTACAGGCCAAAGATATTCATCTGTTGGTCATGTTCATCTAAACACCTATTCATCTTTGCACTACGGGCCAAAGATATTAATCAGAAATCATTCATGTTTGCACTACAGGCCAAAGATATTAAGTTATATCATCATTTATGACTGCGGATGATGAAAAATATTTTAAAGAAAACGAATCCAGTGAAACAAAAGAATAAATATTAAGGATTCGTATTTCAACTATTCCATGTCCAAAAATATCTCATAAATAATTATAGTAGAGTAAAATTCAAGAATGATCAAAGCATGGATACAATCAAAGCTAGTATCCATAATAGATATTTTGGACAAAAAAAAGAAAATTTTATTTTTCGGTGAATAGTGTTGTATTCGTGAATAGTGCCGTATACGTGAATAATGTCGTATACGTAAATAGTAACTCCGACACTAAAAGATAGAAATTTCACAAAAAAATAATCATGCTTTGTGAATAGTACTCGTGAATAGTAACTCGTGAATATTAACTCATGAATAGTAACCCCGACATGAAAAGTTCCAAATTTGATAAAAAGTTCCAACCAATATTTCGGCATAATGATATTGAAGAAATAATATCATTTTTAAAAAAATAATATCCCTTACCTCAAAAGGATAGTACTCCTGACTGGATATAGTGCTGAAAGAACTTGCACCGTATAGCAATACTCAAAGTACTAAAATACTCACAAAAATACGCTCAATATATCGAGAGAGAGAAAGAAAAAACTTCAGTTTCTGGTGTGATTTTCAATTCTAACTTAAGCACCCTATTTATAGGAAAATACTTAGAACACCAAAACAGAAATTTTAATATAATATTAATATAATTTATTAAATTTTCTACGCACACAAACTTAGTCCACACCATCAGCCACTCACCCAACAAAAAGAAAAAAAACATTTTTCTTAATTAAAATAATTAAAACTTCCAAAATCAATTATTTCAGAATTTCGAAACTTCAATAATTCATAATAAATAGCCCTTTTATCAGAAAATTCAAATCTTGCAACCTCTTATAGGAAATTCAATTCTCTACAACTTTACAGAAGAAAGTTTTTCCAAATTCCAAACAGAAATTGACCGAAATCCATAAACGGACGATTTTACAGGCTATAATCAAATTTCAGTCAAGAAATGGGCCCACAGACATGTTTAACATGTTTTAAACAAGTTTTGAAACAAAAATACTCTTCCTCCTCATATACTCATATATCCCACATTCATTGTAAAAATATCATCATTATTATATTATAATAATATAATAAAATATTATTTTATCAGAAAAGATAAAATATCGATTTTCAACAATTGTCACTTTAAAAATTTTCTCCATCTATATCCACATAAAATGAATATTTTCCTCGTCATATAAATTAATAATTAATTATTCACAAATAATATTATAGAATCACAATACTGACAACCAGGCAGTTCCCAAGAAAGAGAGGGCTTTCCAATAAGGATTTCTCCTTACTGGCGCGTAATTAGGTGACCAAACATCTCCTTAGACAGAAATTTCTAGACATTGCCAATAATGTTTTCTAATAATATTATTCAAATAATATGAATTATTGCTTCGATAATGAAAAATACTGTGTAGTGACAAATAATTAAAAAATAGTAATACAAAATATCAACGCATCAATTATTGAATCAATAAAATAAAATACTAAACAGTAACTACTTTAACAATTATTGAGTAGTACCTTCTTACGTAAGAATCAATAATTGGTGCAATACCGTATGCTACTGTGCAACAATGCGTATTACTGTGTTTTAACCACCGGGTATTCCAACAGTGTTAACGGTAACAACTACGCCGTTATTTATAAACAACTTATACTTGTCGTTTTCTTCATCCAATCGCTTTTCATTATGGGGCCCACAAAAGACTGCGCCGTCGTACGAATATTCCCCGACAACAAGAATATTCCACGACCAAACGAATATTTCCCGACAACAATGAATATTTTATAACCACGTGCTTATTTTAAAATATTTGCGCATTTTACCCATAACTAACCACATTAATCAAGTCAACCCTTACTATTTCAAAATAATAAATAGAGGAAATTAAATTTTATTTATAAAAAATTGGGGTCTTACATTATCAATCGCTTTCATGGCCATACAACAATTAATCAGTGAGTTATAGGAACCTGAAATTCATGTCAGAGCTGTTCTTCATTTCTGGGTTTTCCAGAAATGAAGAAAAATTCATCCTGCCACCTTTGAAGCTTCACAACATGTAATCTGGGTCTGTCTTGGGTGATGTAAAGGTCCCATAATGTAGTCCATATACCAGGCAACAATTATCAAACACTATTATAGCATTTTATCAAAACATATATGAGATCTAATACGGTCAAACCGCGCTAGAAAACTCGGCTCTTGAAGGTTATGGGTTTCCCAGAAACCTTCATGAGGCGAAACGGTCAACGCACTTTGACTCGATTTAATTTCTACACTGATCATGATTTGAGTAATATAATTTCTTTAATATGTAGTCTGAAAGACAGGCTACTAAGATCCACCAACAACATGGCCTAACTACTAACACACTGCAAGATAAAGACCCAGCAAAGTGACTGTCAAAAAAAATCTAGGTTTCTGGGTTACCCAGAAACCAGATTTCGTGAACGGTCAACGGGTTTTGACCACTGATAACATAAGATCTAGACATGCTATGACTCTGATTCCAGTTTCAGATCACACTCCTCATGTCAGGCTACAGATTCATAACATAAAACACTCTAAACGGTGAACACATAAAGATTTAAAGCCAATGACATTCAACTGTCAGGTCATGATCTTCCAGTTTTCTAGATTTTTGAAAAATGCTATTTCGTGCACTTTGATGTTATGGATTCACTATATAGCAACCTAGATCATCAAGTGACACCCTAATACACAACTTTAAACAATCAATTACAACATTTAACATCAGATCTAAGGATTTTGAAAATTAGGGTTTATACCTCTTTCTAACTTTGATTCTTGATTCTGACTCTTGTATCTGATATTGGCTTACTATGAACTGATCTTAACTTGGTTTCTCACTGTCTCTCTTTCTAAATCTCGAATTTTCTAGAGAGAGAAAGTCTTGGTTATATATCTATTGAATACATTGCACCTTGGCTGATAAAATGGCTGAGATGTTTGATATAGAGCACATGGAGTAGTTAGAGTGGGTAACCAACTCAATAATATAACTAGATTTACAAGCCACCTATTAAAGAATTACTAAAAGGGCAAAATAGTCTTTTTCCTTACTAATTTAATGGCATAATGGACATTGTCCAACCCTTAGGGTTTAGGGTTTGGAAACCCTTAGGGTTTTGGCAAATTTGATTTTCTAAAATTTTTAATTTCGGTTTTCAAAATAGAAAATTAATATTTCTAAATTATAATTAGAATTTTCTAATTATATAAAATTTTCTTAATCATAACTTAAATCTTGGTAATTAGGATTAGTATTTACTAATTAAAATTGCTAATTAAGCAATTAACGACAAAATTGGTCATTAGGGTTTTTAACCCAGAATTAGGGTTTTAATTAGAAAAATAATATTTCTAATTTTGAAATTAGATCTCGTAATTAGATTAGGGTTTTGTAATTACTTATATCTTTAAAATTAGGATTAATATTTCCTATTTAACATTAAAAATTATTTAATTTACACTTAGGTTTTCCCGAATTTCAAATTAGGGTTCCTAAACCAGAAATTAGGGTTTAATAAATTTGAAATTAGGGTTTGCTAAATAGTTAAGCTTTACCCTAATTAATATTATAATTAATAGCACTTAAGCAATATAATAATCATTTAAGTTCCCAGATTAGGGTTTCATACATCGAATTAGGGTTTCAAAATCCCAAAACTGAAATTAGGGATTCTAGAACCGATTGCTAGGGTTTCTTGTAAATCAATTTTTTTTCCTAAACGAACATTGACGCTCTTAATATATACTTAGGGTTTATCTGGTCAACCTTTGACCCTTAACCACATACTGTACACATATATACAAAACATATTCACTTATTTCTTAATATTGAATAATTCACCTAAATCCTAAATAATTCACCTAAATCTTTCACAGAATTTTGAAATCCTCAAAATTCCTTTTTAAAAATATCAAACGCATACACTTATTTTCTATCTAGGTTCTAATATTGAACCTTAAATCGATTAATAAAAATTTTAAAAATATTCAAAATTCTCGGGTTGTCACAACAATTATTGAACAACAATAATATAAAATATCAGCGTAGCAATTATTGAATCAATAAAATATTAAACAGTAATTAGTGTAATAATTATTGAGTAGTGTCTTCTTACGTAAGAATCAATAAATCAAAAAAACTGTGCAATACCATGTGCTACTGTACAACCACGCGTATTACTGTATTTTAACCGCTAGGTATTCCAACAGTGTTAAATGTAACGATTACGCCGTTATTTATAAAAACTCATACTTGTCGTTTTTTTAATCCAACCATTTTTCGTTATGGGGCCCACAAATAGTTGCGTCGTCGTAGTAATATTCCCCGACAGCAAGAATATTCCACGACCAAACGAATATTCCCCGACAACAATGGATATTTTATAACCACTTGCTTATTTTGCAAAATTTGCACATTTCACCCAATACCAAAGCATTATATTAAATTAACACCTTATTAATTCAAAATAATGAATAGAGGAAATTCAATTTTATTTATAAAAAGTTGGGGTCTTACAACCTCCATTCCTTATGTAATTTCATCCTCATAATTGACGTACGTACCTGGTGTTTCAAAAAGGTGAGGATACCTCGCTTTAATTTCTGATTCCAACTCCCAGGTCATTTCTTCAATAGCATGGTTCCTCCATAAAACCTTAACTTGTGGTATAACCTTGGTGCGTAGGACATGCTCTTTTCTATCCAAGATCTTAACAAGTACCTCCTCGTACGTTAAATCTTCGGTTATCTCGTCTAGTTCTAACTCAATAATGTGGTTTGGGTCTTTTAAATATTTACGAAGCATAGATATGTGAAAAATATTATGAACATGAGACATGCTTGGAGGTAATGTGAGTCTATAGGCCACATTTCCTATTTGGTCAAGAATCTCAAATGGACCAACAAATCGTGGATTGAGCTTTCCTCTCTTCCCAAATCTTGTAACTCCCTTCCATGGAGCAATACGTAACAATACATGATCGCCAATATTAAATTTCACGTCCTGTCGATGAAGATCCGAATAACTCTTTTGTCAATCATGTGCCGTTTGTATGCGTTGTCGAATCATTTAGATCTTTTCTGTAGTTATGCGTACCAATTCTGGTCCCAACAACGTTGGTTCACCGACCTCGTCCCAGCATACTGGAGAACGGCGTTTTCTTCCATACAACGCCTCGAATGGAGCCATGTCTATACTTGCTTGATAACTGTTGTTGTAGGAGAGTTCCGCCAATGGCAAGTACTTATCCCAACTTCATTTGAAATCTAGGACACAGAGTCTTAATAGATCTTCAAGAGTTTGAATAGTCCTTTCTGATTGCCCGTCCGTTTGAGGATGGTATGCCGAACGGAATCGTAAATTCGTGCCCAAAGCTTTCTACAAGTTAACCCAAAATCGTGAAGTGAATCTTGCGTCACGATATGAAACTATGGATACTAGCATGCCATGCAATCTCATAATCTCATTCACGTACATACGAACAAGACGTTCAAGGGAATAAGTCTCACGTATAGGCAAGAAATGTGTAGAATTGGTTAATCTATCAACAATGACCCAAATCACATTTATGCCTTTAGAAACCTTGGGAAGACCCGTAACGAATTCCATGGTAACGTGTTCCCACTTCCATTTCGGAATCTCAAGTGGTTGCAATGGACCCTTTGACACTTGATACTTCGCCTTTACATGTTGACTAGTTAAAAACCTCGAGATAAACTCCGCGATCTCTCTCTCTTCATATTGTTCTACCAAAATTTATGTCAAAGATCATGATACATTTTGGTACTACCAGGATGGATTAAAAACGGTGTATTGTGTGCCTCCATCATGATTCTATATTTTAAGTCAGAATTGTTAAGAACGCAAAGTCTGGAGTTGACTCGAAGTATTCCTTCTTCATCGATTCTTGCTTCTTGAATAGCACCTTCTTGCACTTTCTTCTTTATACGCATCAGCTCCATGTCCGTAGCTTGAGCAGCTTTAACTTTATCGATTAAAGTCAGTTCTATTTGTATGTTTGATATCATCACGTGGGTACTTGGAGCCTTTATCTATGTCTCCATTCTTTGCAAGTCATACAAAATGGGCCTTTATGTTAACAACATTGCACTCGTACCCGCATATGATCTTCTACTCAATGTGTCAGCTACAACGTTTGCTTTTCCAGGATGTTATTGGATGGTATGGACGTAATCTTTCAACAACTAGAGACAACGTCGTTTCCGCATGTTAAGTTCCTTTTATGTGAAGAAATATTTGAGGCTTTTATGATCCGTATAAATCTCCACTTTTTCCCAATACAGGTAGTGTCTCCAGATCTTCAATGTGAAAATGACTGTTGCCAACTCCAGATCATGAGTAGGATAATTCCTCTCATATTCTTTGAGTTGTCGCGAGGCATAGGCTATGACTTTCCCATGTTGCATGAGAACACATCCTAACCCTTTGCCTGAAGCATCGCTGTAGATAACAAATACATCCGAACCAGATGGTATTGTCGGAACAGGTGCCGAAATGAGTCTCCTCTTGAGCTCTTGGAAACTTTTCTCGCTTTCCTCGCTCCATACGAATTTTGTATCTTTCCGAGTCAGCTGAGTTAACGGAGTAGCGATTCTAGAAAATCCTTCCACAAATCTCCGATAATAACCAGCTAAGCCCACAAAGCTACGTACTTCGGTCACTGACTTCGGTTGCTCCCAACTTTGTATTACTTCAATCTTCGCCGGGTCAACAGATACTCCATGTTTTGACACCACGTGCCCATGGAATGCTACTTCCTCAAGCCAGAACTCGCATTTTTTCAGCTTGGCATATAGCTTATTATCGCGAAGCTTTTGAAGTACCAGCTTCAAATGGCGCTCATGATCTTCATGAAAGTAGTATGCACACAAGCCAATAATGTTTGATGATAAAGCATATACTTTGTAATAATCTTATTCATTTATTAATAAAAATTATTAATTTATTAAAGGCTTTTAATTATCTACATGATGCTGCTTTATAATATGTGATACGCCCATAGTTTTAAGCAATGCTTTTAGAATAATGATGATGATCATTCTAATGAAATATAAATTCTTAGAAAGCTTAAAACTAAAATAGTTCCCAATCATTGGATTACTAAATTGGGGATTAGTGAATCCGAATATATTGGTACATATGTTACTTGCTCATTAGATGATGATGATTGTTCTCATGATCATTTGTGTAGAGACACTAAAGCAAGTATGTAGGTGCTTATTGGAGAATAAATACACTGAACGTGGCTCACTAAGAAATACCTAATGGAGTTTTACTTGTCTGACAATAGGAATACCTGTAGTGATAGTAATACAAGTGATCCTTGAACTTGAGATCGTCATAGTATATTGTGTATGATGAGTTATACTTTGACTTATTCCTTAAGACCCTTAGTGTGACGCCCCCAAAATAGGTATACAACACCCATTCTGAGTCGCCAAATACATGGTACAGAAAGCAAACTACCACTTCAATAACACAATTGTCGTGCAAAATACGACAACACATACTGTGAGTTTAAATACAAATATTGTCTTCTAGACAATATCCACACTCAAATAAGTCCTCATTACAATTATTCAAACACTATTTTACAGAAATAGTGAGGACTGCTAAAACATCTTTCTAGAACCATCACTCCATACCCCGACTAGATCCTGCTATGTTCTCACCTCCTGAGAAGAAAAATGGAACAAAAAGGAAAAGGGTGAGCTCAACTAGCTCAGTAAAAAATATTATGACTAAGATAATAAACAACAAATTATCATTAGTCCTCAACAGGGAAAAATCTAATAGAATATAATAAACAACAAGTTTTCGATCAATATTCTGCAGCGGAAACAACAATCCATTTGAAGAGTTAAGTAGAGAATGAGTTCTACTATCTTCTAAGATTTAAAAGTCTATCATCAATATTTTATCCCTGTATTAAAAAATCAATATACATCTTTAATCAATATTCATCTTTGCACTACAGGCCAAAGATATTCATTTGTATCACCAGTTGGTCATGTTCATCTCAACATCTGTTCATCTTTACACTACGGGCAAAAGATATTCATCAATTAATCATTCATATTTGCACTACAGGCCAAAGATATTCAGTAATATCAACATGTAGGACTGAGGATGATGAAAAATATTTTAAAGAAAACGAATCCAGTGAGACAGAAGGACAAATAGTAGGGATTCGTATAACAGTTTATCCAAGATCAATAATACCCCATAATAACCAATTTTGTAACAGAATTCAAAAATAAAGATCAAAACATGGATACAATCAAAGATAATAACCATAATATACATCTTGGACAAAAAGAAGAAAATTTTATTTTTCGGTGAATAGTGTCGTATTCGTGAATAGTGTCGTATTCGTGAATAGTGTCGTATACGTGAATAGTAACCCCGACACAAAAAGTTCCAAAGTTGATAAAAAAAATTCAGACCAATATTTTGGCATAATGATATCGAAAGAAATAATATCATTTACGAAGAAAATAACATCCCTTACCTCAAAATAACCGTACTTCTGACTGAATTTCGGATATAGTGCTGACAGAAACTTGCACTGAATAGCAACTCTCAAAGTATCAAAATACTCATGAAAATACGCTTGATAATCTAAAGAGAAAGAAACTTATTTCTGGTCTGATTTTCAATTCTAACCTAAGCGTCTATTTATAGGAAAATGCTAGAACGCCATAGGAGACTAAAATAATAAAATATATTATTTCTTTCTTATTATTCCTACGCATGCCATCCTTGAATCCACCAATTCTAAAAATTTTCAGCAGCCCATGTGCATTCAACACCAACCAAAAAGTGGGTCCCACCCATAATTTAATAAAAATTATTTTATTTTCTGAAACTTCAGTAATTCATAAAAAATAGCCTGTTTATCTGAAAAATACGAATTTTATGTCCATTATGACTGAAATTGAATTCTCTACAACTTTGTAGAAGAATGTTTTTCCAAATTCCAAACAAAAAATATCTGAAATCCATAAACGGATGATTTTTAATACCTCCACACCGACAAAATACTGATAAAACACCTCAGCATTAATTCTTTCATTTTTATCCACATAAAAATAAATATATCCATCATTTATATCCACATAAAATAAATATTTCCTTATCATATAAATCAATAATTAATTATTCATAAATAATATTACAGGATCACAATTATGACAAGCAGACCGTTCCCAGGAAAGAGGGGGCTTTCCAATAAGAATTTCTCCTTACTGGCGCGCAATTAGGTGACCAAACCTCTCCTTGAAAGAACTTTCTAGACATTGCCAATAATACCATCTAATAATATTATTCAAATAATATGAATTATTGATCTGATAATTTGAAATAATGTGCAGTGATAATTATTGAAACAACAATAATATAAAATATCAACGCAGCAATTATTGAATCAATAAAATAAAATATCGAACAGTAATTACTATAGCAATTATTGAGTAGTGCCTTCTTACGTAAGAATCAATAATTCAAAAATACTGTGCATCCACGCGTATTAATGTATTTTAACCACCTGGTATTCCAACAGTGTTAACGGTAACAACTACGTCGTTATTTATAAAAACTCAAACTTTTCATTTTCTTCATCCGATAGTTATTCTGTTATGGGGCCCACAAATGACTGCGCTGTCGTACGAATATTCCCCGACAACAAGAATATTCCACGACCAAACGAATATTCCCCGACAACAATGATTATTTTATAACCACTTACTTATTTTGCAAAATTTGCACATTTCACCCATAACCAGAGAATTATATCAAATTAATACCTTATTATTCACAATAATAATTAGAGAAAATTCGATTTTATTTATAATAAGTTGGAGTCTTACACCCACACCCCCACCCCCACCCCACCCCCACCCAAACCCATAAAAAAATAATATTATGTAATTATGTATACACCCCACCCACACCCCCACTTCCCTCCATCCCAAATTAATTGCTCAATTTTAATATTTTAAAGTCAAATTGACCATTTTTAAAACTAATCTTTTTACTATTTTTGTTAAAATATAGGTGAAGAGATTATAACCAAAAGAAAATATATACAATTTATTATTAACCTCAATTTTTATAATTTTAGAAATATATTTATATATGCTTAATTATTAATTCTAAAAATAGTCAATTTGACTTAAAAAAAGTTAAAACTGAGCAATTAATTTAGGACAGATGGAGTATGCAAGACCCCAAATTATTATAAATAAAATCGAATTTTCTCTAATTATTATTGTGAATAATAAGGTATTAATTTGATATAATTCTCTGGTTATGGGTGAAATGTGCAAATTTTGCAAAATAAGCAAGTGATTATAAAATAATCATTGTTTTCGGGGAATATTCGTTTAGTCGTGGAATATTCTTGTTATCGGGGAATATTCATACGACGACGCAATCATATATGGGCCCCATAACAGATTAATTGTCGGATGAAGAAAACGACAAGTTTGAGTTTTTATAAATAACGACGTAGTTATTACCATTAACACTGTTAGAATACCCGGTGGTTAAAATACAGTAATACGTGTGGATGCACAGTATGGCTAGTTATTGATCCTTACATAATAAGGCACTACTCAATCATTTTTACAGTAGTTACTGTTTGATATTTTATTTTATTGATTCAATAATTTTTGCATTGATATTTTATATTATTGTTGTTTCAATAATTGTCATTGCACAGTATTTCCCATTATCAGATCAATAATTTATATTATTTGAATAATATTATTAGATAGCATTATTGGCAATATCTAGAAAGTTCTGTCAAGGAGAGGTTTAGTCACCTAATTGCACGCCAGTAAGGAGAAATTCTTATTGGAAAGCCCTCTCTTTCCTGAGAACGACCTGGTTGTCATAAATGTGATTCTGTAATATAATTTGTGAATAATTAATTATTGATTCATATGATAAAGAAATATTTATTTTATGTGGATATAAATGTTAGATATATTTATTGTGTTTAAAAATGAAGGAGTTAATGTTGAGGTATTTTATCAGTATTTTTTGTCAGAATGAAGGTATTAAAAATTAAACTAGTATTTTTGATATATATTGCGTGAGTTATAATTTTTAATCCGACCGTTGGATCGTTGTAATTTTTGGATATGTTATACATATATAAGTTGAGTATATGTTCACAAATTTTGAACCGTTAAAAATGAATGTATGATTTGTTATGAATTTTAAGATGTTACTGATTCGGAAATTAGGTTATAAATGATTTTGGTGAAAAATTCTAGAATTGGTGGGCCCCACTTGTGGTTGGTGAAGAAATGTGCTGAATTTTATTTCAAATATGGTGGGTGGGAATAGTAGAAGGTAAAGTCATCAGGTTGCAGATCAAGTCTTCTAACATTTTCTTATAAATAGAGGGCTAAGTTAGAATTGAAAATCACACCAGAAACATAAGCTTTCTCTCTTTCTCTCTCTAGATTATTGAGTGTATTTTATGAGTATTTAGATACTTTGTGAGTTTCTATTTATCAATGCAAGTTTCCTTCAGCCTTATACCGATATTCCGATCGGAAGTACTGATATTTTGAGGTAAGGGGTGTTATATTCTTCTTAAAATGATATTTTCTTCAATATCATTATGCCGAAGTATTGATCTGAAATTTTTATCAAATTTAAAACTTTTTGTGTCGGAGTTACTATTCACGTATACGGCACTATTCACGTATATGGCACTATTCATGGATACGACACTATTCACCAAAAAATGAAATTTTCTTCTTTTTGTCCAAGATGTCTATTATGGTTACTATCTTTGATTTTTTTGATCTTTATTCTTGAATTTTGCTTCAAAATTGGTTATTGTGGAGTATTATTGATCTTGGATAAACTGTTATACGAATCCCTACTATTTGTCCTTCTGTCCCACTGGATTCATTTTCTTTAAAATATTTTTCATCATCCTCAGTCCTAAATGATGATATTACTAAATATCTTTGGCCTGTAGTGCAAGGATAAATTATTAACTGATGAATATCTTTGGCCCGTAGTGCCAAGATGAACAGGTGTTGAGATGAACATGACCAACTGGTGATACAAATGAATATCTTTGGCATGTAGTGCAAAGATGAATATTTGATTCAAGATGTATATTGATTGATGTTACAGGGATAAAATATTGATGATGGACTTTTAAATCTTAGAAGATAGTGGAATTCCTTCTCTACTTGACTCTTCTAATGGATTGTTGTTTCCGCTGCAGTTGTTAATCTAAAACTTGTTGTCTATTATATTTTATCAGATTTTTCCCTGATGAAGACTAATGATAATTTATTGTATATTATCTTAGTCATAATATTCTTTACTGGGCTAGTTGAGCTCACCCTTTTCCTTTTTGTTCCATTTTCTTCTCAGGAGGTGAGAACATAGCAGGATCTAGTCGGGGTATGGAGTGATGGTTCTAGAAAGATGTTTTAGCAGTCCTCACTATTTCTGTAAAATAGTGTTTGAATAATTGTAATGAGGACTTATTTGAGTGTGGATATTGTCTAGAAGACAATATTTGTATTTAAACTCACAGTATGTGTTGTCGTATTTTGTACGACAATTGTATTATTGAAGTTGTAGGTTGCTTTCTGTACCATGTATTTGGCGACTCAGAATGAGTGTTGTATACCTATTTTGAGGGCGTCACAGAGTATGTGTTAATTTTTTAATATAAATTGAATTTAAGTTAAATTTAAACATTTGGGGGTATTTAGGTCACTTTCTAATTACTTATTTCATTCTTAGATGTATTTATAACAGCAACCAAACATGTACATAGAATATTAAAAAATCATTCCATTCCATTCCTTATTCCATTCTCTCATCTATTTCATTCCCTACTTTATTCCATTCCTTCAATTCAAACGTAGCACTAGAGTTTGACCTTTTTGGTTCACTTGGTGGCTCTAGTAAACCAAACTAGAATAAAGTCCATAATCAATTCGGGTAGAATATAGTATTCTATATGTGCATGCTTATACAATATATATATATATATATATATATATATATATATATATATATATTATATTATGCAAACATGATTCGCATGTTCATTAATATGACGCGTATTTTATATATATATATATATGTGCATACACGCTAAACAAGATTAGACAAATTAATAACAAATCCCTCAAATTTTTTATATTAAGTCCTAAGCGTTTAATGATATTTGAAATATCGAACGTCGCCTTCTAGCATGATAAAAATAATATAATATCAATTAATTATTATAAATTTGTTGCGTCACCACAAGGCTTACCTTAATTCTTTGAGATGTTAATTTTATCACATTTGATGCTTATAAAGAAAATTGAACAATGTTGTTTTGTTAATATTTTTCTTTTTTGAATATATAGAGTGCTAGGTTGGACTTAACTTTGATAATTTTAATTCGGATGTTGTGGCGCCCCCAAAATAGGTATACATCACCCATCTTGAGTCGCCAAATACATGGTACAAAATTTAAATACAACTTAATTATACAACAGTCGTGTAAAAATATGACAAAACATAATCTAAGAGTTTTAATAAGAATATTGTCATCTAGACAATATCCACACTCAATGGAGTCCTCATTACATTTATTGTCATACTATTTAACAGAATAGTGAGGACTATTAATGCTATCATCTGGACCGTCACTCCGTTCCCTGACTAGTCCCAGCTACGTTCTCATTTCCTGAAGAGAACAGTGAAAGAAAGGGTGAGCTCAACTAGCCCAGTAAGAAATATTATGACTAAGATAATGCAGAATAAATTATCATTATCCTTCAACAGTGTTAAACTGATAAAATATAATAAACATCAAGTTTAACTGTAGCGGAACAAGCAATCCATTAGAAGAGTCACGTAGAGAATTAAATCTACTATCTTTTATGATTTAAAAGGTTTTTCATCACTTTTATCGCTGAGACTCAGCTTAATAAATAAGCCACATCATCCCTGCACTACTACCAAGGATATTCATTAGTATCACGACCACAAATTATCCATGCACTACGGTCCAAGGATATTCGTGTATTCATCAATGGTCATGATCATGCCAACAACTGTCCATCAATGCACTTCGGGCCAATGAAGATTGTTATCACATCATTTATAACATTACGGTCATGATTATACCGAATAATCCCTGGTCATAATCATACCGAACAATCCCTGGTCATAATCATACCAAGTCCATCTATGCACTACAGGCCACCGATGACTTTCAACATAATATAAACATGAGGATAATGACAATGATATAAGAATTCAATAAAATAAGTTCAAGAATTAATTTGTCCAAGAACCAATAACGTCTAAATTGTCAATGTGACGCCCCCAAAATAGGTATACAACACCCATTTTTAGTCGCCAAATACATGGTACAAAAAGCAACTACAACTTCAATAATACAATTGTCGTGCAAAATACGACAACACATATACTGTGAGTTTGAATACAAATATAGTCTAATAGAGAGTATACAAACTCAAAAGGAGTCCTCACAACAATTATTGATATACTATTTTACAAAATAGTGAGGACTACTAATGTGTCTATCGTGAACCATCACTCCAACCCCGGCTAGTTCCTACTATGTTCTCTCCTCCTGAGAAGAAAAATGGAACAAAAAGGAAAAGGGTGAGCTCAACTAGCCCAATAAAGAATATTATGGCTACGATAATATACAACAATTTATCATTAGTCTTCAACAGGGAAAAATCTGATAAAATATAATAGACAACAAGTTTTAGATCAACAACTGCAGCGGAAACAACAATCCATTAGAAGAGTCAAGTAGAAAAAGAATTTTACTATCTTCTAAGATTTAACAGTCCATCATCAATAATTTATCCCTGTAACATCAATCAATATACATTTGAATCAAATATTCATCTTTGCATTACAGGCCAAAGATATTCATTTGTATCACCAGTTGGTCATGTTCATCTCAACACCTGTTCATCTTTGCACTACGGGCCAAAGATATTCATCAGTTAATCATTCATCTTTGCACTACGGGCCAAAGATATTCAGTAATATCATCATTTAGGACTGAGGAAGATGAAAAATATTTTAAAGAAAACGAATCTAGTGAGACAGAAGGAAAAATATTAGGGATTCATATTTCAGTTTATCCAAGTTCAATAATACACCATAATAAACTATAGTGGAGTAAAATTCAAGAATGAAGATCAAAACATGGATTAAATTTCAAGAATAAAGGTCACAACAGATTGCTTGGAAGAGATAAAAAATTAATTTTTTTTCTTTTGTGAACAGTACCCGTGAACAGTAACCGTGAACAATACCCGTGAAAAGTACCCGGTCATGAAAAGTTCTAAATTTCATTAAAAGTTCAGACCAATATTCCTATGAAATGATATTAGATGAAACAAAATTTCTAATCATTTCAGGAATTATAGAAGCAATACTTACCATAGTAAGTTCAAATTTAAGAATGCGAGATGAAATAATATCGTTTTCGTAATATGGAGTATGATAGAAAATAATATTTTTCACGAGTGTTGCAATAAAATAATATCATTTACCTAGTAGAAACTGGATTTGATTGGAATATCGGATATTATTCTGAGAAAATCTTGCAGAATAACTATGCTAAAAATATTCTTATACTCAAGAAAATACTCACAATACTTTAGAATAAGAATTTCTGATTATGAAGGTATGATTGAGGAAGGAGGGTTATCCCTCTATTTATAGTGCAGGGCGGAGGAAGAAAACCAAATGAGCTGCCTAACTTTTTTTGTGAAATTCTTTCGTGCCAATTTTTTCTTCAATCATGCCTAACCTTTCCTTATCATTCATTGCCTTACTCTTATTTTTCCAATAGGTGAGGCCCACAAGTTTGGAAAAACACAAGCTTTGCAGAGAATTAAATGACCATGCATCCACAACAAAACAAAGCATACTTGCAATAATTTCTTCCTCCCACCAACTAATTCCACCAATCAATAGCCTTTATTCCACAATTTAAAAATCAAGTTTTGCAGAAGAATTCTCACCAACCAACTTAGGAAAATCAAAGATATACTGCTATGCATTCGACTGCAATTTGCTTACTCCGTCTTTTAATCACATGCTTTTATATATATATATATATATATATATATATATATATATATATATATATATATATATATATATATATATATATATATATAAAACAATTATAATATATATATGAATGAATATTCTATCGGATAAATAATTGCCAAACTTTCAACAAATAATACATACTAAAATTCCTTCATTTATATCCAAATAAAATAAATATTTTCTTATCATATAAACTAATAATTAATTATTCACAAATAATATTATAGAATCACAATAATGACAACCAGGCCGTTCCCAAGAAAGAGGGGGCTTTCCAATAAGGATTTCTCCTTACTGGCGCGCAATTAGGTGACCAAACCTCTCCTTGACAGAACTTTCTAGACATTGCCAATAATGATATCTAATAATATTATTCAAATAATATGAATTATTGATCTGATAAATGGGAAATATTGTACAGTGACAATTATTGAAACAACAACAATATAAAATATCAACGCAACAATTATTGAATCAATAAAATAAAATATTGAACAGTAATTACTGTGACAATTATTGAGTAGTGCCTTCTTACGTAAGAATCAATAATTCAACAATACTGTACAATATCGTGTGCTACTGTGCAACCACGCGTATTATTGTATTTTAACAACCACGTAATCCAACAGTGTTAACGGTAACAACTACGCCGTTATTTATAAAAACTCAAACTTATCGTTTTCTTTATCCGACAGTTATTCTGTTATGGGGCCCATAAATGACTGCGCCGTCGTACAAATATTCCCCGACAACAAGAATATTCCACGACCAAACGAATATTTCCTGACAACAATGATTATTTTATAATCACTTGCTTATTTTGCAAAATTTGCACATTTCACCCATTACCAGAGAATTATATCAAATTAATACCTTATTATTCACAATAATAATTAGAGAAAATTTGATTTTATTTATAATAAATTGGGGTCTTATAACCTATCCTCCTTATGAAATTTCATCCTCGAAATTAACTTACGTACCTGGTGTTTCGAAAAGGTGAGGATACCTCACTTTTATTTCTGATTCCAACTCTCAGGTCAATTCTTCAATAGCATAGTTTCTCCACAAAACCTTAACTTGTGGTATAACCTTCGTGTGTAGGACATGCTCTTTCCTATCCAAGATCTTAACAGGTACTTCTTCATACGTTAAATCTTCGGCTTTCTCGTCTGGTTCTAAAGCAATAATATGGTTCGGGTCTTTCACATATTTACGAAGCATAGATATGTGAAACACATAATGAACAAGAGACATACTTGGGGTAATGCGAGTCTATAGGCCACATTTCCTATTCGGTCAAGAATCTTAAATGGACCAACAAATTTTGGATTGAGCTTTCCTCTCTTTCCAAATCTTGTAACTCCCTTCTATGGGGCAACACGTAACAGTACATGATCTCCAATATTAAACTCCACGTCCTTTCTATGAAGATCAGCATAACTCTTTTTGTCAATCTTGTGATTTTTGAATACGTTGTCGAATCATTTGGATCTTTTCTGTAGTTATGTGTACTAATTCTGGTCCCAACAACATTACTTCTCCCACCTCGTCCCATCATACCGAAGAACGACACTTTTGTTCATACAACGCCTTAAATGGAGCCATGCCTATACTTGCTTTATAACTGTTGTTGTGGGAGAATTCTACCAATGGCAAGTACTTATCCCAACTCCCTTTGAAATTTAGGACACGAAGTATTAATAGATCTCCAAGAGTTTGAATAGTTCTCGCTGATTACCCGTCCGTTTGAGGATGGTATGCCGAGATGAATCATAAATCCGTGCCCATAGCTTTCTGCAAGCTAACCCTAAATCGTGAAGTGAATATTGGGTCACGATTCGAAACTATGGATACTGGCATGCCATGTAATCGTATAATCTCATTCACGTATATATGAGTAAGACGTTCAAGGGAATAAGTCTCACGTATCGGTAAAAAATGGGTAGACTTGGTTAATCTATCAACAATAACCCAAATCGCATCTATGCCTTGAGAAACTTTGGGAAGACCTGTAACGAAATCCGTGGTAATGTGTTCCCACTTCCATTCCGGAATCTCAAGTAGTTGCAATGGACCCTTTGGCACTTGATGCTCCGCCTTTACTTGTTGACAGGTTAAACACCTCGAGATAAACTCCGCGATCTCTCTCTTCATATTATTCCACCAAAATGTATGTCGAATATCATGATACATTTTGGTACTCCCAGGATGGATTGAAAACGGGGTGTTGTGTGCCTCCATCATGATTCTATGCTTCAAGTTAGAATCTTTAGGAACACAAAGTCTGGAGTTAAATCTAAGTATTCCTTCTTCATCGATTCTCGCTTCTGGAATAGCTCCTTCTTTCACTTTCTTCTTTATACGTATCAACCCCAGGTCCGTAGCTTGAGCAGCTTTAATTTTATCGATTAATGTCGGTTCTACTCGTATATTTGCCATAATCATGTGGGTCCCTGATGTCTTTAATTCTACCTCCATCCTTTGCAAGTCATACAGAATGGACCTTTGCATTGACAATATCGTACTCGTACTCGCATATGATCTTCTACTCAATGCGTCAGCTACTACGTTTGCTTTTCCAAGATGATATTAAATAGTGTGATCGTAATCTTTCAATAGTTCAAGCCAACGTTGTTGCCGCATGTTGAGTTCTTTTTGGGTGAAGAAATATTTGAGGCTTTAATGGTCCATATAAATCTCCACTTTCTCCCCATACAAGTAGTGTCTCCGAATTTTCAACGCGAATACGACTGCTGCCAACTCCAGATCATGAGTAGGATAATTCCTCTCATATTCTTTGAGTTGTCGTGAGGCATAGGCTATGACTTTCCCATGTTGTATGAGAACACATTCTAACCCTTTGGCTGAAGCATCGCTATAGATAACAAATCCATCCGTACCAGATGGTATTGCCAAAACAGGTGCCGAAATGAGTCTCCACTTGAGCTCTTGGAAACTCTCCTCACATTCCTCGCTCCATACGAATTTTGTATCTTTCCGAGTCAGCTGAGTTAACAGAGTAGCGATTCGAGAAAATCCTTCCACGAATCTCTGATAATAACCAGCTAAGCCCAGAAAGCTACGCACTTCGGTCACCGACTTCGGTTGCTCCCAACTTTGTATTGCTTCAATCTTCGTCGGGTCAACAGATACTCCATGTTTTGACACCACGTGCCCAAGGAATTCTACTTCCTCAAGCCAGAACTCGTATTTCTTCAGCTTGGCATAAAGCTTGTTTTCACGAAGCCTTTCAAGTATCAGCTTCAAATGGTGCTCATGATCTTCATGACTTTTGGAATAGATGAGGATGTCATCAATAAAGACAACAACGAATTGATCAAAATATTCCTTAAATACACGGTTCATCATATCCATGAAAGCAGCTGGAGCATTAATCAATCCAAAAGACATGACTAAGAATTCATAATGCCCGTATTGAGTTCTGAAGGAAGTCTTTGGAATATCCTCAGTTTTAATCTTCAGCTGATGATATCTAGAACGAAGGTCGATCTTTTAAAAGAATTATGCTCCTTGCAACTGGTCGAACAGGTCATCAATGCGAGGTAACAGATACCTATTCTTGATGGTGACATGGTTTAATTCTCGGTAGTCAATACAAAGTCGCATACTCCCGTCTTTCTTCTTTACGGATAAAATAGGAGCACCCCAAGGAGATGTACTAGGACTAATGAAACCGATGTCTAATAACTCCTGTAGTTGGACTTTTAAATCCTGAAGTTCAATATGATCCATTCGATATGGGGTTTTAGAAATGGTCTTTGTACCCAGTTCAAGGTCAATAAAGAATTCAACATCACGTTCTGGGGGTAGACCGGGAAGCTCTTCAGGAAATACATCAGGAAATTCTCTAACAACAGAAATATTATTCAAATCTGACTTGTCTTTGTTCAAATCGATAACATGGGCTAAGAAAGCTTGACATCTGTTTTTTAATAAACGAATAGCTTTATGGCTTAATATGATAGTGACTGATTTTAGTGGTTTAGTTGTTCGAATTCATATGATAGGTTGGTTAGAAATATGAAAACTAACAACCTTACGAAAATAATCAATTTTGGCATGATGAGTGGTTAACCAATCAATTCCTAAAATCACATCAAAAGCAAGTATCTTTAAAGAGATAAGATCAATAGGTAATGTTATAGTGCCAACTTGGATCATGCAAGATTTATAAACTATAGATGTAACGAAGGTTTCACCCAACGGAGTTTCAACAGATAAGTCAAAGTCCAATTTCTCTGGAGTAAAGTTTAAACGTTGAGCACAAGCAGGAAAGATAAAAGAATGGGTAGAACCGGTATCTAGTAAGGTATAAACTTTCGCAAGAGTTCAATATTAGCTTACCCGTGATCACCTCGTTCGGGTTCCCAATGTTTTGGCCAGTCACGACAAACGCTCTTCTAGGAACCGTTGATTTCGATTTATCCAGGACAGCCCTTGGAATCACCATCCCCGCTGAACTTGGTTTCGATATAGTACAATCTCGAGTGATATTTCCTTCCTTTCCATAATTATAACATACCTTGGATTGTTGTGGGCAATTTGGGCTGATATGTCCCTCTTTCCCGCATTTGTAACATCTAACTGGAGGTCGTTCTCCTCCCCTAGAATTTGTTGTTGGTGCTGGTGCTGCTGTTGATGTCTTCCCGTCATTATTGAATCTCCTCTTTCTGAAATTTCCACTTGATTCACCTCTCCTATTATCCTGGTCATGATGACCACCTGAGTGTTTACCGTCTTTTTTCGTATTTTTCCCTCCTCGTTGGTTATCATCACTCTGATGACTGCTGTCATCGGTATGACCCTAGTTGTGGTCCCTCGGTTGAATATACTCACTATCTCGCTCTAATAATTGAGCCCTGTTGACAACATCTGAATACAGAGAAAATTTATAAGAGATAAGGTATTGACGAATCTCAGGTTTTAGACCTCTCAGAAACATCCTTGTCATTCGTTCCTCATTCTCTACTAAATGAGGTGCAAACCTGGATAACTCAGCGAACTTCGCCTCGTACTGGGACACCGTCATGTTGTTTTGTTCCAGTCTGATAAACTCTACCTCCTTCATATAACGAATACTTTCAGGAAAGTACTTGTCATTGAATAATTTTTGAAATGTTTCCCAAGACATGTTGAGAGCAGCAGGCTGGGTATACTTCACAGACTTCCACCAGTAGTCTGCCTCACCGCGGAACATAAAGGTGGCGAATGGAACCTTCTGTTCCTCCATGCATCCCAAGACACCGAATATCTTGGTAATTTGCTTGACTCATGTTTCCGCCTTGATCAGATCCGGCTTTCCAATAAATTCTGGTGGTCCCAACTCCTTGAACTGGTTGGCTGTGACAGTAAGCGCGTTGCTATCACTTCCACCCGTATTTTGTGCATGAGTCTCCCTCGTCTGATTTTGCATAAACTGCAAAAAGCTCCTAAACATTCCATCATTCATCGTTTGCTCGGTAGTGTAGTTTACAGGAGGAATATTGCCTTCCTATTGCACATTCTCCTGGTTTGTAACTAAAGGTCGTTCCACAGTCGCATACACTCCATTGTTAACGTTCTCAGCAGCCATTCTTAAATACTGCCATAAAACAAGGGTTAATTAAACAAATTAACATATCACATAATATCCCTATATTATGACTGACCAACAAATAAGCTTAGATAGGACACACTAGCGAAGGATTTACTCATCTCTCCCCTCCTAGTTCTATTCCCGATCTCCGCCAGAGACCATATCCCTAAGCTTTGATACCAACTGTGATGCCCCCAAAATAGGTATACAACACCCATTTTGAGCCACCAAATATATGGTACAAAAATCAACTACAACTTCAATAATACAATTGTCGTGCAAAATACGACGACACATATGCTATGAGTTTGAATACAAATATAGTCTAATAGATAGTATACAAACTCAAAAGGAATCCTCATTACAATTATTGATATACTATTTTACAAAATAGTGAGGACTACTAATATGTTTATCCTAAACCATCACTCCATACCCCGGCTAGTTCCTGCTATGTTCTCACCTCCTAAGAAGAAAAATGGAATAAAAGGGAAAAGGGTGAGCTCAACTAGCCCAATCAAGAATATTATGACTAAGATAATATACAACAATTTATCATTAGTCTTCAACAGGGAAAATCTGATAAAATATAATAGACAACAAGTTTTAGATCAACAACTACAGCGAAAACAGTAATCCATTAGAAGAGTCAAGTAGAGAAAGAATTTTACTATCTTCTAAGATTTAACAGTCCATCATCAATAATTTATCCATGTAACATCAATCAATATACATTTGAATCAAATATTCATCTTTGCACTACAGGCCAAAGATATTCATTTGTATCACTAGTTGGTCATGTTCATCTCAACACCTGTTCATCTTTGCACTACGGGCCAAAGATATTTAGTAATATCATCATTTAGGACTGGGGAAGATGAAAAATATTTTAAAGAAAACGAATCCAGTGAGACAGAAGGACAAATATTAGGGATTCATATTTCAGTTTATCCAAGTTAAATAATACTCTATAATAAACTATAGTGGAGTATAATTCAAGAATAAAGAACAAAACATGGATTAAATTTCAAGAATAAGGGTCACAACAGATAACTTGGAAGAGAAAAAAAAATCTTTTGTGAACAATACCCGTGAACAGTACTCGTGAACAGTAACTATGAACAGTACCTGTGAACAGTAACTATGAACAGTACCCGGTCATGAAAAGTTCCAAATTTGATAAAAAGTTCAGACCAATAATCCTATGAAATGATATTAGACGAAATAAAATTTCTAATCATTTCAGGAATTATAGAAACAATACTTACCATAGTAAGTTCAAATTTAAGAATATGAGATGAAATAATATCGCTTTCATAATATGGAGTATGAAAGAAAATAATATTTCTCACGAGTGTTACAATAAAATAATATCCTTTGCCTTATTAGAAACTGGATTTGACTGGAATATCAGATATTATTCTTAGAAAATCTTGCAGAATAACTATGCTAAAAATATTCTTATACTCAAGAAAATACTCACAATACTTTAGAATAAGAATTTCTGATTATGAAGGTATGATTGAGGAAGGAGGGTTATCCCTCTATTTATAGTGCAGGGCGGAGGAAGAAAACCAAATGAGCTGCCTAACTTTTTCTGCGAAATTCTTTCCTGCCAATTTTTTCTTCAATCATGCCTAACCTTTCTTTTTCATTCATTGCCTAACTCTTATTTTTCCAATAGGCGAGGCCCACAAGTTTGGAAATACACAAGCTTTGCAGAGAATTAAATGACCATGCATCCACAAACAAAGCATACTTGCAATAATTTCTTCCTCCCACCAACTAGTTCCACCAATCAATGGCCTTTATTCCACAATTTAAAAATCAAGTTTTGCATAAGAATTCTCACCAACCAACTTAGGAAAATCAAAGATATACTGCTATGCATTCGAATGCAATTTTCTTACTCCATCTTTTAATCACATGCTTATATATATATATATATATATATATATATATATATATATATATATATATATAAAACAATTATAATATATATATGAATGAATATTTTATCGGATAAATAATTGCCAAACTTTCAACAAATAATTCATACTAAAATTCCTTCATTTATATCCATATAAAATAAAAATTTTCTTATCATATAAACCAATAATTAATTATTCACAAATAATATTATAGAATCACAGTAATGACAACCAGGCCGTTCCCAGGAAAGAGGGGGCTTTCCAATAAGGATTTCTCTTTACTGGTGCGCAATTAGGTGACCAAACCTCTCATTGACAGAACTTTCTAGACATTGCCAATAATGATATCTAATAATATTATTCAAATAATATGAATTATTGATCTGATAAATGTTGTGCAGTGACAATTATTAAAACAAAAACAATATAAAATATCAACGCAGCAATTATTGAATCAATAAAATAAAATATTGAACAGTAATTACTGTGACAATTATTGAGTAGTGCCTTCTTACGTTAGAATCAATAATTCAGCAATATTGTGCAATACTGTGTGCTACTGTGCAACCACGCGTATTACTATATTTTAACCACTAGGTAATCCAACAATGTTAACGGTAACAACTACGTCGTTATTTATAAAAAATCAAACTTGTCGTTTTCTTCATCTGACAGTTATTCTATTATGGGGCCCACAAATGACTGCACCGTCGTACGAAAATTCCCCGACAACAAGAATATTCCACGACCAAACGAATATTTACCGACAACAATGATTATTTTATAACTACTTACTTATTTTGCAAAATTTGCTCATTTCACCCATAACCAGACAATTATATCAAATTAATACCTTATTATTCACAATAATAATTAGAGAAAATTCAATTTTATTTATAATAAGTTGGGGTCTTACAGTCAACATGATACTTCTTTGTGGAGTAAAATTTAAGAATGCTCAGAAGAATATTTCCATGAAAAGATACTGGATGAAGCGCAAATATCAAGGATATTCCACTAATTTCATAGAGTATAGAAGTCAAAACTTTAACCAACTGGGTATAATAAAGAATGGAATAACAAAAGAAATCACCAAGCATGCGATAGACCGCACAGACAGGTTATTCCAACAGAATAATAATTAATGGAACCAGGTCATGCGTAAATTGTGACGGTGACGCCCCCAAAACAGGTATACATCACCCATCTTGAGTCACCAGATACAATGTACTGAATATAAATACAACTTAATTATACAATAGTCGTGTGAATAATAAATAATGGAACCAGGTCAGGCGTAAACGCACAGATATGATATTCCGTCAGAATAATAAATAATGGAACCAGGTCAGGCATAAACGCACAGACAGAATATTCCGACAGAATAATAAAGAATAGAATATTAGAAGAATTTCACCATGTATGCGGTACTTCTCATAAATAGGTTATTCCAACAGAATAATAAGAATGGAATAACAGAAGTTCTATTCATGAATAATAAAGAAAGAATACCCCTTATGAGTACAATAAATAATATTCCCTACCTTAGAAAAACTGAATATTGAAGTACTGAAGTAGTAGAATACTTTTCTTCTTTCTCTCTATAGTTTCTCTCTCTAGAGTTTCAGTGAATTCGTAAGAAATAATGAAGGAATGAGCTTCTATTTATAGGAGAATGGACTGAATAGTAACTAATTCATGAACGGTCCAGATTGATTTACTTTTAAACGGACGGTCCATATTGGTTTACTATTAAAACTTAAAGCAACGGTCCATACTAATTTACTATTAAAACTTTAAACCAGCGATCCATATTGATTTACTATTATACTTTCCACCAGCGGTCCATATTGATTTACTATTATATCTTCAACCAACGGTCTGAAAATTTAGCACATCTCCTCATAGAATAATATTGTACCAAAAAATGATTTGGATCGAACAGAAATATATCTTACGGGTGAATAGTACCCCGTGAATAGTAACTCGTGAATAGTACTCCGACACGAAAAGTGTCCCGAATACCCAATTGAACAATATAACCTCCAGACATCAATTATACTAACACAAATAAGTCAAACACAATGGAACTATAAAATTCATCTTTAATCAACACGAACTTATTCATCATTAATATTATAATTCAGAATATTTAACAACCAGGACGTTTCCAGGAAAGAGGGGGCATTTCGATAAAGATTTCTCCTTATTGGCGTGTAATTAGGTGACCAAACCTCTCCTTAACAGAACTTCTAGACATTGTCAATATTGTAAATAATAATATGAATAACTTTGTCTTCTCAATTATTGATTTAATAATATATCATATTATGTAGATGATACTGTAACAATAATCGAATCAATAATATGAGAGATATGATGCAGCAATTACTGTAGCAATAATTGAGTGTAACTGAGTGACTTCTCACGTAAGCATAAATAATCAATACCGTGTGCTACTATGTAACCACGCGTATTACTGTACTTTTACTACCGGGTAGTTCAACAGTTTTAACGTTAACACCTCTGCCGTTATTTTTATAGAAAGATATTTTTGTCGCTTTCTAACTACGACAATACTTCCATTGTGGGGTCCACTAATGATTGTGTCATCGTACGAATATTTCCTGTTAAAACGAATATTCCTCGACCAATCGAATATTATATAACAACTTGCTTAATTTGAAAAATTTATAAATATTATCCACAACTATAACATTATATCAAATCCACACCATAATATTCAAAAATATATTTCGAGAAAATTATATATTTATTCATAAAATCTAGGGTCTCACATAAACGCACAGATATGATATTCTAATAGAATAATAAACAACGAAACCAGGTCATGCGTAAACGCACAGACAGGATGTTCCAACAGAATAATAAATAACGGAACCAGGTCATGCGAAACTCACAGACAGGATGTTCCAACACAATAATAAAGAATGGAATACAGAAGAATTTCACCAAGTATGAGGTACTTCGCATAGACAGGTTATTCCAACATAATGATAAAGAATGGAATAACATAAGTTCTCTTCATGAAGACGAAAGAAAGAAATAATACCCCTTACGAGTACAATAAATAATATCCCTTACCGTAAAAGAAGAGTATTTCGACTGGTAGGGCTAGGATATTCTTGAAGAAAACTTGCACTACGCTCAAAGCTTCTTAAAACTCTAAAAAAATACGCTCAAGATTATAGAAGAAGAATTATCTGAATTTCTGGTGTGTTTTCAATTCTAACTAAGCATCCTATTTATAGGAGAATTGAAGGGGTATTGTTTAAAATTCTCACGGACGCACAGTTTTTTTTAAAAAAATTCACAGACGTCTTGCACAAGGTCACGGATGAAACTAAATTCCATTTAAAATAAAAAACTATATATATATATATATATATATGATTTATACATCCACGTGAATCTTTTTTTTTCTCCACCCCCACCTTGAAATGCTTTTCAAACATGCAATAAATTATGTATATAATACATATATGTTTAATCCTTTCATTACCTGTAACAAAAAAATTCGTGACCACCCCATTATTCCACCAACATACCTGCCCCACTTGACAAATATTACAACTTATATACATATATAACAACATTTATCATCATTATTATAATTCACAATATTTAACAACCAGGTCGTTCCCAGGAAAGAGGGGGCTTTCCAATAAGGATTTCTCCTTATTGGCGCGTAATTAGGTGACCAAACCTCTCCTTGACAGAACTTCTAGACATTGTCAATATTGCAAATAATAATATGAATAACTTTGTCGTCTCAATTATTAATTTAATAATATATAAAAGGGTTAAGTTCAGATGACCACCTGGGGTTTAAGCGATTTTTCACTTAACCACCTGTAGTCAGTAAAGCTACATTTAAACTCCCAACCTTTTGAGTTAAAGTGAAAACGTCACCTTTTCCATCCAACTTAACCGTGCGTGTATGTCAAACGCCAAAAGCGCGTGAAAAAGGATATAACAATTAAAAAAACATGATAAATGTCTGAAATATCCTTCTTCTTCTTCCACTCTTCTCCTCTTATTCTCCAACCCAGCTCTCTCACCTACATCCTCTCTCTACGCTGACCCGCCGACCTCTCTCTCATCTCCAAAATGTCAGTCGACTGCAACAGCATCACCTGCGACGATGTCAACCAGCTCTATCCCAAGAACAATTACATTCTCAACCTCAATCACCACAAACCCTGGAAAATGAAGATCCCCAAAACCTAGAAAATTTAGACCCTAATCAAGAAGATCCACAGGTTCAGGAGCTAGAAGAGCATGAATCGGGTATGTTCTTCTGTCTTACCCTTACCCTCCCCTCCCCTCCCCTTCCCTCCCCTTCGATTGCAGATCTTAACCCACTTCTAATGACCTGCTAATGTGGCGGAGGGATTTTTGGATTTGGATTGGGAGGAATTGTCCGAGGAATTTATTTCGTTCATGGAGGATTTTGTGTCAAGTTGGGTGCTTTTACATGAGGATGTGTGGATAACAACGGGTGAGGTGAGGAATTGGATGCAATTGATTAAAGATGGGCATATGGTGGAGAATGAATTGAAACAAGGGGTTCAATTGGTGGACTGTTATTATCATCTTCAGTAATCATATTTGGGATTGAAGCCAGACAAGGGTATATAGGATCAAAAGGAAGAGATCAAGGGCAATGACTTAATGGATGTTTAGGAGAGCAGGGATGAGACTGTGTTGTGAAGTATGGGAGATCTCCGCCATGGTCGTGTTGTTATATAGATTCACACTTTTCTGTTTGTGTTGATTGTTGGGTTCCTAATTTGCTTGGGAATTCGATTAGGGTTTATAGTGGGAGGAGGAATAGGGGCAAGAAATTGGATGAATCTGGGTTTTTGGCTAATAATAATGACCCCAAGTTATTAGAAGATATGGTGAAAGATGTTGATCTTGCCGTGGAGAAGAAATTTAAGATTATGGCAAAAGCTAAAGAGGATGCATTGAGGAAAGCCGTGGCGGCGAAAAATTCAGTGGCATTTGCAAATGGTGTATTGGGCTTGGTTGCCAAGAATAATGAAAATGGTGATGAGAGTAAGTGTTTGGACGATGAGGAACTTGCTTTTAAGTTGTTTGGGTGCTAAGAAGAAGGATTCAGGGCTTTTTTATGGGGAGACTGGAGTTTGTGAGGATAGACAATTGAATGAGAACCATTGCAGAACAGTTCCAGAACATGTAGTTTGCAATTCTACTAATCTAAAGGGCAAGGAATGCCAATAAAATGATGAGATTGGCATGGCTGAAGTCGTTGAAAAAGGCAATTCTAGTTATGGTAATAGATTACACTCTATATTGAACTATTTCAAGAGACGAGATAAGCCGAATCAAAAGTTGCAACCTGAGGTGAATAGAACTCTGGGTTTTGGAATCACCTCTATGTTGTTTTATAGCAGACGCAGTCGTAAACCTGATCGCTATTTGTTGAAGTATAGAAGGAGGCCAATGAGCTCAAAAGCAGTTTCAAATGGTGCAACACAATCTTGCAGAGTTCATTTGACTGGGAAGCCATGAAACTATTTTCAGAGATGGGAAAATTGGGTTCATTTTGTTTTCATTTTTAATATTCTTAAATGTTTAATTGAGGGATTATTTTTTTTGTTGAGATTAAAGCAGAGCAGATCTTGATCGTATTACTAGGTCGATATTTGTTTTTTTATTTAGAAGGAAGATGGAAGCTTTGTATTCCCTCTGCTCCCTTGCCTGTAAACATGGAGGATAATTAAGTCTTTAGTCAACTCAAGTAACAGAGTTATGACGGAAAGCATTTTTTCACTTTAACTCAAAAAGTTGGGAGTTTAAATGTAGCTTTACTAACTACAGGTGGTTAAGTGGGAAACCGCTTAAACCTCAGGTGGTTATCTGAACTTAACCCTATATAAAATATCGACAATAATTGAATCAAATAACGTGAGATACTATGCAACAATTACTATAGTAATAATTGAACAAAACTGAGTGACTTCTCACGTAAGCATCAATAATCAATATCATGTGCTACTATGCAACCACGCGTATTACTGTACTTTTAACACCGGGTGTTTTCACAGTTAACGGTAAAACTTCCGCCGTTATTTCCATAAAGTATTTTTGTCGTTTCCTCAATCCGACAATAATTCCGTTGTGGGGTCCACCAATGATTGTGCCATTGTACGAATATGCCCTATTAAAATGAATATTCTCCGACCAAACGAATATTATATAACAACTTGCGTACTTTGCAAAATTTATAAATATTACTCACAACTATAACAATATATCAAATTCATTCCATAATATTCAAAAATGATATTTATAGAAAAAACATCTTTATTCATAAAAGTTGGGGTCTTACAGATGTGCCACCGCTTCATCAAAATAATCTGTTAGATCCCAGTAGGCACAATAGATCTAGAAGGGGGGTTGAATAGATCCTTTTTATTTCAAATACTTTTCTCTTTTATTTTGTATAGCTATTAAATTAGCATATGACAAACATAAGAATCTTTTCAAGCACAGCGGAATAAGTAAAAGATCCCCTTCATTAATATATTCTTAATCATACATACATTGTTCATAGAGTAAGTTTAGTTGTAAACAGTTAAAACATACATAGCAGTTATAGTACATAATGTGAATAACATAATATAAAAGACACAAGGGGTTTTAAGTAGTTCAGAGACTCAAGCTCCTAATCCACTCTTCTGCTTTTAACTAGCAGGATTTCCACTAACGAAGGGCAGCACCCTGAATCACTAAGATTCCTTCAAGGCCAGCAGCCTTGGGACTTCAGTTCACTAAGAACTCTTCAAGGACAACAGCCTTGGACTCCTCTAGTTCCTTAGGAACTCTTCAAGCCCAGCAGGCTTGAAACTTCGTTTAGTCCCTCCAGACAAGGACCCCTCAGGCCCTAGATTGATTTAGTCCCTACGAACAAGGACCTCTCAGGCCCTGGCTTTTGTTATTTGTTTATTGGTTTGTTGGAGTTGGTGCTGAGCTGCTAAGATATCTTCATGCTCTGAACATCTTCTATACTTAGCAGCTTTGCGTGATCATCCTTGATGTTCAGTTGAGTGTAGCATGATGCTCAGCTTCTTCAGTTACTCAACCACTTTGAATGATCCCTTGATGACTGCCTTGAAGATCTTTCCTCTTGATACATGATGGCTGCACATGATAGGTTTCCAAGATGACTGTAAGCTTTTCTGCTAGGTACTTAGAAACTTTCTCATGCTTGTCATCATGTTGACGTTTGTGATCTCCCTTCTTGATACTTGATGTCTTCTCATGATGGACTTGGTAAGATGATTGTGAGCTCTTCTCTATTATACTTAGAGTCTTCCCATGATGGACACCAAGATGACATGATGCTCTTCTTTCTCTCGGCAGTTCAGAACACTCTTCTTGTAGTATAAATCTCACTTCTACATAGTAGAACTCTCACTTCTACTTCTTCCTTTGTATGTATCTGAGTGTTCTTGGTGGATCGTAGAGTGGGCCTTCGGACTCACTATTTCAAATGGTTGGAACAGTCCACCTTCTCTCCAAACTTGGTAACTTTAGCAACCCTCAATCTTTGAAGTTCTTCCTGATTTATACTCCTTCACAATCATTCCATTGGAAAGTAGTCGTTGAAGGCTATTCAAATATCTTCACAGATCTCGAGTTGACAGAGGTAGACTGCTGATGTGACATGTCATACTTTATCTGACATTGCAGTCTACTGTTTCACCTACCCAATAGAGATGTCACTTTAATGTCTTGGGCAGGTTGAAGACTTTATTATCTCCTTCAGATTTCTCGATCAGAGGTTGTCCTTTTGCATCGATGCTTTCAATAAGCTTTTGTCTGAATACCATCCTTCAATTTGAACTGTTGCCAATGCTTCAATTTTCGGGTGTTCGAGATCTACGATTCTGATGCTCTTCGAAGACCTGATCGTAATGTCTTGTTGAGTGTTGCTCATTGACTGATAGAGTTAAAACTATGATCTTGAAGAGTGTTGATTGAATCTCCAATGTAGTACATCTCTTCCTTTCATTGTGCAGTGCTTCAACACTTCTGTTTGCTTTAACTGTTCTCAGAGACTGATGGCCTAACTCCTTGCTCTGGTCCCCTCTAAATAGCAAGATACTTCAGATTTGTGGCGCGTCCAGCTCACTTTCTCCTTGTGATCTCCCATTCACTTATCATCAATGGACTGACCCTACGCTTAATCACTTTAGACTTGTTCTTCAGAGACTAACTAGTATCTCGGTTCACTTTCCATCAGTTCTTTCTTTGTTTAGCAAACAATACGATCTCGGTTGCTTCTAATATCGTTGCCTTCTGTTCACTTGACAGCTACTGCACTTGCTGACTTTCCTTAGTTAGTTATTGAAGTCTTCTTATGATCATCTTGTAGAAGAATTCATCTCGAATGGCTTTACAACAGAATCTTGATGCAGATTGGGTTGGTGCTTAGATCTTCTATTAGCTTGCATGTCATTCGTTGAGTGCTCTCTGGTTCCTTTCAGGTAGGATGTATCTTTGCAGTGCCAACCAAAGGCTTTGTTCCTTTGGATATTCTGGGAGTGCTCATTAGTTGAGATTTATACTTGCTCTACGATTCTGCCTATGTATTATGAACACTTCTGTTGAGGTCGTAGTTCTGCACTCTACGATTCAGCTTCGGCTGCGCAGACACTACGATCCTGAGATCAGATCTTGACACTCTACAGTTTCTACCTTACGCTTGTTGTCTTCATCTGATCTTGCTCGACTAAGATCTCTACATGTAATCAATAGACTCTACGAACTCAGAGTGTAGTCTACGATCCTTGACATGGCTTTGGCATCAGTAGAATCTATGATCTCAAGTGTAGTCCACGTTCCTTGACTTAGCTTCGACATAGGTAGACTCTACGACTCCGAGTGTAGTCTACGTTTCTGACTTGGCTTCGGTAGATATTCGGTCGGGTTGTAGGTAGGCTGTCTCTACGATTCTGAACATGACTTCCTCAGTACACTACAATCCCGAGGAAGCTCTTCTCGATATACCATGATCCTTCATCATTTCTCCTGGTAGTCTACGAACTCCGAGATCTACTATCTTGCAGACTACGATTCTGTCTCGATAGCTCTCGAGTTATCCTTGACTCTCCTGGCAGACTACGATCTCTGGTGCAGTACTCGACGATTAGACAAGCCTATCTATTACATCATAAGATCAACCTAACATGCTTGATCTTTATATATTTGTAGTCCTTATACATCATTCCTTTTTAAGGACTTTACAAAGCTATTTTGCTTATGTAGGATCAACCTAACATACTTGATCAATTCATTCTAAGTCATTGTACACATGTTTCTATTATCTATCAAAGGACTTTACAACTTTTCTTAATGCAAGCATACTTGCATATTCATTCATATATATATATATATATATATATATATATATATATATATATATATATATATATCATAATCAAATCATATATAAATAGAAATATCATTCATATGTTTAATCCTGACAATCTCCCCCTATTTGATTATGACAAAAATAGTAAGTGCATATGCATGTTATGAATGAATCTTATATACAGTGAGCAACTGTATTTCTAAAATAGATAATCATGAATGTCATTTATAAAGATATGGCAAATTATACATAAAGACACTTTACATCCTGGATCCAGAGCATACCTAACTAGTTAGAGATGTACCTCTTTGGCTCTATGCCTCTTCCAGGATGTCTGATGATCAGCTACTCATCTGTTGGTTCTTCTTGCTCTTGCTCCCCCTGGGAAGATGACCTTCTGTCTTTGCTTAGCTCCCCTTCAGCATCTTTCTGAAAATGCTCCCCCTTAGACTCTGCGATCATGTGATCATCATCTTTTGGCTCCCCCTCAGATGGTGATTCTTTTTCTGCAGCTGTTGTCTTCTTCTTTGACTTCTTCTCTCTTATCCCTCTGCTCTTCTTTAAGTGCCTCTTGCTCCTCTTCTTTCTATGCCTCTTTTTCTCCCCCCTTTTGTCATTAATCATTTGAGAGAGATGCTCCATGTTAGACATAAGCTACTCCATTAGGTAGGAGGAGTTCGCAACTTTAAACTTGAGTTCCTGTTGGCCTAGCTCAAGTTGCGCTGAGAAAGATTACTTCAGGTCATCAATCTTGTCAGAGAGGGCTTGGATCTGCTCTTCATTTGCCTTCTGAACTCATAGAGCTTCTGCTTTTTGATCTTGTATGACCTTCTGATAGATGTTTTCTCTCTCTTGGAGTTTGAGAGATACATCAGCCATAGTATCTTGAAGTTTGTTTTGGAAAGAATTATCTCATGTTGCTGTCAGCTTCTATGACTCTTCAGTGAGTAGAGATATTTTCTCACATAGTTCATCAGAACTCTTCAGTAGTTCCTGCTCCAGAATAGTTTGATCCTCTTGTTGGGCAGTTTCGGGTTGAGCATTGGATTGGACTCTACAATTTTCATTCTTGGACAGATTTTTGAAAGCTTGGAAAATCTAAACAATTGTTGAGTACCAATTATTGGTTGAGGATGAGGGAATGTCAGAGAGCAGTGTTTGGGCTGTTGGAAGCTTCTAACATTGAATTTGAGCAGTCTCAACAGTAGAGTGACCAGACTCTACGATCAACTCCTTGATCATGTTCCTTCTACCTTCAGAGTCCACTCTACGATCGTAGGGGATATAGTGATTGCCAGAATGTCGATAGACTTTGAAGTGTGGCTGGTCTTTGATCATTTTGGTTGCAAATTTCTTCACCCTTGGGAAGTTCTAAGCCACCAGCTCCATGCTTGGGAAGTGAGAGAAGCACCAGCTGAGGTAACTTCCATCTCTTTCAGTATGGGCCTTTAGCCATGGCATCCACTGGAAGAACCATCTCATCAGCAAGTCGTCAGGATTGTAAAGAATGGTCGAGCAGTCTAGCTCCATGTTGTTCCAGTTTTTAGCTATGTCAAAGGTAGTCATTCTTACTACCTTGAGCTGTTCATTTCCATAGTTAACCCATCTCTCTGGTGGAGCATCTGGTAGTTTATTTGAGACTTCCACCACTATTCATCTGTTGAATCTTGCTGGTGAGAGAACTGGATAATTTTCTTGTTCTTCTGCTTCCTGTGTTGTAGAATCAGAATCTCTTTCAATCTCTTCTCTCTCAGAGCCTGAACCATCTTGATCATTTCCAACAGAGAATCCTTCTTGCTGAATTTCATTCTCAGAAATTTCTTCAGCAAGATCTTCTTTTGATTCATTTTCTTCATTGTTGGTCATATCCTCAGCACTTTCATCCTTTGATATAATCTCATCATTTTACTTAGTTCAATGATAGCATTTGATTGATCCCTGCTTCTTTTGGAAGTAAATTTTGCTTACAGTCTATAGCTTTTCCTTCTTCTTGGAAGTTCAGCTTTGGGAGAGTCAGACTCCTCTTCTTCTTCAGACTTGGAAGCCTCTGGTTCATCAGAAGAACTTCCTTCAGGTTCAGCAAGGGCAGGGGCAGTCCCTTCTTCTATAAATTCATCACCCTTTGAGTCATTTTAAGGGCTTTCAGAATTGGAAGGGGCTCGTTCTTCTTCTTTAGAATCAGCTACATTTGACCCATTATCTGGGCTTGTTGGGGCAGTTGCATTTGGGGATAGAATTGGGTCATCTTGAATTTCTTCTTTATCAGTAGAGTGACTACTCTGGGAATTAGCCACAGGGATTGAGCATTCCTCTTCATCAACAGATGCTAAACTTTCATTCATTAATCCAGTTTCACCTTCACTGTTGGATTTGGTTTGTGGAGACTCAACCTTTACATCTGTCTCCTTTTCTTCTGCTGACTCTACGTCATTCTCTTCAACAGATGTACTATTTTGGGAAGTTGAGGTTGGTTTATTTTCCACCTTAGCTTTCTTGCTGACTGGCCCTTGAAGCAGCATATTGCTTCTCCTCTTTGTTGTTCCAATAGTTAGAACTTTTTCTTCTTTATCCTTGTCCTTGGATGAGAGACTCCTTGATGGGGCTTCAGTTTTCTTCACACCACCAGCTTTCTTCACATCTGTGGATTTCTTCCTGGTTGGTGTGGTTAATGCTGGCACAAAGTCATCAGACTCAGAGTTTTCTACCTATTCTGTTTTTTTCTTCTTTGCGGAGGCCCTACTACTGCCTGCAATAGTCAACCTTCTGTTCTCCTTAGGGTTCTTCTTCTAATTCACAAATAATTTTGGATACATTACTTTGTGAACATTCAAAGTCTCTCCCTCATCATCCTTGATCTTCCCACCTAGCTTCTTCTTCATCACAATACTCAGCAGTCTGCCATGAAACACCTTAGTCAGGGGTTTTTCAGTGGACTTCTTCATCTCAGCTTTTTCTACCCACTTGGAGATTTGATCGAACAAGATAACTCCAAAGTTGATTTGTTTCTTCAGAACTATTGCTAACATTATCTTCAACTGTTGGTCAAGCACTGTGTCATGTGCAGTGTCCTTGCACAGTATACACTTTCCAACTATTTCAGCAAGAAACTCGTATTCCTCTGGAAACTCCTTCATCATGTCTTTCAAACTAGGGTTTCTTTGGTACCCCATGATCTCCTTTGCTTGTTCAGTATTAACATCATCAAGGTTCTTCAGCCCTTGGTTAGAAAAACCTAGGCACTGATTGAGGTTAGAAGATTTTAGCTTTAGATACTGACCTTTGACCTTGGTAGAAAGGGTTCCGGAGTTTATGGAGGCGTTTGAGTAGAACTCTTTTACCAGGTTGATGTATACTCGAGTGCTAGCCTCAAGACAGTCTGAGAAACCAGCTTTCCTCACGAGTTCGAGAATGTCTCTGAACTTCTTTTCGGATTTCTCGAATGACTTGGTTCCGAGCTGAATACCAGTGATTACTCGCCAGTTTTCCATTTGATCAGTTCGAAGAATGTGGGTATTTGATTCAAATAGGTTTATAAGAGATGGCTGATTATGATTTGATAAAGCTTTGGGGTGTTAACCTATTTTTGCTCTTGAAAGGATTATAGGGTTTGAAAATGATAGGGAGAAAGGTTCAATAGCTTTTAATAACTATCTATAGATTTGGACTTGACTTTATGACAGTTCCTTCTAACTCTGCATAACTAGTGATGTGTCAACCGACCATTGGTTGCACGATGCCTAGTAATGAGCTGTAACTCCCCATAACTTTTCAGTTAGATATTTTCTTTTAGGAGAGTAGTCGTTTAAATAACGTGGCTTTGACCATTGACCTTTTGATTCGTAGAGTAGCATAGTAAGGAAGTTGTGGACTCTACGTTTTTCTTTGTTAACTCAACCATCAACTCTTGAGAGATGCAGAAGTGGGTGGCTTTGTCTTTTATCCTCACCTTGATGCAGCGTAGCTAAATCACTGATGTATTCGAACGTATCTCCTTCTTTTGAATGGTTGAGCAATTGTCTCATTTTTCAAGCTCCTTGTGAATTGGAGTACCCTTTAGTAGAACTACGATCATCAAGTTATCTTCTACAATCGTTGAGGTTGCACTGTTATAGTGGAGTTCTCTTCAACCTCGACTCTACGATCGTTGTCTGACTTGGTCCTTGAGATGAATTTGATCAAGAAATTCTTCTGGGACAAGGTAGCTAAGGAAGGGCCAACCTCTTAGAGTGAGCTAAGGGTCTGGTTTGACCCCGAGGCGCTTTCCAGATGAGATGCTATAGAAGTGATTTGCAATGACATCTCATGAGACCTTTTCTGGTGGGGAGATCCTCAACCAACTTTAGACAATTGCTTGCTGAGATCGTGGTATCCTCCTGTTCTTACACTACGATCACATGTTTGATCGTAGGCACATCACGTTGTTGGGTTGGGTGACTGAAAGAATATCAGTAGTACGTTTTGAGACATTTCTACTGACTATGGATCTTCATTTGGTTCATTAGTCACAATGTTTTGGGACTTTGTAGTTAGTACATTTCCTCATAGTATAACTCAATGCTGTTATTTCTCAACAGATCACTGCTCCGCATGTTTGAAGTTGTTTTCCCGGATAGATGTGATTCCCTTTACTTTAGACTCATTTGAAGGCAGCCCTGCATATCTCCTTCTGACCGGAATCATCATTATCACATAAATATCCTTGTATCGTAGGCATGGGTAACTTCAGGACTGATCACTCTACGATCTTTTGATAGCACTATGATCGTAGTCTCCTTTGACAGTCTTGTGTTTGTGAAGTTCTGCTTCGACTATGAGTTCCTCTTGACTGATGCTCGATGATCCTCTGTTATAAGATCCCTTGAGGATTCTTCTCATATAGCATGCTTTGCTTGATTTGAGCATATAGGACTCTTTTCACCTTTGGTTGAATGACCTGCTTCCATATATAGATTAGCAGCCATATGAGCTCTATTCTAGTTAGCTCAGAGGGTCTTTAAGGACATACTTGGACAAATAGGAACTTTATCAGAATCATCTCTGAACAATCCTTAGCCTTCTGATGGTTGAGTCTTCTTGATTGAAGTCTTCTGCTTCAGCATTCCTTAGTGTTGTCAAACTGACCAAGTACCTGCATGTTTAAATATATTTCTATTTTTGGTACCCATAATTAAATGGGTCCTGCTAGGTTAGTTTTCTAAACCCATGTTCCTCTTATTTGGATTATCATCACATTTATCACCAGCATCATATTCATGCATAAGACTAGTTTAAGATAATACATTTTGATATGCATGAAGGTGAGTGTGTAAGACTTGTCATTTAATAACACACTCTTTATCTTTGATGGTTTCATCATTTGTTGGGTTATGTTCACAATGTTTAAGTGTTCACATAGTGAGAATCAAATCTACGATTAAGAGTATCTAGTTGATTCATGGAGGTGATCAGTTTCTATACATCATTAAGATACTCTTGTAGAACTGATCATACTCTGTGTGTTATCAAACACTTAGAACAAGGATTTATATATACATACTAACCCACCAGCAAAGATTACTTCACATAAAATTAATTTGACTTGTGATGCTCTTATGACCCATTTCAGATTTCCTTCAAGATATCATCTTCATCCTAAAACTTGGATGGAGAGAAAGCTTATAGACACTTGAGTTTCCATCCTCAGGGTACTTTCTCTCTTCACCTTTTTAGGTAGATTATGACTTCTTGACAGAACACTGTTATGGTTCATAAGAAGGTGCTTTTATGATGAACACATGTAATAGTGAGGAATAGTACCTTTTTACTGTTAGTCTCTTAACAGTCATTTATCTTAGATATACTGAGTTTAGGCCTTGATGTGCATAGCTTCACATTTGCTCCTGACAGCTTGTTGCTCGTGTTAACCTTTAATCAATCAATCATGGTCTTGAAGATGTAGGCCAAAAGAATCTCAACATTAAGATCTTTGACATCCTTTAGTTTACAAAGTTTGCACCCAGCTGCTGGTTGGCCAGACATAAGTTTGAGAAGATCTTCTTTCTTCTCTTGATAAGCATTAATTTATTAGCATGTATGGCCTCTTCATCTTTCAGACTGGTGAATGCTTGACACTTTGTCATTGATGTCTCTTGAGCTCTCTCGTCTGGTCTTCGGACTACAAGATTGACTGCAGGCTGGGATTGGTCTTGTTGATGTAGCAATTGAGAACATGGACCAATCTGAGCAGCTTCAGGTGTATATACACATTTACCTATACACAGCATTTCCAACGTGTGAGCTCATCTGCATATAACAAGTTACTTACTACTAAACTAAGTTTAGAACAATGTTTGTGCCTGGGATCAGACTCAAAGCGATTAGCTTTTGAATATAGCATGAGAACATTGTTTGATACCAATTGTTAGTTCCCAATAGGCACAATAGATCTCGAAGGGGGGTTGAATAGATCTTTTTTTATTTCAAATATTTTCTCTGTTATTTTGTATAGCTATTAAATTAGCATATGACAAACATAAGAATCTTTTCAAGCACAGTGGAATAAGTAAAAGATCCCTTTCATTGATGTATTCATAATCATACATACATTGTTCGTAGAGTAAGTTTAGTTTTAAGTAGTTATAGTACATAATGTGAATGGCATAATGTAAAAGACGCAAGGGGTTTTAAGTGGTTCAGAGACTCAAGAACCTAATCCACTCTTTTTCTTTTAACTAGCAGGATTTCCACTAAGGAAGGGCAGCACCCTGAATCACTAAGATTCCTTCAAAGCCAGCAGCCTTGGGACTCCTCTAGTTCCCTAGGAACTCTTCAAGCCTAGCAAGCATGGAACTTCATTTAGTCCCTCCAGACAAGGACCCCTCAGGCCATGGCTTGATTTAGTCCCTACGGACAAGGACCTCTCAGGCACTGGCTTTTGTTGTTTGTTTGTTGGAGTTGGTGATGAGCTGCTAAGATGTCTTCATGCTCTAAACATCTTCTATACTTAGCAGCTTTGCGTAATCATCCTTGAAGTGAATTTGAGTGTTGCTTGATGCTCAGCTTCTTCAGTTACTCAACCACTTCGGATGATCCCTTGATGACTGCCTTGAAGATCTTTCCTCTTGATACATGATGCATGCACATGATATGTTTCCAAGATGACTATAAGCTCTTCTGCTAGGTACTTAGAAACTTTCCCATGCTTGTCATCATGTTGACGTTTGTGATCTCCCTTCTTGATACTTGATGTCTTCTCATGATGGACTTGCTAAGATGATTGTGAGCTCTTCTTTATTTTACTTAGAGTCTTCCCATGATGGACACCAAGATGACATGATGCTCTTCTTTCTCTCGGCAGTTCAGAACACTCTTCTTGTAGTAGAACTCTCACTTCTATATAGTAGAACTCTCACTTTTACTTCTTCCTTTGCATGTATCTAAGTGTTCTTGGTGGATCGTAGAGTGAGCTTTCACACTCACTATTTCACATGTTTGGAACAGACCACCTTCTCTCCAAACTTGGCAACTCCAACAACCCTCGATCTTTGAAGTTCTTCCAGATTTATACTCCTTCCCAATCCTTCCATTGGAAATAGCCGTTGAAGGCTATTCAAATATCTTCACAGATCTCGAGTTGACAGAGGTAGACTACTGATGTGACATGTCATACTTTATCTGACATTGCAGTCTACTATTTCACTTACCCAACAGAGATGTTACTTTAATGTCCTGGGTAGGTTGAAGACTTTATTATCTCCTTCTGATTTCTCGATCAGAGGTTGTCCTTTTGCATCGATGCTCTCAATAAGCTTTTGTCCGATTATCATCCTTCAGTTTGAACCGTTGTGAATGCTTCAATCTTCGGGTGTTCGAACTCTACAATTCTGATGCATGTCTTCGAGGACCTGATCGTAGTGTCTTGTTGAGTGTTTCTCATTGACTAGTAGAGTTAACACTATGATCTTGAAGAGTGTTGATTAGATCTTCAATGTAGTACACCTCTTCCTTTCATTGTGCAGTGCTTCAACACTTCTGTTTGCATCGACTGTTCTCAGAGACTGATAGCCTAACTCCTTGCTCTGGTCCCCTCTGAATAGTAAGACACTTCAGATTTGTGGCATGTCCAGCTCGCTTTCTCCTTGTGATCTCCCGTTCAATTATCATCAATGGACTGACCCTACGTTTAATCACTTTAGACTTGTTCTTCAGAGACTAACCAGTATCTCGGTTCATTTTCCATCACTTTTTTCTTTGTTTGGCAAACACTACGATCTTGGTTGCTTTCAAGCTCATTGTCTTCTGTTCACTTGACAGCTATTGCACTTGCTGACTTTCCTTAGTTAGTTATTGAAGTCTTCATATGATCATCTTGTGGAAGACTTCATCTCGAATGGATTTACAACTCAATCTTGATGTAGATTGGGTTGGTGCTTAGATCTTCTGTTAGCTTGCATGCCATTCGTTGAGTGCTCTCTGTTTCCCTTCAGGTAGGATGTATCTTTGCAGTGCCAACCAAAGGATTTGTTCCTTTGGATATTCTGGGAGTGCTCATTAGTTGATATTCATACTTGCTATACGATTCTGCCTATGCATTGTGAGCACTTTTGTTGAGGTCGTAGTTCTGCACTCTACGATTCAACTTCGGTTGTGCAGACACTACGATCTTGAGATTAGATCTTGACACTCTACGGTTTCTGCCTTGCACTTGTTGTCTTCATCTAATCTTGCTCGACTACGATCTCTGCGTGTAATCAATAGACTCTACGAACTCAGAGTGTAGTCTATGATCCTTGACATGGCTTCGGTATCAGTAACTCTACGATCTCGAGTGTAGTCTACATTCCTTGACTTAGCTTCGGCATCTGTAGACTCTACGACTCCGAGTGTAGTCTACGTTTCTAACTTGGCTTCGGCAGATATTCGGTCGGCTTGTAGGCAGGTTGTCTCTAAGATTCTGAACATGACTTCCTCAGTACACTACGATCCCGAGGAAGCTCTTCTCGATATACCACGATCCTTCATCGTTTCTCCTGGCAGTCTATGAACTCCGAGATCTACTATCTTACAGACTACGATTCTTCATCGATAGCTCTCGAGTTATCCTTGACTCTCCTGGAAGACTACGATCTCTGGTGTAGTACTCGTGTGACAACCCCAAAATAGATCCATTCCATCCAACCCATTCCGAGTCGCCAAATACATGGTACAAAAAACAACTACAACTTTATTACAATAATTGTCGTGCAAAATATAATAACACATATGCTGTGAGTTTGGATACAAATATATACCAACTGTGACTCTCATCCCAACCTTGGATAGCACATCACAATGACACCTTACATAAAGGTATATTCAAAAACTGTTTTAGAAATTAGAATCTTTGGGAAGTGCTCAAGGAAACCTTCATAAATGGGAGGCCATGCGTCTAGATTATGATAGATATCATATGGCCACAGAATTATCCTTGGTTGACCGAATAGACCCAAAGAAAAATGAGAAGATTACTATCATATTCTTCCCAATGATGAGTCTTCTCTTTACACATCATTATCTCTACTATCTCTAATTGAGAATTATACTTCAAATAAACTCCAAGATCATATAGGTAGTGCTCGTAGATATACTCAGTAAGTGGATGTGCACAACCTTGTCTTATGATGACACGAGGTTGTATGTCATTAGACATCTTGTATGATAGTGGCAAAACACCCTTCCAACGCTGGGTTTGCCTCACCCTAGTTAATTCACCAAATATAATTACTAAATGATGACCACCGTTCTATTCCCCTGTTACCCCCGCTCGACCCAGCTACACTCTTATTACCTGAAAGGAATTGTGAAGCAAAAAGGTGAGCACAACTAGCTCAGTAAAAAATATCACGACTAAAGATAATTAAATTATCAATAGCCTTCATCAATAATAAATCAGAGATTTAGAACATATGGTAGATGATAAAAATTTTCAACCATAGTTGCAGCGGAACGAGCAATACATTAGAAGAGTCAAATAGACCATAAAGTCTATTATCTTCTTTATGTTAAAAATCCACCAACAATGTTTTATCCATGTAACATCAATCAACAGTTCAGGTCCACAATCATATGAATAAATCATAATCATAATTGTGAATCTAAATTTCTCTTCGCATCTAGGACGAAGATAATTTTCATCACATGTCTTTATCTGAAACATCAAAGATCATGGTTATACCAAATCACAGTTCCTGTTCATAATCATACTAATAAATTCACCTTTGCACCACGGGCCAAAGATATTCATTAACAGTTCATCTTTGCACTACATGCCAAAGATATTCAACAACAAGTCATCTTTGCACTACATGCCAAAGATATTCAATAACGGATCATCTTTACACTACGGACCAAAGATATTCATCAATAATTGATCTTTGCACTACATGCCAAAGATATTCATATCTCAAAGAAATACATAATCATTTCAGAATTTATATAAACCATAATTATAACCATATATGTTGATCAATTCATCTTTGTACTTAAGCTAAAGATATTCAATTATAAATTTAATGATCATGATTATACCAGTCAACAATTCAACTTTGCACTACTGGCCAAAGAAAATCTATAGTGACGATCATACCAATAATCTACCCATCTTTACACTCAAGTCAAAGAGAAATATCATCATTAGGGTTATAAGAATGTTATATATGATAATAAAAATAATATAATCGACATATAGATTTAATATCAAGAGTAAGATTCATAAAGCAATGATCTCATAACACCTTACTTAAAATGTTATAAATCACTTAATAATCTCATAATCTAATATTATTAATACTACAACAATATTTTAATCATTTCTTAAACTTATAAACAATTTATTTTAATTGTTTAAACTTTACTAATAAATGCATTTAATCATACTAAAAATGCTAAACTCATAAGATTTCATCACCAATAACCAAAACCCTCATTAAAAATATGCATATACCTCATATATGATTCTCAAGCCATAAAATCATATTTTCCAATTTTCTTACTTCACATAACATATTTAATTCATTTACTCATAACTAGAATATTTTCATGAAAAATACCAAATCAGTTCCAAAAATATTTCTTTTCTGGGATTAAGCATAATATAGTCCCATATTGAACATATATTTTTCTCGGAATTTTTAAAATTCATTTACTATTTTTCACATGGCCAAAACCACCGAATATTCAGACATTTATCATAAATTGTACTTTTATCCAAAAATTCCGAAATTTACAGAGTATACTGATATTATATAGATGTACTCCCAATAAATATTTCATCAATTTTGGAGTTAATCACAATGAGTTATAAGCAGTTACTTTTAAAATAATCTTTTCTCATAAAATCCATAACTCCTAATATATACATCCAAAAATCGTCATTTTTGGACCCAATCTACAAAACTCGTCAAATATCATTTCATATTTTTCCAGAATTTTTGAAGGCTCGGAAAAATTTCAAAATTGAAAAGCATAATAACCCTTACATACTAACGACAATATCCCTTACCTCAAAAGAGCAGTACTTCTGACTAGAATATCGGATGAAAAGCCGAAAGAAACTTCTACTGAATAGCAACTCTCAAAGTATACTCTCAAAAATATGCTTGATAATATAAAGAGAGAAAACTTATGTTTCTGGTGTGATTTTCAATTCTAACATAAGCGTCTATTTATAGGAAAATGCTAGAACGCCAAAGGAGACTAAATTAATAAAATAATATTATTCTTATAACAATTGTCACGCACACTATTACCAAGCTTAGCACTCCACCTTTGAACAAATAATTTCAGCACATTTTTTTCTACACCAACCAAAGTGGGTCCGACCCATAAATTAATAAAAATCATTTTATTTTTCAAAACTTCAGTAATTCATAATAAATAGCTCTTTATCAAAAAAATTCGAAACTCATGTGTTTCTATAGGAAATTTAATTCTCTACAACTTTGTAGAAGAAAGTTTTTCTAAATTCCAATCAGAAAATACCCGATCGAAATCTAGAAACGGATAATTTTTAATACCTCTACACCGACAAAATACTGATAAAATACCTCAGCATTAATTCCTTCATTTTAATCCACATAAAAATAAATATATCCATCATTTACATCCACATAAAATAAATATTTTATTATCATATAAATCAATAATTAATTATTCACAAATAATATTACAGAATCACAATTATGACAACCAGGTCGTTCCCAGGAAAGAGGGGGATTTCCAATAAGAATTTCTCCTTACTAGCGCGCAATTAGGTGACCAAACCTCTCCTTAACAGAACTTTCTAGACATTGTCAATAATGATATCTTATAATATTATTCAAATAATATGAATTATTGATGTGATAATAGAGATACTGTGCAGTAACAATTATTGAAATAACAATAATATAAAATATCAACGCAGCAATTATTGAATCAATAAAATAAAATATTGAACAGTAATTACTGTAACAATTATTGAGTAGTGTCTTCTTACGTAAGGATCAATAATTCAAAAATACTGTGAAAAACCGTGTGCTACTGTGCAAACAAGCGTATTACTGTATTTTAACCACCGAATATTCTAACAGTGTTAACGGTAACAATTACGCCGTTATTTATAAAAACTCAATTTTTGTCGTTTTCTTCATCCGACAGTTATTCGTTATGGGGCCTACAAATGGCTGCGCCGTCATACGAATATTCTCCGACATAAAGAATATTCCACGACCAAACGAATATTCCCCGACAAGAATAAATATTTTATAACCACTTGTGTATTTTGAAAAAAAATCATATATTACTCTTAACTTTAACCTTTTATCAATTTAACCATTTACTAAATAGTTATTATAAGAAAAATTAAATAGTTTTATTTCATAAAATTCGGGGTCTTACAATCTCCCCTCCTTATGAAATTTTGTCCCCGAAATTTACGTACCTGGTATTTCAAAAAGTTGAGAATACATTGCTTTCATTTCAGATTTTATCTCTTGGGTCATCATGATTTCTCCGTTGCTCATCTCCCGTGATAACTTCATTTGGGTTCCTCATTTGTTGGGAAGTCATGACAACCGCTATCCCTCGAACTACTCGGCTTTGACTTGTCTGGGGCAACATTTGGTGTCATCACTACCGTTGGAATATACTTTTTTATAGCGCATATTTCACCCTCAACTGCCTCGTCGTACTCTTGTTTCATGATCTGAATCATCAATCTTCGATCCATATCGAATTCGGGTTGACCACTATGTACATGGTAATTCAAAACTCGATGTTGGGTTCTCCCAATTGCTTTCCAAAAAAGAGAAATTCATATCATCTATTTTAACCTTCTTAGATCGGACATCTCTTTCCACAATATCCACGTGTCGTGCGGCTTTTGCCCATGCATCACTTATTCTCACTCGTTCAGTTTTTTCTTCTTTCAGCTAAGATTCCATCTTTATCATCTTATACTCTGCCAAAGAATGCTTCTGTTCAAGCATCACATATCGGGTAACACAAGCTTGAATTGTTGCATCCTTTTGCTCCACGACCGCCTGTCGTTCTTCAGCCTGCTCTTCTAACTCATGAATACAATTTTGCAATTCTACATTTTGATCATATAATACCTCTAATAAATTCTCCTCAAGTACCTCTTCTTCCTCACTCTCAGATGTTACCTCTACGACCATCTCGGGTGCAACTATCAATTCTTCACTCACCACATGGATTTCTCTAATTCCTTCTTCGTCTGACATCACATTATCATGGTTAGTGATTAGAGGTATCCCCACAGTCTCATTCATTCCATTGTTAGCATTCTCAGCTGCCATTCTCAAATACTGCCATTAAATAAGGGTTAATTTAAACAAATTAACATATCACATAATATCTCGATATTATGACTAACCAACAAATAAGCTTAGGTAGGACACACTAGCGAAGGATTTACTCATCTCTCCCCTCCTAGTTATACTCCCCGATCTTCGCCAAAGACTATATCCCTAAGCTCTGATACCAAATGTGACAACCCCAAAATAGGTCCATTCCATCCAACCCATTCTGAGTCGCCAAATACATGGTACACAAAATAACTACAACATTATTACAACAATTATCGTGCAAAATACAACAACACATATACTGTGAGTTTGGATACAAATATATACCAACTGTGACTCTTTTAATAACCTGATATTTTCTATATAAATAAATCAGAAATTTTGCATATAATTTTTTATTTGTTTTAAGGATGAGGATTTGTACAAGATAATAGGTATATGTATTTATGTGGTAAATAAAAATATATTTATTACATGAATGTTTACAAATAATTTTATTTTAGAATTATTGACTATTATAAAGTTTATTCTTATAATAATTAATTTTATAGCAGAAATGTTTTTATTAATTATTTTCTATTAAAATATGTTTATATATGATTTAAATAATATATGAAATGATTTTAATAATTATTATAATAATTATTTATTTTATTATATGAATTTATGCAAGATTAATTAAGTTAATTATTTTAACTTAATTAATAATGTTATATATAAAGAATACATCAGATATAGAATCCAAACCCTAATTTTGGATTTTTATCAATGGATAAGAATAATAATATAAGAATATTATATTTTGATTTTTCAGTGCTATAATTATGTACTGTATTTTTGTGGATTGACAATGGTTGGTCAATTATGGGGTATTATGACCAAACTCTAATTTTACTAACAAACATTATTTTCGAAGTCAAATAAGACTTTAAAATCTGTTAAGTCAATATATTATGTGATTCATGATAATTATAATTATTAATAATCAAGAGAAAACCCTAATTGTAAATTAAAACCCTAATTTCTTAAATTAGAAACCTTAAATCAATAATTAACTTATTGATAAATGGAAATTAACCCTAATTTAAAACTCAGGTTGAGTTCGACACTGTTATATAACTGTGTTATATGGTGCATGCATATTATGTATTATATAATTTTATATTGATTAGGTAAACCCTAGTTAATAATTAGAAATATTACTTTCTAGAAACCCTATTCTTTATGTTATAAACCCTAAATTGTAAATTATTAACCATAATCACTAATTAAGCAAGCTTAATGTTAATTAGTGATTTAGTAAAACAAATTTCCAAGTTCAAGATAATTAGTAAACCTAAGCTAGTTAGAAACCCTAATTTGAAATTTAAGGAAAACTAATTTCTATTATGTTATAAACCCTAATTTGCTAATTGGTGCCCTAATTGATAAATTAGCAAGGTTAATTATGATTAGTAAATTTTAAACACAAATGTTCAAGTAATCAAATTAGAAAACTAATTATATTTAGTAAACTCTAATTTCTTTTTTTTAAACTAAATTGTTATTTATTTTTAAATCCTAATTTTGGAAAATTCTAGAAATTAATTTTAAACCCTAAAATGGTCTAAACCCTAACCCAAACCCTAAACCCTAAGGGTTTGCAAGGATTACAGGAATGCCCTTGAAATTCAAAGACAAATGACCATTTTACCCCTTTGCATTATTAAGCTACAAACTAGGTTTTGACAATAAGATGGGTGGGTGAACAACTTGTTTAACAAATGTGACTTAAAATTGACAGCAACCAGCCTCAATTATCAGCAATACATGTATCTAGCATATGTATATATAGATCCAAGAGAGAGAAAATGTCATTTTATTGCTCATTTGATCACATTCCACATCCAAGTCTCTCTCTCACCTAAAGCCACAAAAATATACGCTAAATCAGTTCCATGAACAAGCGCCACGATCAGCCATAACAAATCAGTAGCCCACAAGAAGATCAAAGTAAAGGTATAAAACCCTAGCAAGATTTCTGTCCAAAGATCTGTTGTTTGATGTTGTTTCTGTGTTAAATATGTTAGATATAGTGTCTAAGGATGATCTGGGTTGCTAGATGTTAGATCCATAACATCTAGAGGCTCGGATTTGAAGATTTCAAAAATCTGGGAAAATTTTTTTATGTTGTCTGACAACGAATGTCAGATCCCATAGATTCTTCTGTGTTCATGATTTATGTTGTTTTATGTATTAACTCTATAGTAGTGTATAAGGTCTTTCATCTGAAGGTGGAATTATAGACATTGGATGTACAGATTTGAAGTTATGATCGGTCAAACCCCGTTGACCGGGCATGACCAGATAAATTCTGGGTAACCCAGAAAGCTGTTACTAGCGTCTGACAAGATTTTGTAATGCCTTGATCTGTCAATATTTACATGTTTTGATGATATGTTTATATCCAGTTTGTAGTCTGGTAGAAGAACTTTATATTCATACCTTTATATCACCAAAACATCAAACTTGTTACTCGTAGTGGCTGATCAAAGTTGGTCAGATGTTCACGGATTGAGTTTTCTGGGTAACCCAGAAAACTCAAGAGCGTGATTTCTGACAAACATTGACTGGCATGGATCTGATTATTATGTTGTTGTAATATGTGTTATATGTGTTAAAATTGTACCTTGTCATGTTGCCTACACACTGCAATCTTTATTTCACACAATCATTGCATGTACAACAAGTTGTGGATGCCCAAATATGAGCAGTCGAACTGTTCTTCATTTCTGGGTAACCCAGAAAATGAAGAACAGCTCTGACAACTTGTTCATGGGCCTAGATCTCGCTGGTTATGTGTTGTTTGGACATGTTTGTGGTTGGATCTTGTAGTCATGCATTAGTAATACAATATCAAACTAACAACCTGTCTAGAAACATCATGATCAGATAATAAATTGTGGTCAAACGAGGTCCCTCGAAACTGAGTATGAATATCTGGGTTTGCATGAAAAACACCTATAGGTGGTCTTTAGCGACAGACAGTTTATTTTAATTAATTTAATTTTCAAAAATTAATTTTTTGAATTAAATAAATAGAAAAAATAGTTTTTAATTATTAAAAATACCAAATAAATTATTAAAAATTATTTTAAAATCCAAAAATTAGTTTTTAATTATTTTGAATATATTTCATAAATATTTAATATTTTAGGAATATTAAAAGTATTTAATTTATTTAATTATAATATTAAATAAATTATTTAAAAATAATTTTAATACATGAAAAATCATTTAAAATTACATTATGGTATAAGAAAATAATTGAAGTTATTTTTGACAACTTTTAATATTTTGTGATGAATTTTCTTAATTAATTAATATTAATGGTAATTAAATTTATTTAATAAATGTATTAAATAAATTATGGAAAATAGAATTAATTATTTAAAAATTATAGAAAAATGATTTAAAGGTTATTTAAGATATAAAATATAACTTTTGATATTTCGTCATGAAAAATATGAATATTTAATATTAATTATATTAAATAAATTTGTTTAAAATGATTTTAATATTAGAAAAATCATTTTAAATGAAAATAAATAGTTTAAAAATATTTTAAGTTATAAAATATAACTTTCAATATTTAAAGATAAATTTCATTAATTATTTACTATTAATGATATTAGAATTTTTTAATAATTTTATTAAATAAATTAGTTTTAAAATGATTTTATTATTATAAAATTCATTTAAAATGAAAATAAAGTGTTTAAAGATATTTTAAGTTATAAATTGTAACTTTTGATATTTAAAGAAAAATTTCATTAATAATTTAATATTAAATGATATTAGATTTATTTAATAATTATATTAAATAAATAGTTTTAAAATTGTTTTCTTTATTTAAAAATCATTTAAAAAGGATATAAAGGAATTAAAAATATTTTAAGTTATGATTAAGGAATTTTAATATTTTGATAAGTAATACATTGATACTTTAATATTAATGATAATTATTTAAAAATAATTTTAATTCTTTTAAAAATCATTTAAGGATAATATTAATAATTTAAAAGTATTTTTAGTTATTATAAATAACTTAAACCTTTTGGCAATGGTTTTATTAATGGTTTAATATTAATTAAATGTTAATGATAATAGAATTATTTGATATTTAAATCATTTTATAATGATTCCGGTGTTTGAAAAATTAGAATAAATTATAATAAATATTTAAAAATTATTGCAAATCATTTGAAAATGATATGACTGTTACTTAAATAGTCTAAATAGATATTGAACTTCGATATAGAGTCTTAGACTCGACAATTACCCGATAAAGCCGTCGGTACACCGACATGTTTCAGAAATTTGGGACAACCCGATATTTTTTATATAAATGAATCATAAATTTTGCGTATAACTTTTTTTTATTTATTAAAATAAATATGAATGATATGTGTCAAGGTAATGTGTAATTATAATTATGTGTGATAAATAAAATTTATTTATTACATTAAGTATTATAAATAAATTTATTTTGGAATTATTGATTATTATCAATTATATTTTTATACTAATTAATTCCTTATTGGAAATGTTTTATTAATTATTTTTCAAGGAAAATATAATCTTATATTATTTAAATAATATATGAAATGATTTTAGAATAATTATCTATTATAAAGGTAAGAATGCGTGAAAGGTATTATGTATGTGTTTATGTGATGAATATAAAATATATTTATTACATGAATGGTTATGAATAATTTTATTTTAGAATTATTGCTCATTATAAAATATATTCTAATAATAATTAGTTTTATAGTAAAAATATTTTTATTAGTTATTTTCCATGTAAATAAGTTTATATATTATTTAAATAATATATATAATGATTATTAGAATTATTATTATAAATATTTTATTATATGATATTACTTCAGAATAGTTAAGCTAATTATTTCTAACTTAATTATTAATGTTAAATATGACAGATAAATCAGATATGGAATCCAAACCCTAATTTTGGGTTTTGATCAAGGAATGAGAATAATAATATTATATTATTATTTATCAGTGTTATAGATATGTATGGTTATATGTGTAATGTTAATGTGTGGAACAGTGTTAGTGTTAATGATAACCTTAACTTTGGTTATGGGATAAGGAATAATGATAATAAAATTATAATATTAATTATATTTTGATTTTTTAGTGCTATGAATATGTAATGTATTTCTGTATTGATAATGGTTGGTCAATTACGGCGTATTATGACGAAACCTTAGTAATAATGTTAAACCCTAATTTGAGATCCAGATTAGAGTGCAAGATTGTTTTATAAGTGTGTTGTATAATTTATGGCATGTATTAAATGTATTAATTAGGTAAACCCTAATTAAAGTTCTAGAAACCCTTAATAATTTTTAGAAAACCCTAAATTATTAAAAACCCTAATTTTAAGTGTTAAAATCCTAATTTGAAACTCAGATGTGAGTTCAAGACTGCTGTTTAATTGTGTGATATGATATATGTTATGCATTATATAATTTTGTAATTAAACCCTATTTAATATTCAGAAACCTTATATAAAAAAATAGAAACCCTAGTTTCAAACTGTTAAACCCTAATTGATTTGAAACTCTAATGTGGAAGTAATTCATGACTTTGAGAATTTGTTAAGTCATTATGTAATCACGATAATGTGATTTATGATCGGTGATATATGTATTAACCCTAATTAGGGAGAATCGTAATTATTCAAAATCCTTATTATTTTTATATATTATAAACCCTAATTTCTAAATTAGTAACCCTAATTTGTAATTGTAAATCCTAAGCGCTATTTTGGACAATGTAATGTTAATTAGTGTTTCTTAAACCCTAATTAGCAAGGTGTTAAGTAAATTAAAACCTTTTATTTAATTAAGAAACTTAAATTATTTTATAAACCCTAATTATAAATTTTAGAAACTAAAATTAATTTTATTATTTTTAAACAAACCCTAATTGCTAAATCCTACATTTTGTGCTAAACCTTAGAGTTAAACCCTAAGGGTTTGACAAGTTCCAATTTTGCCATTAAATAATTTATTAAATGACTATTTTGCCCCTAAGTGTATTATTTTGGCTAAATAATAGGCTTTGACATTTAGGGGAAGTTGGTGACCAAATCCAACCACCCCATGTGCCTTAAATCTCAGCAAATCATCAGCATTCCAGCCAAATTCATTGCACCCATGTATTATAAATAAATTGGAGAGAGAAAGAATTCTTTTATTTGCTCATTTGTACACCAAGCTCTCAACCAACTCTCTCTCCCAAAACCCACAAAATTTTAATGCTATATCAGTCAGGATTCAAGCCCCACCAATAACTATAACACATCTAAAGATCAGAATCAAGATTTGCTCATGTAAAGGTATAAAACCCTAACCAAAATTTTGACACTTGATCTTTTGTTAGATGTTGTGTTTTTGTGTTAGAATATGTTGTTTATAGTGTTATTATGTGATCTGGGTTGATAGATGTTGGATCAATAACATCTATAAGCTCGGATCAAGTGTTTTTGTAAATCTGGAAATTTTGTTTTTAGTCGTCTGACAATGAATGTCAGGGGCCATAGATCTTTGCATGATATGTGTTTTTGTTGTTTAATTGTTTAATTTTGTAGCCTTGTATGAGATCTTTCCTCTAGTACAACAATCAAAGTCATATCTATTGTGGATATGAAGTTATGATCGGTCAAAACCCGTTGACCGGGCATGACCATAAAAAATCTGGGCAGCCTAGAATTTAAAAGCAGCGTCTGACAACTTTTTGTAACGCCCAGATCTTTGGGTTGTTTGTTGTTTTGTTTCAATCTTTGTATCAATATTATAAAATGGTATATTAACTACAAGATTAAACTTTTAGATCCCTGAAATCATGAATAGATTGAAGGATATGTTCGGTCAAACTAGCATAGGAGATCACGGATTTATATTTCTGGAAATTTCCAGAAACCGTATGAACTAGTTTCTGGAAGTAGTTTGATCGGATTATTTATGCTTTATATGTTGTTATTATGATGATATTTTTTTATATATCTCTAGTCCTACATGTGGTTTACATACTGAAGTTTATAGACCACAAAAACAATGCTCGATCAACATGTAGTGGATGCCCAAAGTGAACAGGTCGAGTTGTTCTTTATTTTCTGGGTAACCCATAAAATGAAGAACAGGTCTGACAGCCACTTTGGAGGCTCAGATCTCCTGGGTTATGCAGTGTATGAACATTTTTATTGTTGGATCTTGTAGTACTGCACTAGTACTACATGATCGGATCAAGAACATACCCAGAAACACGTTAAGCAGTCCACGATTCGTGGTCAAACAAGGCATCTCAAAACTGTCTATGAATGTTCATGAACATGAAGAACACCTATAGCGACAGTTTTGTCACTAAAGGTGACCTTTAGCGACAGAAAGTATTTTATTTTCTAAAAATTAATAAATAAATAGAAAAAAAATAGTTTTAAATTATAAAAAATACAAAATAAATTATTAAAAATTATTTTAAATTCTGAAAATTAGTTTTTAATTATTTTAAATATATTTCATAAATATTTAATATTTTTGGAATATTAAAAGTATTTAATTTATTTAATTATAATATTAAATAAATTATTTAAAAATAATTTTAATATTTAAAAAATCATTTAAAATTATATTATGGTATAAGAAAATAATTTAAGTTATTTTTGATAACTTTTAATGTTATTTGATAATTTTCATTAATAAATTAATATTAATGATAATTAAGTTATTTGTTAAATGAATTAAATAATTAAATTAAAAATGATTTTATTATATTAAAAATCATTTTAAATAATAATAAGGTATATAAAAATATTTTAAGTTATAAAATAAAACTTTTAATATTTAAAGGTAAATTTCATTAATTAATTATTATTATTAATGATATTAAAGTTATTTAATATTTATATTAAATAATTTAGTTTAAAAAAGATTTTTAAAATTATAATAATCATTTTAAATGAAAATAAAGTGTTTAAAGATATTTAAAGTTATAAAATATAACTTTTAATATTTAAAGGATAATTTCATTAATAATTTAATATTAATGATATATTAATGATATTAAATTTATTTAATAATTATATTAAATAAATAGTTTAAAAATGGTTTTATTTATTTAAAAATCATTTAAAAAGGATATAAGTGAATTAAAAATATTTTAAAGTTGTAATTAATAACTTTTAATATTTGGATAATGATAAATTAATATTTTAATATTAATGGTAATTGTTTAAGAATGATTTTAAATGTTTTAAAAATCATTTAAGGGTAATATTAATACGTTAAGAATATTTTGAGTTATTATATATAATTTTAATATTTTGGCAATGGTTTCATTAATAGTTTAATATTGATTAAATATTAATGATAATAGAATTGTTTGATATTTAAATCATTTAATAATGATTCTTATATTTCAAAAATTATGGTAAATGGTAATAATTATTTAATAATTAAGATAAGGTCATTAAAAATAGTGCGACTGTTGTTTAAGTTATCTTTTTGGATATTGAACTTCAGGATAGAGTTTTAGACTCGATAATTACCCGAAAAAGCTGTCGGTAGACCGACATATTTCAGAAATTGATATGGACTTAGATAATTTAATTGGATATGTGTTTATTTGTGATTCAATGGTGTTAAAGTTGTGTGACAATGTGATTAGGAATGTGTTGATGTTTGCTTGTGAGTCAATGATTGTTGAACATATGTGATAATATGAATAGGGAATGTGCTAAATGCAATAGACAGTGTTATGTGTGCGTTATGATATACTAATCAGTAAAATGATCTGATTAATGATAGGTCGTGATAGAAAATATAAATCTAAGTTGCGTAATTGTAAGCAGCGCATCAGGCAAGTATCCTATCTTTGCATTTTCTTTATGCAATGAAAAAATGTAAGGATGTTTCAAAATTATTATTATTAATGTACCGATTGTTAAATCTATATTATATACGCCCATTGATTATCAACATGTTAGTATATGATAATTTAGTTATATATATTCTGTTCGTTAATTTCTAGAAATGATTATACAAGTGTCCCCACTTGGATAATCATTGTATTTAATCACATGTTGATACACCTTTGATATATATATATATATATATATATATATATATATATATATATATATATATATATATATATATATATATATGTTGAATTATATAAGACCTTTGTTATGAAAACCCGACAGGTATGAACATCCCGATAATGGGAAAATTTTTATGCGCCCAAGGCGGACAGAGTGAACGATAACTTCGTTCTTGTACATGTAGTATTGATCAATACAGGGTACAACGGGGCTGATCACCCTCCGTGCCCGTAAGAAATGGCCGGTTTACAGATGAATTTCTATTTAAACCCTTTCGAAAATGAAAACAATGTTCATAATATGTCATAGAAACCCATGTATAGACAATACACAGTTTCAAAAATTTGAAAGAGGGTTGTTATGTTATTGTTATTGGTACAGATTACTTCACAACTATTGACCGATTGTAGAAGAATATTATAAAAAAAACATTTAAATTCTTTCAACTTATATATATATATATATATATATATATATATATATATATATATATATATAAATACTTGTTGGGCACTCAAATGCTCATCCTTGCTTAATTTAAATGTTTTCAGCTAAGTGTGAAGAACTGGAAAGTTTGGCCAAGATCAAGTGAAAAGAAAAGCAAACAGGACATGTTATTGGTATCATTTGTAATAGATAGACTGTATTAAGTTAATGATATGTATTATATATCATGTAAAAATGTAGTAAAGGTTGCGTACTTGGGATTAGACTCTGATAAATGTAAGTTAAGTTTAAGTTTTATATTATGGTTATTATTATTAGTAATTATTCCGCTCATAGAAATGGTATCGTGAAGTACTGAGTTCGGGTTTCAAGTATCCGGATTTGGGGACTTTACATTTGGTATCAGAGCTATAGGGTTAGAAACCTTAGGTGGGTTAGACCTTAGGCTATAACCTTAGAACATAGAGAAACGTTGAAAATATAAATAACTCATATAGAGTTTAAAATGGAGATGAATTGAATAAATTCATCGTCAAACAAAATAAAAGATAATTTATAAAACTATTATGTGTTGTGTGTATTTAATATTTGCTAGTCAGGATAATTTTGTGTGTAGGTGTTAGAAAGGAACAGAATTAGGATACCCTTAAGTCGTAAAGAATAAGTTAACGTCCATGACCGAGCCAATATCAAAGTCAATAACTGCAATAGAGGCTCACATTGAAAGCTACCTCAAAGAGGTGGTTATTTTGGAAAGTATAGTACTGGATCAAGAAACGCTAAGTATAACTGATAGGTAAAGTATAGTTAAAGGATATGTGGTCAATGTTGAGTTCTTAAACTCGTAAATTTATGGTGAGTTCTTAAACTCGTATGTTTGTGATGAGTTCTTAAACTCATAATGTGTTATAAGTTGTGACAAATTGGATATAGTTATGTGTAAATGGATAGGGAGGATAATGGAAATAGATAGGTTACTAAGCAATTGATCGTTAGAAAATGTGTAAGGAATAGGTAGTATTAGTGTTAGTTGGATATGTATGATTTTAAGGGGTTGTAATGTAATATTTTGTATAAGTTATGGCGGCGATTCCCGACTTTCAAGTCACAAAGGGATAGCGAATGTTTAAAATAATATGTGCTAAGGTATGTCCAGTATTTTGAATATGGATCTATGTTGGATTAATGGGATAAGTTGGTATAAAGATAGTAGATATTTATTTGGTCACTGGTTATTACAGTAGACCGAGTTTTCAAAATATAATATTTTGAGTACATGATTATTTGAATAGAAAGTTTTGCGTTATATGTTAAGCGTTTACGATAAGGCTTAGAATGTAAGAATAATTTATGATAATGTCGTCAAAACAAAAAATGAAACCAAAGGATAGAAGGACCTGTGAACAAAGCTGGAGGAAAACCAGACCCGACACCAAATTTTTGCGAATACAGACAATCAAGCTATGCAGAACTAAATACCAGTCGTGGAAAATCAACTAGACAATCGATCGACAAACTTCAAAGACTTCAAGACAACCGGACCGCCAGGATTTAGAAAATCAACCGACCCTGTTAAAGCATATGTGATAGCTAGGATAATGGTGGGGCAAAAGACAACTTTTGTCACCTATATGATAAAAGAAGATAATTTCAATAAATAAGCCAGGAATGTGATTAAAAGAAAAGTTTGTGTGTGGAAAGTAAGGACAGAAGGGATATATATCTTTCCAAAATGTCCCAATCCAAGAATGTATAGTGAATGTGTTGTGTGCGAATCAATAAAGCGTAAGGTAAAAGACTGTCCAAGAAAGGAAATGGAAACAAGGAATGCGAATATGGAACAAGGCAGCAGGACATTAGCGACAACGGGATCAACTTCAACAAACAAACCAACGAAATCAACCGCAAGTGTCTTCAGCGGGACTATTCGGGATTCGATAGCAGCCGGGGATGCAACTCCAGGTATTAATATAACCAATTTTTTTTATTTTCTTATTATATTTGTATATATAGTAAATTATTTTTATAAATTATTTTGAAGGAGGAATGTGAGTTCTCTTAGAAATCAAATTTCTGTTTAAGGAGATAGATAAGCGTTATGCTGAATAGTTAAAGATCGATTCGATTAAATTATGATCGAGATCTATTTGTAAAGATTGTGTATGTTATGTACCCTGGTATGTATAGATTTTAAAAGGTGATTCCGGGGACGGAATCTTTATAAGGGAGGGTGAATGTGACAACCCGATATTTTCTATATAAATGAATCATAAATTTTGCGTATAATTTTTTTTTATTTATTTATTAAAATAAATATGAATGATATGTGTCAAGGTAATATGTAATTATAATTATATGTGTGATAAATAAAATTTATTTATTACATTAAGTATTGCAAATAAATTTATTTTAGAATTATTGATTATTATCAATTATATTTTTATACTAATTAATTCCTTATTGGAAATGTTTTATTAATTATTTTTCAAGGAAAATATAATCTTATATTATTTAAATAATATATGAAATGATTTTAGAATAATTATCTATTATAAAGGTAAGAATGTGTGAAAGGTATTATGTATGTGTTTATGTGATGAATATAAAATATATTTATTACATGAATGGTTATGAATAATTTTATTTTAGAATTATTGCTCATTATAAAATATATTCTAATAATAATTAGTTTTATAGTAAAAATGTTTTTATTAGTTATTTTCCATGTAAATAAGTTTATATATTATTTAAATAATATATATAATGATTATTAGAATTATTATTATAAATATTTTATTATATGATATTACTTCAGAATAGTTAAGTTAATTATTTTTAACTTAATTATTAATGTTAATTATGACAGATAAATCAGATATGGAATCCAAACCCTAATTTTGGGTTTTGATCAAGAAATGAGAATAATAATATTATATTATTATTTGTCAGTGTTATAGATATGTATGGTTATGTGTGTAATGTTAATGTGTGGAACAATTTTAGTGTTAATGATAACCTTAACTTTGGTTATGGGATAAAGAATAATGATAATAAAATTATAATATTAATTATATTTTAATTTTTCAGTGCTATGAATATGTAATGTATTTCTGTATTGATAATGGTTGGTCAATTACGGCGTATTATGACGAAAACTTAGCAATAATGTTAAACCCTAATTTGAGATCCAGATTAGAGTGCAAGATTGTTTTATAAGTGTGTTGTATAATTTATGGCATGTATTAAATGTATTAATTAGGTAAACCCTAATTATAGTTCTAGAAACCCTTAATAATTTTTAGAAAACCCTAAATTATTAAAAACCCTAATTTTAAGTGTCAAAATCCTAATTTGAAACTCAGATGTGAGTTCAAGACTGCTGTTTAATTGTGTGATATTATATATGTTATGCATTATATAATTTTGTAATTAAACCCTATTTAATATTCAGAAACCTTATTTAAAAAAATAAAAACCCTAGTTTCAAACTGTTAAACCCTAATTGATTTGAAATTCTAATGTGAAAGTCATTCATGACTTTGAGAATTTGTTAAGTCATTATGTAATCACGATAATATGATTTATGATCGGTGATATATGTATTAACCCTAATTAGGGAGAATCGTAATTATTCAAAATCCTTATTATTTTTTTATATTATAAACCCTAATTTCTAAATTAGTAACCTAATTTGTAATTGTAAATCCTAAGCGCTATTTTGGACAATGTAATGTTAATTAGTGTTTTTTAAACCCTAATTAGCAAGGTGTTAAGTAAATTAAAACCTTTTATTTAATTAAGAAACTTAAATTATTTTATAAACCCTAATTATAAATTTTAGAAACTAAAATTAATTTTATTATTTTTAAACAAACCCTAATTGCTAAATCCTATATTTTGCACTAAACCTTAGGGTTAAACCCTAAGGGTTAAAACCTAAGGGTTTGACAAGTTCCAATTTTGCCATTAAATAATTTATCAAATGACTATTTTGCCCCTAAGTGTATTATTTTGGCTAAATAATAGGCTTTGACATTTAGGGGAAGTTGGTGACCAAATCCAACCACCCCATGTGCCTTAAATCTCAGTAAATCATCAACATTCCAGCCAAATCCATTGCACCCATGTATTATAAATAAATTTGAGAGAGAAAGAATTCATTTATTTGCTCATTTGTACACCAAGCTCTCAACCAACTCTCTCTCTCCCAAAACCCACAAAATTTTAATGCTATATCAGTCAGGATTCAAGCCCCACCAATAACTATAACACATCTAAAGATCAGAATCAAGATTTGCTCATGTAAAGGTATAAAACCCTAACCAAAATTTTGACCCTTGATCTTCTGTTAGATGTTGTGTTTTTGTGTTAGAATATGTTGTTTATAGTGTTATTATGTGATCTGGGTTGATAGATGTTGGATCAATAACATCTATAAGCTCGGATCAAGTGTTTTTGTAAATCTGGAAATTTTGTTTTTAGTCGTCTGACAATGAATGTCAGGGGCCATAGATCTTTGCATGATATGTGTTTTTGTTGTTTAAGTGTTTAATTTTGTAGCCTTGTATGAGATCTTTCCTCTAGTACAAGAATCAAAGTCAGATCTGTTGTGGATATGAAGTTATGATCGGTCAAAACCCGTTGACCGGGCATGACCAGATGAAATCTGGGCAGCCCAGAATTTAAAAGCAGCGTCTGACAACTTTTTATAACGCCCAGATCTTTCGGTTGTTTGTTGTTTTGTTTCAATCTTTGTATCAATATTATAAAATGGTATATTAACTACAAGATTAAACTTTTAGATCCCTGAAATCATGAATAGATTGAAGGATATTTTCGGTCAAACTAGCATAGGAGATCACGGATTTATATTTCTGGAAATTTCCAGAAACCGTATGAACTAGTTTCTGGCAGTAGTTTGACCGGATTATTTATGCTTTATATGTTGTTATTATGATGATATTTTGTTATATATCTCTAGTCCTACATGTGGTTTACATACTGAAGTTTATAGACCACAAAAACAATGCTCGATCAACATGTAGTGGATGCCCAAAGTGAACAGGTCGAGTTGTTCTTCATTTTCTGGGTAACCCAGAAAATGAAGAACAGGTCTGACAGCCACTTTGGAGGCTCAGATCTCCTGGGTTATGCAGTGTATGAACACTTTTGTTGTTGGATCTTGTAGTACTGCACTAGTACTACATGATCGGATCAAGAACATACCCAGAAACACATTAAGCAGTCCACGATTCGTGGTCAAACAAGGCATCTCAAAACTGTCTATGAATGTTCATGAACATGAAGAACACCTATAGCGACAGTTTTGTCACTATAGGTGACCTTTAACGACAGATAGTATTTTATTTTCCGAAAATTAATAAATAAATAGAAAAAAATAGTTTTAAATTATAAAAAATACAAATAAATTATTAAAAATTATTTTAAATTATGAAAATTAGTTTTTAATTATTTTAAATATATTTCATAAATATTTAATATTTTTGGAATATTAAAAGTATTTAATTTATTTAATTATAATATTAAATAAATTATTTAAAAATAGTTTTAATATTTGAAAAATCATTTAAAATTATATTATGGTATAAGAAAATAATTTAAGTTATTTTTGATAACTTTTAATGTTATTTGATAATTTTCATTAATAAATTAATATTAATGATAATTAAGTTATTTGTTAAATGAATTAAATAATTAAATTAAAAATGATTTTATTATATTAAAAATCATTTTAAATAATAATAAGGTATTTAAAAATATTTTAAGTTATAAAATAAAACTTTTAATATTTAAAGGTAAATTTAATTAATTAATTATTATTAATGATATTAAAGTTATTTAATAATTATATTAAATAATTTAGTTTAAAAATGATTTTTAATATTATAATAATCATTTTAAATGAAAATACAGTGTTTAAAGATATTTTAAGTTATAAAATATAACTTTTAATATTTAAAGGATAATTTCATTAATAATTTAATATTAATGATATATTAATGATATTAAATTTATTTAATAATTATATTAAATAAATAGTTTAAAATGGTTTTATTTATTTAAAAAGGATATAAGTGAATTAAAAATATTTTAAAGTTGTAATTAATAACTTTTAATATTTGGATAATGATAAATTAATATTTTAATATTAATGGTAATTGTTTAAGAATGATTTTAAATGTTTTAAAAATCATTTAAGGGTAATATTAATACGTTAAGAATATTTTGAGTTATTATATATAATTTTAATATTTTGGCAATGGTTTCATTAATAGTTTAATATTGATTAAATATTAATGATAATAGAATTCTTTGATATTTAAATCATTTAATAATGATTTTGATATTTCAAAAATTATGGTAAATGGTAATAATTATTTAATAATTAAGATAAGGTCATGAAAAATAGTGCGACAGTTGTTTAAGTTATCTTTTTGGATATTGAACTTCAGGATAGAGTTTTAGACTCGATAATTACCCGAAAAAGCTGTCGGTAGACCGACATATTTCAGAAATTGATATGGACTTAAATAATTTAATTGGATATGTGTTTATTTGTGATTCAATGGTGTTAAAGTTGTGTGACAATGTGATTAGGAATGTGTTGATGTTTGCTTGTGAGTCAATAATTGTTGAACATATGTGATAATGTGAATAGGGAATGTACTGACTGCAATAGACAGTGTTATGTGTGCGTTATGATATACTAATCAGTAAAATAATCTGATTAATGATAGGTCGTGATAGAAAATATAAATCTAAGTTGCGTAATTGTAAGCAGCGCATCAGGCAAGTATCCTATCTTTGCATTTTCTTTATGCAATGAAAAAGTGTAAGGATGTTTCAGAATTATTATTATTATTAATGTACCGATTGTTAAATCTATATTATATACGCCCATTGATTATCAACATGTTAGTATATGATAATTTAGTTATATATATTCTGTTCGTTAATTTTTAGAAATGATTATACAAGTGTCCCCACTTGGATAATCATTGTATTTAATCACATGTTGATACACCTTTGATATATATATATATATATATATATATATATATATATATATATATATATATATATATATATATTGAATTATATAAGACCTTTGTTATGAAAACCCGACAGGTATGAACATCCCGATAATGGGAAAATTTTTATGCGCCCAAGGCGGACAGAGTGAACGATAACTTCGTTCTTGTACATGTAGTATTGATCAATACAGGGTACAACGGGGCTGATCACCCTCTGTGCCCGTAAGCAATGGTCGGTTTATAGATGAATTTCTGTTTAAACCCTTTCGAAAATAAAAACAATGTTCATAATATGTCACAGAAACCCATGTATAGACAATACACAGTTTCAAAATTTTGAAAGAGGGTTGTTATGTTATTGTTATTGGTACAGATTACTTCACAACTATTGACCGGTTGTAAAAGAATATTATAAAGAAAATATTTAAATTCTTTCAACTTATATATATATATATATATATATATATATATATATATATATATATATATATATATAAATACTTGCTGGGCACTCAAATGCTCATCCTTGCTTAATTTAAATGTTTTCAGCTAAGTGTGAAGAACTTGAAAGTTTGGCCAATATCAATTGAAAAGAAAAGCAAACATGACATGTTATTGGTATCATTTGTAATAGATAGACTGTATTAAGTTAATGATATGTATTATATATCATGTAAAGAATGTAGTAAAGGTTGCGTACTTGGGATTAGATTTTGATAAATGTAAGTTAAGTTTAAGTTTTATATTATGGTTATTATTATTAGTAATTATTCCGCTCATAGAAATAGTATCGTGAAGTACCGAGTTCGGGTTTCAAGTATCCGGATTTGGGGACTTTACAAAATTGATCTGGACTTAGATAATTTGATTAGATATGTGTTTATTTGTGATTCAATGGTTATAGAATATATGTGACAATGTGATTAGGTTATGTGTTGACTGCGAATTACAGTACTATGTGTTATTGTATGTTGTTCTAATCGAACGAATGATCTTATTAATAATAGGTTTCGGTATAAAGATAGAACTAAGTTATGAACTGTAAGCAGCGCATCAGGCAAGTATCTTACCTTTGCATTTCCTTTATGCAATGGACATGAGTAAGAAGTTTCATAATTATATTATTATTATACTATATTATTAACCCTATTGTGATATATTCTATATCCGATCATTGTTTATCAACATGTTAGTATATGATAATTTTGATATATATTCTGTTCGTTAATTTCTAAACATGGTTACACAAGTGTCCCCACTTGGATAATCATTGTAGTTAAACACATGTTGATATATATATGTATATATATATAAGCCGTCTAAGCTACTTGCTCTGCTAGAAACAAATTTTGAAATATCGTTGAATATGTTAAAACTTTTTTGTATCCAATCAAATTATTTTGGTTCGGATTCTAGTCTAAGTATGAACATCCCGATCACGAAAAAAAATTTATGCGCTCAGGCGGACAAAGGATGAACGATAATATCATTCTACCAATGTAGTATTGATCAATACAGGGCACATTGGGCAGATCACCCTCGTGCTTGTAAGTTATGACGGTTTGCAGATGAAGTTCTGCTAAACCTTATCAAAACTTAAAATAATGTTCATAGTATGTCGACTACCTTATATATATAGTCTATACGTAGTTTCAAAAATTTGAGATAGAATTGTTATGTTATTATTATCGGTTCAGTTTACTTCACAACTAATTCGTTGTAAAAGTGATGTACAAAGAAAACATTTATTTCTTTTAGCTAATTATATTTCTAATTGATATTACTTGCTGGGCACTCAAATGCTCATCCTTGCTTAAATTTAAATGTTTTCAGCTAAGCGTGATCAACCTAAAGGTTCAGACAAGAACAAGTGAAAAAGGAAAGGAAACTGAATATGTGTAATGGTATCTTTTGTAATAGTTAGACAGTATTACGGCAATGATACATATATTATCTATCATGTAAGGAATTATAGTAAAGGTTGCATACTTGGGATTACATTCTGATAAATGTAAATTAAGTTTTATTTTTATATTATTGTTATTATTATTAGTATTATTCCGCTCATAGAAACAGTATCGTGAAGCACCGAGTTCGGGTTGCAAGTACCTGAATTTGGGGGCGTCACAACTCTCATCCCAACCTTGGATAGCACGTCACAATGACACCTTACATAAAGGTATATTCAAAAACTATTTTAGAAATTAGAATCTTTGGGAAGTGCTCAAGGAAACCTTCGTACATGGGAGGCCATGCGTCTAGGTTATGATAGATATCATACGACCACAGAATTATCCTTAGTTGACCCAATAGACCCCAAAGAAAAATGAGAAGATTACTATTATATTCTTCCCAATGGTGAGTCTTCTCTTGACATATCATTATCTCTACTGTTTCTAATTGAGAATTATACTTCAAATAAACTCCAAGATCATATAGGTAGTGCTTGTAGATATACTCAGTAAGTGGATGTGCATAACCCTGTCTTATGATGACAAGAGGTTGTATGTCATTAGACATCTTGTATGATAGTGGCAAAACACCCTTCCAACGTTGGGTTCGCCTCACCCTAGTTGATTCACCAAATATAACTACTAAATGATGACCACCGTTCTATTCCCCTGTTACCCCCGCTCGACCCAGCTACACTCTTATTACCTGAAAGGAATGATGAAGCAAAAGGGTGAGCATAACTAGCACAGTAAAAAATACATTGACTAAAGATAATTAAATTATCAATAGCCTTCATCAATAATAAATGAGAGATTTAGAACATATGGTAGATGATAAAACTTTTCAACCATAGTTGCAACGGAACGAATAATCCATTAGAAGAGTCAAATAGACCATAAAGTCTATTATCTTCTCTATGTTAAAAATCCACTAACAATATTTTATCCCTGTAACATCAATCAACAGTTCGGGTCCACAATCATATGAATAAATCATAATCATAATTGTGATTCTAAATTTCTCTTCGCATCGAGGACGAAGATAATTTTCATCACATGTCTTTATCTGAAACATCAAAAATCATGGTTATACCAAATCACAGTTCATGTTCATAATCATACTAATAAATTCATCTTTGCACCACAGGCCAAAGATATTCATCAACAGTTCATCTTTGCACTACATGCCAAAGATATTCAACAACAAGTCATCTTTGCACTACATGCCAAAGATATTCAACAACGGGCCATCTTTACACTACGGACCAAAGATATTCATCAATAATTGATCTTTGCAAACAGGCCAAAGATATTCATATCTCAAAGAAATACATAATCATTTCAGAATTTATATATACCATAATTATAACCATATATGTTGATCAATTCACCTTTGCACTTAAGCTAAAGATATTTAATTATAAATTTAATGGTCATGATCATACCAGTCAATAATTCAACTTTGCACTACTGGCCAAAGAGAACCTATAGTCACGATCATACCAATAATCTACCCATCTTTACACTCAAGTTAAAGAGAAATATCATCATTAGGGTTATAAGAATGTTATATATGATAATAAAAATAATATAATCAACATATAGATTTAACCTCAAGAGTAAGATTCATAAATCAATGATCCCATAACACCTTACTTAAAATGGTATAAATCACTTAATAATCTCATAGTCTAATATTATTAATACTACCACAATATTTTAATCATTTCTTAAACTTATAAACAATTTATTTTAATTATTTACACTTTACTAATAAATGCATTTAATCATCCTAAAATTCTAAACTCATAAGATTTCATCACCAATAACTAAAACCCTCATCAAAAATCTGCATATACCTCATATATGATTCTCAAGCCATAAAATCATATTTTCAAATTTTCTTACTTCACATAACATATTTAATTCATTTACTCATAACTAGAATATTTTCATTAAAAATACCAAATCAGTTCCAAAAATATTTCTTTTCTGGGATTGAGCATAATATAGTCTCTTATTGAACATATATTTTTCTCAGAATTTTTAAAATTCATTTACTATTTTTCAAATGGCCAAAACCACCGAATATTCAGACATTTATCATAAATTGTACTTTTCTCCAAAAATTCTGAAATTTACAGAGTATACTGATATTATATAGATGTACTCCCAATAAAAATTTCATCAATTTTGGAGTTGATCACAAGGAGTTATAAGCTGTTACTTTTAAAATAATCTTTTCTCATAAAATCCATAACTCCTAATATATACATCCAAAAATCGCCATTTTTGGACACAATCTACAAAACTCATCAAAATATCATTTCATATTTTTCCAGAATTTTTGGAGGTTTAGAAAAATTTCAAAATTGAAAAGCATAATAACCCTTACATACTAACGACAATATCCATTACCTCAAAAGAGCAGTACTTCTGACTGGAATATCGGATAAAAAACTGAAGGAAACTTCTACTGAATAGCAACTCTCAAAGTATCTAAATACTCTAAAAAATATGTTTGATAATATAGAGAGAGAAAACTTATGTTTCTGGTGTGATTTTTAATTCTAACCTAAGCGTCTATTTATAGAAAAATGATAGAATGCTAAAGGAGACTAAATTAATAAAATAATATTATTCTTATAACAATTGTCATGCACACTATGACTAAGCTCAGCACTCCACCTTTGAACAAATAATTTAAGCACATTTTTTTCTACACCAACCAAAGTGGGTCACACCTATAAATTAATAAAAATTATTTTATTTTTCGAAACTTCAATAAATCATAATAAATAGCTCTTTTATCAAAAAAATTCTAAACTCACGTGTTTCCATAGGGAATTTAATTCTCTACAACTTTGTAGAAGAAAGTTTTTCTAAATTCTATTCAGAAAATACCCAAAATCCACAAACGGATGATTTTTAATACCTCTACACCGACAAAATACTGATAAAACATCTCAGCATTAATTCCTTCATTTTTATCCACATAAAAATAAATATATCCATCATTTATATCCACATAAAATAAATATTTCCTTATTATATAAATCAATAATTAATTATTCACAAATAATATTACAAAATCACAATTATGACAACCAGGCCGTTCCCAGGAAAGAGGGGGGTTTCCAATAAGAATTTCTCCTTACTAGCGCGTAATTAGGTGACTAAACCTCTCCTTGACAGAACTTTCTAGACATTGCCAATAATGTTATCTGATAATATTATTCAAATAATATGAATTATCGATCTGATAATAGAGATACTGTGCAGTGATAATTATTTAAACAACAATAATATAAAATATCAACGCAGCAATTATTGAATTAATAAAATATTGAACAATAATTATTGTAACAATTATTGAGTAGTGCCTTCTTACGTAAGGATCAATAATTCAAAAATACTGTGAAAAATCGTGTGCTACTGCACAAACACGCGTATTACTGTATTTTAACCACCGGGTATTCCAACAGTGTTAACGGTAATAATTACGCTGTTATTTATAAAAACTCATTTTTTGTCATTTTCTTCATCCGACAGTTATTCGTTATGGGGCCCACAAATGGCTGCGCCGTCGTACGAATATTCTCCAACAGAAAGAATATTCCACGACCAAACGAATATTCTCCGACAACAATGAATATTTTATAACCACTTGTGTATTTTGAAAAAAAATCATATATCACCCTTAACTTTAACCTTTTATCAATTTAACCATTTACTGAATAGTTATTATAAGAAAAATTAAATACTTTTATTTCATAAAATTCGGGGTCTTACAACTCGACGATCAGACAAGCCTATCTATTACATCATAAGATCAACCTAGCATGCTTGATCTTTCTACATTTATAGTCCTTGTACATCATTCCTTTTTAAGGACTTTACAAAGCTATTTTGCTTATGTAGGATCAACCTAACATACTTGATTAATTCATTCTAAGTCCTTGTACACATATTTCTATTATCTATCAAAGGACTTTACAGCTTTTCTTAATGCAAGCATACTTGCATATTCATTCATATATATATATCATAATCAAATCATATGTAAATAGGAATATCATTCATATGTTTATTCCTGACATAATCTAAGAGGCAAAATACAAGGAGTTGTATAATTGATGTAATTGACAAGAGTTGTCTACCTATTTATTTATATATAGTTTGTTGTGTCACCACAAGGCTATATACATTTGAAATGAGATCCTTATTCTCACTAGCAAATCTTTAATTAAATTTTGCCAAACTATATAAGTGAGGGTAATATAGTTTGAAGAAAATAGTGGGAGATACCAATTTAAAACAAGACCTAATTTATTTTGATAATTAATAAAAGAATGTATGCTAAAATGTTGTTAATTATAAATTCATTTATAGAATTTTACAATGTCTAAATTACTATCACTGCGTAGCATGTTAGATGCTAAATTAACCGGACCGAATTAAATGGATTGGTTAAGGAATTTGAGAATAGTTCTCACGGCTGAAAAAACTATCTTATGTCCTCAATACGCCTAACCCTGTAATGGTTGGAGACAATGCCTTTGAGGAAGAGATTGCAACTTTTAGAAAGTGACAAGATGATGTACAGTTGGCTCAATGCATCATTCTCGCATCCATGAGTAACGTGATTCAGCGTCAGTATGAAAATATGGATGCTCCTACTATATTCCTGTACACCAAGTAGTTGATAGTGAGGAAAGTAGGACTGATAGATGTCGGATATCTAAGGAGCTTTTTCAATCTAGAATGACTGATGACACTACAATAAAGACAAAAGTCCATAATCAATCTGATTGATCAATTAGGCCAACAAATTTTTGTCATGGATGGAGAGTTGAGTCAAGATTTGATCTTACTGTTACTCCCGGACTCCTTCTCACAATTGTTGTGAATTTTTCATATGAACTAGCTAGATATCAGCCTCACTGATTTGCTTAATATGTTGAAAAATGTTGAGAGTCACTTTCCAACCAAGAAATACCATGTCTTACCGGTAGAGACCAAAGGTTCTTCTGAAAAGAAGAACGATTCAAAGAAGGTAAATAGAAAGGCAAAAATAAAGGATAATAAGAACAAAACTGATACGGAAAGCAAAGGAGTTTGTTTCCACTGCAATAATCATGGACACTGGAAAGAAATTGCAAGAAGAATCTTGTAAATGCTACCTAAAAGAAGTTTAGTGAAGTTTCGATTACAAATACAATTTTGTTCATGATTTAAAATAAAATTTTCTTTAAGTGGTTCTACTTGGGTATTGGATACCGACTTTGGTTATCATAAATATAGATTTATTAAGGGACCAAGCAGAAGTAGAAAGCTAAACAAGAGATAAGTAATCATATGTGTGGAAATGAAGCAAATGTTGTAAGACCCCAACTTTTTGAATAAAGATTAAATTTTCTCGAAACATATTTTTTAATATTATGGTGTGGATTTGATATAATTTTATAGTTGTGGATAATATTTACAAATTTTGCAAAGTACGTAAGTTGTTATATAATATTCGATTGGTCGGGGAATATTCGTTTTAAACAGGAAATATTCGTATAACGGCATAATCATTGGTGGACCCCCACAACGGAATTATTGTCGGATTGAGAAAACGACAAAAATACTTTATGAAAATAACGGCGGAAGTTTTACCGTTAACTGTTGAAACACCCGGTGTTAAAAGTACAGTAATACGCGTGGTTGCATAGTAGCACACAGTATTGATTATTGATGCTTATGTGAGAAGTCACTCAGTTATACTCAATTATTACTACAGTAATTGTTGCATCATATCTCTCATATTATTGATTTAATTATTATCACAGTATCATTTGCATAATATTTTATATTATTAAATTAATAATTGAGACGAAAAAGTTATTCATATTATTATTTGTAATATTGACAATGTCTAGAAGTTCTGTCAAAGGAGAGGTTTGGTCACCTAATTGCGCGCCAATAAGGAGAAATCCTTATCGGAAAGCCCCCTCTTTCCTGGGAACGACTTGGTTGTTAAATATTGTGAGTTTTAATATTAATGATGAATAATTTGTGTTGATTAAATATGAATTTTGATAGTTCCATTGTGTTGGGATTATTAGTGTTAATGGAAATCGACATCTATTCCAATGATAATTAATGTCTAGGGGTTATATTGATAAATCGGGTAATTTATCAGATAAATGAGTAATTAATTGCTACTAATTCACATGATTATATAACTATTTGTTCACGTGTGTGTACTATTGAATCACATTATTTACTATTAGAGGAGTTGGTGCAAGATTGATAATACTTGCATGACTAAGTTAAAAATGGAGGTATTATACTGTAATTCATATTTTTCACATGATTATACTATTAATTCATATGATTGAACTATTGATTCACATTATTTACTATTAGGGGAGGTGGTGCAACTTTGATAATACTTACAGGACTAAATTAAAAATGAAAAAAAAAATTAGAGGTATTGTACTGTAATTTTTTGAGCCCCAAAACATGCAATTATCGAAACTATATTTTTCTATAAATAGAAGCTCATTCTTCCTTCATTTCTCACCAATTCACAAAAGCTTTAGAGCGATTATTATAGAGATAAATTATAGAGAGAAAGAAGAAGAGAAGTCTGCTATCTCACTATTCCAGTATCCAGTTTTTCCAAGGTAGGGAGTATTATTTCTTTCTTATCCATAAAGAGAACTTTTGTTATTCAATTCTTTATTATTCTATTAGAATAACCTGTATACGCGGGCTACCTTATACTTGGTGAAATTCTTCGCTTGTTCCATTCTTATTCATTCTGTTGGAACATCCTGTCTGTGCGTTCTACGCCGAACCTGGTTCCATTATTTATCATTTTATTGGAACATCCTATCTGTGCGTTCTACGCCAGACCTGGTTTCGTCTTTATTATTCTGTTGGAATATTATGTCGTTGCGTTTTACGCCGGATCTGATTCCGTCTTAATTATTTTGTTGGAATATCATGTCTGTGCGTTTTACGCCAGACTTGATTCCGTTATTTATTATTATGTTGGAATAACCTGCCTGTGCGTTCTATCGTATGCCTGGTGATTTCTTTTGTTATTCCATTCTTTATTATACTCAGTTGGTTAAATTTTTGACTTCTATAATCCATGAAATTAGTGGAATATCCTTGATATTTGCGCTTCATCTAGTATCTTTTCATGTAAATATTCTTCCGAGAATTCTTGAATTTTACTCCATAAAGAAATATCATGTTGACAATTTGGACGTTATTGGTTCCTAAACAAATTAATTTTTGAACTTGTTTTATTGAATTCTTATATCATTGTCATCATCCTCATGTTTATATTTTGTTGAAAGTCATCTGTAGCCTGTAGTGTATATATGGACTTTGTATGATTATGACCAGGGATTATTTGGTATAATCATGACCATAATGTTACAAATGATGTGGTAAAAGTTCTCATTGGACCGTAGTGCATTGATGGACAGTTGTTGGCATGATCATGACCATTATTGAATTCACAAATATTCTTGGCCCGTAGTGCATGGATAATTGTGGTCGTGATACTAAAAAATATCTTTGGCCGTAGTGCAGGGGTGATTCGATGATGTGGATTATTTATTAAGCTGAGTCCCAGCGATAAAAGTGATGAAAAACCTTCTAAATCATAAAAGATAGTAGATTTTTATTCTCTACTTGACTCTTTTAATGGATTACTTGTTCCGCTGCAGTTAAACTTGATGTTTGTTATATTGTATCAGTTTAACACTGTTGAAGGCTAACGATAATATATTCTGCATTATCTTAGTCATAATATTTCCTACTGGGCTAGTTGAGCTCACCCTTTTACTTTTATTGTTCTCTTCAGGAAATGAGAACGTAGCAGGGACTAGTCGGGAAATGGAGTGACGGACCAGATGATAACATTAGTAGTCCTCACTATTCAATGAAATAGTTGGAAATAAATGTAATAATATTGAATTTGAGTTTGTATATTGTCTAGACGATAATATTTGTATTAAAACTCACAGCTTATGTTTTGTCGTACTTTACACGATAGTTGTATAATTAAGTTGTATTTATATTCTGTTCCATGTATTTGACGACTCAGAATAGGTGATGTATACCTATTTTGGGGGCGTCACAGTTGGTATCAAAGCTTAGGGATATGATCCCTGGCTAAGATGTGAGACTAGAACTAGGAGGGGAGAGACGGGGAATTCCTTCGCTAGTATGACCTACCTAAGTTTTTTGGTATTTAATTGGTTGGTCAGAGTATAGAGATAATATGTTGCATGTCAATTAACCCTTGTTTTGTGGCAGTATTTGAAAATGGCATCCAAGAATATTGAGAATAGCAATGGGGCACAAGAGACCGTTGAGTCTCCACAGATCAATAATCAGAATAATGTGCAACAGGAAGTCGACAATCCTCATGCAATCCTCATGCAAACAACAACACTGACCAAATGATGAACGATGGAATGTTCAGAGGCTTTATGCAATTCATACAACATCAGGCGAGAGCGGCTCCTGTTCCAAATGCAAGTGGAAACACTGGAAACTCTCGAACGGTCACCGCTAAATAGTTCAAGGAGCTGGGACCACCCGAGTTTATTGGAGAGCCAAAATCACTTAAGGCGGAAGCGTGGATAAAGCAGATCACCAAGATATTTGATGTCTTGGGATGCTCTGAGGAGCAAAAGGTTCCCTTCGCCACCTTCATGTTGCATGAAGAGGCAGATTACTGGTGGGAATCTGTAAAACGTACCCAGCCTGGCGCACTCAAGATTTCTTGAGAGAATTTCCAAGAGCTATTCAACGACAAGTACTTTCCCAAAAGTATTCTTCACATGAAAGATGTGGAGTTTATCAAGTTGGAGCAAAACAATATGACCGTGTCGCAATACGAGGCTAGATTTGCGGAGTTATCCCGGTTTGCGTCCCATTTGGTCGATAATGAGGAGCGAATGACACGAATGTTTTTAAGAGGTTTAAAACCGGAGATACGTCAATATCTTATTTCTCATAAACTGTGTTTGTACTCAGATGTTATAAATAGGGCTCAGTTATTGGAGCGCGGTAACGAGTCAATGCAACCAAGAGAAATCAACCGGCAGCATGAAAATACCAGTGGTATCAGTCATCGAAGCGGTGACAACAAACGTGGAGGGAATCAACATGCCAGAAATGGTAACCACTTTGATGGTAATCATGGCCAAGACAGTAAAAATGGACATTTCAAGAAAAGGAGATTCAACAATGATGGAAAGACGTCAGCACCAGAAACCGTGGTTAAGGAAGGAGAACGACCACCTATCATATGCTTCAAATGCAGAGGGGATGGACATATCAGTCCAAACTGCGCGATGCCATCCAAAGCGTGTTATAATTGTGGAAGAGAAGGTCACCGAGCCCAATTTTTTCATTCACCGAAGACAAGTTCAGCTAGGATGGAGGCACCAAAGGCCGTCCCAGAAATGTCAAAGTCGGTGGTGCAAGGGAGAGCATTTGTTGTGACCTCCCAGAAAGCACGGAACCCAAACGAGATTATCACAGGTAAGCTTATCATAAACTCTAGTGAAGTCTATACCTTATTTGATACAGGTTCTACACATTCTTTTATTTCTCCTACTTGCACTCAACGTTTAAATTTGAATCCAGAGAAATTAGACTTTGACTTATCTGTTGAAACTCCATTAGGAGAAACCTTCATTACATCCACTGTTTATAAGTCTTGTTTGATTCAAATCGATAACCGCACGTTACCTGTCGATCTTATCTCCTTAAAAATACTTGCATTTGACGTGATTCTAGGGATTGATTGGTTAACTACTCACTATGCTAAAATTGATTGTTTTAATAAGGTTGTTAGCTTTTATATTCCGAATAAACCTATTATGTGAATTTAAGCGACCAAACCATTAAAATCAATCACGATCATCTCAAGCCATAAACCTATTAATTTATTAAAAAACGGATGTCAATCTTTCTTAGCTCATGTCACGGATTTAAACAAAAATACGTCAGATTTGAAGGATATTTCTATTGTTAATAAATTTCCTGACGTATTCCCTGAAGAACTTCCTGGCCTACCCCCAGAGCGTGAAGTTGAATTCTGTATTGACCTTGAACCCGGTACAAAACCCATTTCCAAAACCCCATATCAAATGGCTCCTATTGAACTTCAGGAATTAAAGACCCAATTGCAGGAATTGTTAGACATCGGTTTCATTCATCCTAGTACGTCTCCTTGGGGTGCTCCCGTTCTATTCGTGAAGAAGAAAGATGGGAATATGCGACTTTGTATTGATTATCGGGAGTTGAATCATGTCACCATCAAAAATAAGTACCCATTGCCACGTATTGATGACCTGTTTGACCAGTTGCAGGATGCCAAATTCTTTTTAAAGGTTGATCTTTGTTCAGGATATCACCAATTGAAGATTAGAATCGATGACATTCCAAAAACGACTTTCAGAACTCGGTACGGGAATTATGAATTCCTAGTCATGTCCTTTGGATTGACTAATGCTTCTGCTGCCTTCATGGATATGATGAACCGAGTATTCAAGGAATATTTGGATCATTTTGTGGTCATCTTTATTGAAGACATCCTCATATATTCCAAAAGCCGTGAAGATCATGAGCAACACTTGAGGTTGATACTCCAAAAGCTTTGTGAAAACAAGCTATATGGCAAGTTGAAGAAATACGAGTTCTGGCTTGACGAAGTTTCATTCCTTGGGCACGTGATATCAAATCATGGGATATCTGTTGACCTGGCAAAGATTGAAGCAATTCAAAGCTGGGAGCAACCTAAATTAGTGACCGAAGTACATAGCTTTCTCGGCATAGCTGGTTATTATCGGAGATTCGTAAAAGGGTTTTCTCAAATCGCTACTCCATTAACTCAGCTGACTCGAAAAGATACAAAATTTGGTTGGAGCGTGGAATGTGAGAAGAGTTTTCAAGAACTCAAGAGGAGACTTATTTCAGCACCTGTTCTGACAATACCATCTGGCTCGGAGGGATTTTTCATCTATAGTGATGCTTCGGGCAAAGGGTTAGGATGTGTTCTCATGCAACATGGAAAAGTCATAGCCTATGCCTCACGGCAACTCAAATAATATGAGAGGAATTATCCTACTAATGATCTAGAGTTGGCAGCTGTCGTTTTCGCACTTAAACTTTGGAGGCATTACTTGTATGGAGAGAAAGTGGAAATCTTTACGGATCATAAAAGCCTCAAATATTTCTTCACTCAAAAGGAACTCAACATGTGACAACGATGTTGGCTTGAATTGTTGAAAGATTATTATCATACCATCCAATAACATCCTGGAAAAGCGAACGTAGTAGCTGATGAGCTGAGTAGAAGATCATATGCGGGTACGAGTGTAATATTGTCAATGCAAAGGCCCATTTTGTATGACTTGCAAAGGATGGAGTTAGAGATAAAGACTCCAGGGACCCATGTGATGATGGCGAATATACGAGTAGAACCGACTTTAATCGATAAAGTTAAAGCTGCTCAAGCTACAGACCTGGAGCTAATGCGTATGAGGAAGAAAGTACAAGAAGGTGCTATGCCGGAAGCAAGAATCGATGAAAAAGGAATACTTCGAGTCAACTCCAGACTTTGTGTTCCTAACAACCCTGATTTAAAGTATAAAATCATGATGGAGGCGCACAACACACCGTTTGCAATCCATCCTGGGAGTACCAAAATGTATCGTGATCTTCGACATATATTTTGGTGGAGCAATATGAAGAGAGAGATAACAAAATTTATCTCAAGGTGTTTAACTTGTCAACGAGTCAAGGCGGAACATCAAGTACCAAAAGGTCCATTGCAACCACTTAAAATTCCAGAATGGAAGTGGGAATAAATTACCATGGATTTCGTTACTGGTCTTCCCAAGGTTTCTCAAGGCATAGATGCAATTTGGGTCATTGTTGATAGATTGACCAAGTCTGCTCATTTCCTACCTATACGAGAAACTTATACACTTGAACGTCTTGCTCGTATGTATATAAATAAGATTTTAAGACTGCATGGTATGCCAATATCCATAGTTTCTGATCAAGACCCAAGATTCACTTCAAGATTTTGGGTTAGTTTACAAAAAACTATGGGCACGAATTTACGATTTAGCTCGGCATATCATCCTAAGACGGACGGGCAGTCGGAGAGGACCATTCAAACTCTTGAAGATCTATTAAGACTCTGTGTCCTTGACTTCAAGGGAAGTTGGGATAAGTTATTACCATTGGAGGATTTTTCCTACAACAACAGTTATCAAGCAAGTATTGGCATGACTCCATTTGAGGCGTTGTATGGAAGAAAGTGTCGTTCTCCAGTATGTTGGGATGAGGTGGGTTAAGCAACGTTGTTGGGACCGGAGTTGGTACGTATGACTATGGAAAAGATTCAAATGATCCGACAACGTATAAAAACCTCACAAGATCGACAAACGAGTTATGCTGATCTTCATAGAAAGGACGTGAAATTCGATATTTGAGATCATGTGTTATTATGTGTTGCTCCATGGAAGGGAGTTACGAGATTTAGAAAGAGAGGAAAGCTCAACCCTCGATTCATTGGCCCATTTTTAATCCTCAATCGAGTAGGAACTGTGGCGTATAGACTCGCTTTACCGCCATGTATGTCTCGTGTTCATAACGTTTTTCACATATATATGTTACGTAAAAATGTGAAAGACCCGAACCACTTATTAAATTAGAACCAGACGAGATAGAGGAAGATTTAACGTATGAAGAGTTGCTTGTTAAAATCTTGGATAAAAAGGATCATATTCTACGCTCCAAGGTTATACCTCAAGTCAAAGTTTTGTGGAGAAACCACGATGTGAAAGAAATGACCTGGACTTAGAATATGAGATGAAATCAAGATATCCTTACCTCTTCGACATACCAGGTACGCACCCTAATTTCGAGGATGAAATTTCATAAGAAGGGGAGGTTGTAAGACCCCAACTTTTTGAATAAAGATTAAATTTTCTCGAAATATATTTTTGAATATTATGGTGTGGATTTGATATAATTTTATAGTTGTGGATAATATTTACAAATTTTGCAAAGTACGTAAGTTGTTATATAATATTCGATTGGTCGGGGAATATTCGTTTTAAACAAAAAATATTCGTACAACGGCATAATCATTGGTGGACCCCCACAACGGAATTATTGTCGGATTGAGAAAACGACAAAAATACTTTATGAAAATAACGGTGGAAGTTTTACCGTTAACTGTTGAAACACCCGGTGTTAAAAGTACAGTAATACGCGTGGTTGCATAGTAGTACATGGTAATAATTATTGATGCTTACGTGAGAAGTCAATCAGTTATACTCAATTATTACTACAGTAATTGCTACATCATATCTCTCATATTATTGATTCAATTATTGTCACAGTATCATTTGCATAATATTTTATATTATTAAATCAATAATTGAGACGAAAAAGTTATTCATATTATTATTTACAATATTTACAATGTCTAGAAGTTCTGTCAAGAAGAGGTTTGGTCACCTAATTGCGCGCCAATAAGGAGAAATCCTTATCGGAAAGCCCCCTCTTTCTTGGGAATGACCTAGTTGTTAAATATTGTGAGTTATAATATTAATGATGAATAAGTTGTGTTGATTAAAAATGAATTTTGATAGTTCCATTGTGTTGGGATTATTAGTGTTAGTGGAAATCGACATCTATTCTGATGATAATTGATGTCTAGGGGTTATATTGATAAATCGGGTAATTTATCGGATAAATGAGCAATTAATTGCTACTAATTCACATGCTTATATAACTATTTGTTCACATGTGTGTACTACTGAATCACATTATTTACTATTAGAGGAGTTGATGCAAGATTGATAATACTTGCATGATTAAGTTAAAAATGGTGGTATAGATGGAGGTAATATACTATAATTCGTATTTTTCACATGATTATACTATTGATTCACATGATTGAACTATTCATTCACATTATTTATTATTAGGGGAGGTGGTGCAAGTTTGATAATACTTGCAGGACTAAATTAAAAATGAAAGAAAAGTTGGAGGTATTGTACTGTAATTTTTTGAGCCCCAAAACGTGCAATTATTGAAACTATATTTTCCTATAAATAGAAGTTCATTCTTCCTTCATTTCTCACCAATTCACAAAAGCTTTAGAGCGATTATTATAGAGAGAAATTATAGAAAGAAAGATGAAGAGAAGTCTGCTACCTCACTATTCCAGTATCCAGTTTTTCCAAGGTATGGAGTATTATTTCTTTCTTATCCATGAAGAGAACTTCTGTTATTCCATTCTTTATTATTCTATTGGAATAACCTGTATACGTGGGCTACCATATACTTGGTGAAATTCTTTTGTTATTCCATTCTTTATCATTCTGTTGGAACATCATGTCTGTGCGTTTTACGCCGGACCTGGTTCCGTCTTTATTATTCTATTGGAATATCCTGTCTGTGCATTTTACACCGGACCTGATTCCGTCTTTATTATTTTGTTGGAATATCGTGTCTGTGCGTTTTACGCCGAACCTGATTCTATTATTTATTATTTTGTTGGAATAACCTGCCTGTACGGTCTATCGCATGTCTGGTGATTTCTTTTGTTATTCCATTCTTTATTATACTCAGTTGGTTAAAGTTTTGACTTCTATAATCCATGAAATTAGTGGAATATTCTTGATATTTGCGCTTCATCCAGTATCTTTTCATGTAAATATTCTTCCGAACATTCTTGAATTTTACTCCACAAAGAAATATCATGTTGACAATTTGGACGTTATTGGTTCCTGGACAAATTATTCTTGAACTTGTTTTATTGAATTCTTATATCATTGTCATCATCCTCATGTTTATATTTTGTTAAAAGTCATTTGTGGCCTGTAGTGCATAGATGGACTTGGTATGATTATGACCAGGGATTATTCGGTGTAATCATGACCGTAATGTTACAAATGATGTGGTAAAAGTCATCATTAGCCCATAGTGCATTGATGAACAGTTGTTGGCATGATCATGACCATTATTGAATACATAAATATTCTTGGCCCGTAGTGCATGGATAATTATGGTTGTGATACTAAAGAATATCCTTGGTCGTAGTGCAGGGGTGATTCGATGATGTGGATTATTTATTAAGCTGAGTCCCAGCGATAAAAGTGATGAAAAACCTTCCAAATCATAAAAGATAGTAGATTTTATTCTCTACTTGACTTTTTTAATGGATATAAATGGAGGAATTTTTTTAAGTGACAATTGTTGAATATTGATATTTTATCTTTTTTGATAAAATAATTCATTAAATATATTATTATATTATAATAATATAATAATGGTGATATTTTTACAATGAATGTGTGATATATGAATAAATGAGGATGAACAATATTTTTGTTACAAAAAATATTTAACACATGTTTTGTGTGTCGGTGGACCCCATTTTTGACTGAAATTTGATTATAGGGTGAAAAATTGTCTGTATGTGGATTTCGGTCAATTTCTGCTTGGAATTTGGAAAAACTTAAACTTACAAAGTTGTAGAGAATTAAATTTCCTATGGAATGGACATAAGATTCGAATTTTTTTGATAAAATGGCTATTTATTATGAATTATTGAAGTTTCAGAATAATTGATTTTTGAAGTTTTAAATAGTTTTTAAAAGAAAACGTGTTTATTCTATTTATAGTTGTAAAATACATAAAAAAATATAGCACATGAATTTAATAAAATTTATCATATGAAGCATAAAACTCAATATTTTATTTTTTGTTAATAAAATTTTTTGTTCTTATTCTAGTTATATATGGTAGTAAAATTTAGGTAATACATAAAAAATATAGCACATGAATCATGAAAAAAATTTAATAATGACTTATAAGTAAAAAAGTTAAAATTTAAGTTATTGTCAAACATTAAATAATAAAAAATGACTTATAACTTAGTTTGACCAACTAATAAGTCATTGCCAAACACCCTCTAATTCAAGATATAAAGAGAAATTAATATTTGATTATGAAAAAATTTACAAGTCAAGAAAAAGGAGAATTTGAAAAAGGGGAGTTAAAAAAGAACTTACACACGGGTTAAATGCAAAATCAAATATTTTCCAAAAATTTGTCTCTCCACTAGCTTGAACTTGTGACCTCAAGTTTGAAATTTTAGTCATATGACCACTACCATAAGTCACCTATTAATATCTTGCAAGGATTAATCTTTATATCAAAACATTTTATTTCCCCTCCCCCCAAAAAATTAAAATACTACACTGTTACTACAATTTTGCTACATTTCAAAACTTTTTCCTAATTTTAATGAGGGGGTGGGTGGGTGATCTCAATTTCCACCATCAAGATCTTAGTGGCACAACAAATGAATCAAAAAAATAAAAAATTTTATTTCGACATTAAAATCTTAATAAATCATTGTTCAAAGAATTAAATAGTTTAAAATAATGTTAAATTTTAACAAATAATTTAATTCTAAAAAATAAACATGGTGGTTATGTTAGGTATATAGATAGGTATTTCTTTACTCCTTAGTTTTTCTCATTTTCTTTTTATTTATTTATTTATATATTTTTATTTTTTGGTTTCTAGTTTTCAACTATTATTTTGTTAGTGGTTACTTTTAGGAAGAAAATCGTGGTTTGGCCGCGTGGGTAATGTGGGGTCTGGACTGAATATAAATTATTTTCATTATAAAATGTAATGGGGGAAATGTTATAAAAAAAACTCTTGTTTTATAATGATAGTCGTGTGTTTCATTTACACATCTCAAATTATTATAAATTAAAAAATAATAATACATTTCATAAAATAAATGATGCTAAAGCCTTTAAAAGTATTTGTAAAAACAAGGGTATATATACGACTGAATCCATCTTATGCAATTATTGATATAATAGAACAACTAGATATAAATTATCTTCTTTATAGTTTATTTAAAACAACTTAAACTTTATTTTTTAATAAATAAGTTTAATAACTGGTGTAAAATACAACTAAATTTATAAATAATTTATTAGATAAATTTTAAATATGACATATTTTAATGACAATATTTATAATAATAATTTGATTAATTTTAAGTGATATCATTATAATATATCACTTTAATTAGAATAAGAATATGAAAAAAGGGACACCATAAATTTGGACTTTGAACACCCAGGCGTGTCCACTGCTGACGTGACAAGTCTTTTGAATTTTTTCCAAAAAATGCTTCTACATAGATTCGAACCTGTGACCTATCATTTGAAACTTTGGTCATTTAACCACTAAAGCAACACAAGTTATCTATTAATATTTTGCAAGGATTAATATTTATATCAAAACATGAGATTTTCCCCATATATTCCTTTCTTCTCCTTCACTACATACCATTAATATAATCTCAGGAAGATATAATAATAATAGTAATAATAGTAATAATAATAGTAATAATAGTAGTAATAATAATAATAATAGTGTTATTATTATTATTATTATTATTATTATTATTATTATATATAAGCAGAAATTATTATTATTAGTATTATTATTATTATTATTATTATATCTTCCTGAGATTATATTAATGGTATGTAGTGAAGGAGAAGAAAGAAATATATGGGGGGAAATCTCATGTTTTGATATAAATATTAATCCTTGCAAGATATTAACAGATAACTTGTGTTGCTCCAGCGGTCAAATGACCAAAGTTCCAAATGATAGGTCACAGCTTCGAATATGTTCCGCATTTGGACATAATTTTTAAATACTAAATACGAATATTTTTTGACAATTCTCCGAATACCAAATATGGTCTTACAAAAACATGCTTATTAGGATTATCTTAATACAAGGCAATATTTTAATAGTCGTTGCAAAAAGTTGTATAAAATATGCAACGAAAATAAAAATTGTTGCCAATGAATGTGGTCCATATTAGGCAACGAAATATAACAACAACAAAATTTCGTTGCCCACAATGAGGAGAAATCAAAGTGGTTAGAAATTTTGCAATGAATTTTTAATGAATTTTTTGTTTCAAAATTTTGCAACTACTTATGAATTTTGTTGCAAAAAGTGAAATCCTGACACAATCTGTAATGAAGGACAAGTTTCGTTGCTAAACATACACTTTTAGCAATGACTTATAAAGTTGTTACTTGAAAAATCGTTGCTAAAGCCCTATTTTTAGCAACAAAAAAACTTTTGTTGCCCACAATGACGGGAAATCAAGTGGCCGAAAATTTTGCAACGATTTTCTAACGAAATTTTTTCCCGCCAATGAATTAGCAACGAAACTTTGCAACGACTTATGAATTTCGTTGCAAAAAGTGAAAGTCTGACACAATCTACAACAAAGGATAAATTTTGTTGCTAAACATATACTTTTAGCAACGACTTATAAAGTTGTTGCCCGAAAAATCTTTGCTAAAGGCCCAATTTTTTGTAGTAGATTATGACCAGGGATTATTCGGTGTAATCATGACCGTAATGTTACAAATGATGTGGTAAAAGTCCTCATTGGCCCGTATTGCATTGATGGACAGTTGTTGGCATGATCATGACCATTATTGAATACACAAATATTCTTGGCCCATAGTGCATGGATAATTATGGTTGTGATACTAAAGAATATCCTTAGCCGTAGTGCAGGGGTGATTCGATGATGTGGATTATTTATTAAACTGAGTCCCAGCGATAAAAGTGATGAAAAAACTTCTAAATCATAAAAGATAGTAGAATTTATTCTCAACTTGACTCTTTTAATGGATTGTTTGTTCTGCTGCAGTTAAACTTGATGGTTGTTATATTGTATCAGTTTAACAATGTTGAAGGCTAACGATTATATATTCTGCATTATCTTAGTCATAATATTTTCTACTGAGCTAGTTGAGCTCAACCTTTTACTTTTATTGTTCTCTTCAGAAAATGAGAACGTAGCAAGGACTAGTCAGGAAATGGAGTGACGGACCAGATGATAGCATTAGTAGTCCTCACTATTCAGTGAAATAGTGGAAAATAAATGTAATACTATTGAATTTGAGTTTGTATATTGTCTAGACGAAAATATTTGTATTAAAACTCACAGCTTATGTTTTGTCGTACTTTATACGATAGTTATATAATTAAGTTATATTTGTATTCTATACCATGTATTTGACGACTCAGAATAGGTGATGTATACCTATTTTGGGGGCGTCAAAAATGTTGTTACATTAGCCATAGGAACTTATTGTTTAGCATAGCCTACGGGCAAGTCTATTAAGTCAAAAAGTTGTTATTGTATTCCAGTTCTCATTAGAAAAATTATTTTCATTTTGTTGTTGGACAATGAAATATTTGGTATTATATTTAAGAACAATTTTTTTTCTATTTATAATAATAATGTTTTTATAGAACTGGAATATTACTTAATGGATTTAGTATACTTGACTTGCGTGAAAAATTATTTTACAAATTGAACAAACTAGTATAAGAAAAGGAGATGATCATTCAAAGAGTTGAATGTGTGTATTTGCTGAAATACAAGTGTGAATTATTTAAAAGGTTCAAAGAATTCAGAAGTGAAACAAATTGGCAAAATATTAAGATTCTTTGATTAGATCAAGGAATAAATACTTGTGCAATAAGTTTCTAGATCATCTCAAATGGTTTTCTCATAATGGACGCCTCCTGATACGCAATAATTGATTGATGTATCTGAAAGGAAAAATCGTACCTTGTTGGACATGGTACGGTCCATAATGATTTTATCGACATTCCAGTATCCTTATGGGGTAATGTCCTAGAAATGGTTGTATATCTACGAAAAAAGTAACCTCAAAATTCGGCCACAAGACTCCATAAAAGTTATGGACAAAAAAGATTCCTAATTTTAAGTAAGTTAAGATAAGGGGTTGTCCATCTTATGTGAAAAGGTTTCAAAGGATAAGCTTGAGACAAGATTTGAAAAGTACAGATTTGTGGGACGTACATCCTAAAGTAAGTTTAGGATATATGTTCTATAATCCTACATAGCAAAAGGTGTTTGTTGTGAAACATGTTGCCTTCTAAGATTGTAACAACCCGATATTTTCTATATAAATAAATAAGAAATTTTGCGTATAAATTTTATTTTTTGAAGATGAGGATTTGTACAAGATAATGTGTATATGTAATTCTGTGGTAAATAAAAAAATATATTTATTACATAAATGTTTACAAATAATTTTATTTTAGAATTATTGATTATTATAAATTATATTCTAATAATAATTACTTTTATAGCAGAAATATTTTTATTAATTATTTTCCATAAAAATAAAATCATATATTATTTAAATAATATATGAAGTGACTTTTAGAATAATTATAATAATTATTTTATTATTTGAATTTTAGTACAGATTATTAAGTTAATTATTTTACCTTAATTATTAAGGTTAAATATGAAGAATAAATCATATATGGAATCCAAACCCTAATTTTGGATTATTGTCAAGGTATGAGAATAATAATATAATATTAATTATATTTTGATTTTTATTTTACCTTAATTATTAAGGTTAAATATGAAGAATAAATCAGATATGGAATCCAAACCCTAATTTTGGATTATTGTCAAGGTATGAGAATAATAATATAATATTAATTATATTTTGATTTTTCAGTGCTATGAATATGTACTGTATGTCCGTATTGATAATGATTGGTCAATTACGGTGTATTATAACCAAACCCTAGTAATAATGTTAAACCTTAATTTGAGATCCAATTTAGAGTACAAGATTGTTATATAACTGTGTTATATAATTTATGTTGTGGATTAATTAGGTAAACCCTAATTAAAAATTTAAAAACTCTAATCTTTAGAAAACCCTAATTATAAAATTCTAAATTAGAAACCCTAATTAATATTTCAAAAACCCTAATTTTTGAAATGAGAAAACCCTAACTTGAAACTCAATCATGAGCTCGAGATTATTATATAACTGTGTTATGTGATTTCATGATTAATTAGGTTAACCCTAATTAATATTTAGATATATTAATTTCTAGAAACCCTAATTTCTAAATTTAGTAACCCTAATTAGAAATTATAAAAAACTAATTACTAATTTTAAACTCTAATTGCTAAAGTAGCAAAGTTAATTATAATTAGTGATTTTAAACCCCTAATGTTCCTGTATAAAGTAATTAGAAAATTAATCATAATTATGAAACTCTAATTTCAAAATTTTAGAAACTAAAATTTATTTTATTTTATTTTTTGTACAAACCCTAGTTGGAAAATCATTTAATTTGTGCTAAACCTTAGGGTTAAACCCTGAGGGTCTGACAAGTTACAAAATTACCATTAAAATGATTTATCAAATGACCATTTTGCCCCTAGTTGTATTATTTTGGCTAACTAGTAGGGTTTGACATTAGGAGGGGTTGTTCACCAGACTCAACAACTCTCTTGACTTATAATTGACAGCACTCAGCCTCTAGATATCAGCCATACATGTATCTATGCACTATATATAGAATTGGAGAGAAAAAAATCTCATTTGCCCACTTATTTTGCACAAAATCTCATACTTGAGCATCTCTCTCTAAAACCTATGAATTATCCTTCATAAATCAGTCACAAACCAAGCCCTACTATAAACCATAACCAAAGCAAAAGCTAGAAATCAAGATTATTCAAAGAAGGTATAAACAAACCCTAGAAAATATGTCCATTAATTCTTTTGTTAGATGTTAGTTTGATGTGTTAAATATGTTGTATAAGTTGTTTAAGGATGATCTGGGTTGCTAGATGTTAGATCCATAACATCTAGATGCTCGGATTTGAAAATCATCAAAATCTGGGAAAAAAAAAATTTGTTGTCTGACAACTAATGTCAGACCCGGTAGATCTATTTCTGTGTTTCGTTTTTGTGTTTTGAGCGTTGGTATTATAGTATGTCAGGTGGTCTGTATTATGGAACTTTAATCTAGCCCAGATCGTGCATAGAATTAAAGTTACGGGTGGTCAAACCTCATTGACTGACCATGACTATTGGATTTCTGGAAAACCCAGATCGTGCCCAGAAACGTCTGACAAGATGTTCTTAGGCTCTGATCTTTACTTTGTATGTCGATTTATTGTTTTTGTTGAATCTATATTGTAGTGGGTAATATTATCTACAATAGTATGCCTTAAGATCATCTAAACATCAAATATTATGAGCACAAAGGCTGGTCAAAGTAGGTACCACGAGCACGTTTTCTGTTTTCTGGGTAACCCAGAAAACATATGAACGTGTCGTCTGACATCCTTTGACCATACGATATTTAGCAATTATGTTATTGTTATAGTGATTTTAGGTAATGGATCTCTTCATGTACATGTTGGTTTCATACTTCAAGGCATATATAACAAAAACAATACCCGAATCAGAAGTTATGGAAGCCCAAATTAGTTTAGTCGAACTGTTCTTCATTTCTGGGTAACCAGAAATGAAGAACAGCTCTGACAGCCACTTTGAAGGCTTTGATCTTGTTGTGTATTTGTCGTTTGATCATGATGGTGGTTGAATATTGTAGTATTGCACTATGTCTACAAGATATGACCATTATCTTTTCTAGAAACACAATAAACAGTTCACAATTGCCGGTCAAACTAAGCCACTCGAAAACTGGCATGAATGTTCTGGGTTTTGCCAAGAACATGAAGAACACCTATAGCGACGGTTCTGTCGCTATAGGCAGTCTTTAGCGACAGTTTTATGAAATTAATTTCTAAAAATCATTTAAAAATAGAAATTAATTTCTGAAAATTACAAAAATTATTTTAAAAATTATTTTAAGTTATAAAAATAAACTTTTAATAATTTAAAATATTTTTCATAAATATTACTATTTATTTAAATATTATTGATATTTAATTTATTTATTAAATGCATTAAGTAAATTAATTAAAAATGATTTTATTATATTAAAAATCATTTTAAATGATAATAATTTATTTAAAAATATTTTAAGTTATAAAATATAAATTTTAATATTTTAAAGCAAATTTCATTAATTATTTAATATTAATGATCATTAAGTTATTTACTAAATGAATTAAATTAATTAATTAAAAATGATTTTATTATATTAAAAATCATTTTAAATAATAATAAGGTATTTAAAATATTTTAAGTTATCAAATATAACTTTTAATATTTAAAGATAAATTTCATTAATTAATTATTATTAATGATATTAAAGTTATTTAATAATTATATTAAATAATTTAGTTTAAAAATGAATTTTATATTATAATAATCATTTTAAATGAAAATAAAGTGTTTAAAGATATTTTAAGTTATAAAATATAACTTTTAATATTTAACGGATAATTTCATTAATAATTTAATATTAATAATTATTAATTTATTATTAATGATATTAAATTTATTTAATAATTATATTAAATAAATAGTTTTAAAATGGTTTTATTAATTTAAAAATTATTTAAAAAGGATATAAAAGAATTACAAATATTTTAAGTTATAATTAATGACTTTTAATATTTTGATAAACAATACATTAATACTTTAATATTAATGGTAATTATTTAAAAAATGATTTTAAATATTTTAAAAATCATTTAAGGGTAATATTAATACTTTAAAAGTATTTCAAGTTATTATAAATAGCTTTAACATTTTGGAAATGATTTCATTAATAGTTTAATATTAATTAAATATTAATGATAATAGAATTGTTTAATATTTAAATCATTTAATAATGATTCCGATGTTTGAAAATTCATGATAAATTATAATAAATGTTTTAAAATTATATTAAGTCATTTAAAAATAATATGACTGATACTAAATTACCGGATAGAGTCTTAGACTCGATAATTACCCGATAAAGCTTATACCGACATGTTTCAGAAATTGATCTGGACTTATATAATTTAATTAGATATATGATTATTTGTGATTCCATGTTTGTTAAACATGGATAATAATGTGATTAGGTTATGTGCTGACTGCGAAATGTAGTATTATGTGTTATAGTATATTGTTCTAATCGAACTAATGATCTGATTAATGATAGGTCGTGATATAAACGATTAAACTAAGTTGTGAACTGTAAGCAGCGCATCAGGCAAGTATCTTACCTTTGCATTTTCTTTATGCAATGGACATGAATAAGAATGTTTCTAAACTATATTATTACTGTATAGATTATTAACCTTATATTATATACGCTCATTGATTATTAATATGTTAGTATATGATAATTCAGATATATATTCTGTTCGTTAATTTTTATAAATGGTTATACAAATGTCCCCACTTGGATAATCATTGTATTTAATCACATGTTGATATACCTTTGTCAATTACCCGTATACATATATGTTGAATTATAGATTATTGTTGAACAAGATAAAACCTTTGATTTGGAACCCAGACAAGTATGAACATCCCTACACGAGAAAAATTTTATGCGCCCAAGGCGGACAGAGTGAACGATACCCTCGTTCTTACATGTAGTATTGATCAATGCAGGGCATAACAGGCTGATCACCCCCTGTACCCGTAAGTTATGACGGTTTGCAGATGAATTTCTGTTTAACCTATTTGAAAATTGAAAATAATGTTCATAGCGTGTCACATAAACCCTATTTATAGTCAGTACGTAGTTTCAAAGATTTGGTATAGAATTGATATATTATTATCATTGGTACAGATTACTTCACAAATGTTGAATCGTTGTAGAAGGGTAGTATAAAGAATTAAAACATTTAAATTTTTCCAGCTTATATATATAATTGTTATTACTTGTTGGGCACTCAAATGCTCATCCTTGCTTAATTTAAATGTTTTCAGCCAAGTGTGAAGAACCAGAAAGCTCATACAGAAACAAAGGAAAAGGAAAGCTAACCAAATAAGATTTGTGGTATTCTATATAATAGTTAACTTTATTAAGACAAGTATGATATATATTATCTATCATGGGTTGTAATGAATGTTTAAAGGTTACGTACTTGGGATTCAGACTTTGATGATATGTAAATTAAGTTGATCTTTATATTATTGTTATTATTATTAGTATTATTCCGCTCATAGAAATGGTATCGTAAAGCACCGAGTTTGGGTTTCAAGTACCCATATTTGGGGGCTCTAAAAAGATAAAGATGTTTATCATTGAAGGGGCTAGTGAGAGGATAATATATCTTGAAGAGTTCAAGAACTACAAAACACTATAAGTCAAATAAGAGGAACCTATAGATAGACCTATTGTACCACAACCGAATTGTAAATCTGGAATAGTACCGAAGATACCTAGGAGATATGGATTCATCATAGATGATGATGATATTGATGTACACATCATAGAAGATGATGATCCAGTTATATACGATGAGGTAAGAGTTGTAGACACTCAGAGAAATGGATTGAATTAAGCTTCTCAAATATGGAACATTTATTTTGATGAGAGAATCAAAAGAGTTTGATTTTATCAAAAAATAAGAATGAACCTAGTGTGTACAAAAGGGTCAGTAGAAGCGTCGTGATATTCCTAGTATTATATGTTGATATACTACGGATAAGGAATAACATATCAATGCTACAATCAGTAAAGATAAAGTTGTCTAAACATTCCTCCATAAATGATTTGGGAAGAGTATCTTAATTGGGGATAAAATCTATATAGATAGATTTAAAAGGATGCTCGACTTAACCCAAGGAACGTATATTCATTTGATGCTAAAGTCGTTTAGCATGGAAAACTCCAAGAGATGTCTCATGTTGATGAGAGCTGGAGTATATCTCTCTTAATAGTCCCAAAAGACTCCTAAAGGAGAGATCGCATGAGTAACAATCATGTATACGATGAAATATACGAGACCTGAAGTTGATCGGTCCTATTCTGGAGAAGATCACTGTAAGACAGTGAAAATATCTTAAAGTACCTAACCGGCACTAAGGATGTGTTTAAATTTATGGTGGGTCTAAATTTAAACTAGATGGCTTAACAGACTCAAGTTTTTTAGACAGACCAAGACGACAGAAAATCTACGTAAAGGTAAAGTGTTACCTTGAACAGTGGTTCTGTGAATTGGAAAGGTTTCAAATAGCAAAGAGTTGATGGTTTAGTGATAAAGACAAAGTATATAGTTATAAATGAAGCTGCAAGTTGATTGTTTGGACGAAAAGCTCATTACAGAACTAAGAATAGTTACTAAGTCTCATCTTGGATCTAAACATGTGTTGCGGCACTTTTATTTGATTTAAATGAATCATTGAAAGATGGGAAAGCACTATAGAGATAGTGGATTCCCAAGAACAACATTACATATCCATTAACTAAATCTTATCCAACAGCAGGATAATCGTCACTTAAGAAAAAGAGTATGAGATACCATGACGATTGACTTTAGTGCAAGTGATAGATTGAAAGTGGTATGCACACAAGCCAATCATGTTTGATGATAAAGAATATACTTTGTAATAATCTTATTCATTTATTAATAAAAAGTATTAATTTATTAAAGGCTTTTAATTATCTACATGATGATGCTTTATAATATGTGATAAACTCATAGTTTTAAGCAATACTTTTAGAATAATGATGATGATCATTCTAATAAAATCTAAATTATTAGAAAGCTTAAAACTAAAATAGTTCCCAATCGTTGGATTACTAAATTTGGGATTAGTGAATCCGGATAGATTGGTACATACGTTGCTTGCTCATTAGATGAGGATGATTGATCTCATTATCATTTGTGTAGAGATACTAAAGTAAGTATGTAGGTGCTTATTGTAGAATAAGTACACTGAATGTGGCTCGCTAAGGAATACCTAATTGAGTTTTACTTGCATGTCAATAGGAATTCCTGTAGTGATAGTAGTACAAGTGATCCTTGGACTTGATATCATCATAGTATATTGTGTATGATGAGTTATACTTTGACTTATTCCTTAAGACCCTTAGGGTATATCAAAGGGTATGCTTGGGTATAATAAGTTGTACATGGAGATAATGTATGATCAATAAAGAATCTACCGCTTCTAGTAAAAGAAGAGAAATGTCCTATATGAATCGATAAATGACAACTCAGTAGTCCTTGGCCAAGACAGAATGAAATTATAAAGGAGTTTCTAATTTGCATTATTTGGTGTTGTGTATTTAAGAATCAAAAAATATATAATTAAATAAAATAAGACTTGACAGTAATTCCATGTCTTATATTTAATTAGGACATTGTATGGTGGAATGATTAAATTGTACGGTAACTATTTACTCAAAAGTTCTTTTATGATTAATGTTGAAATCTATATTATCTGGAAAGTCTTTAATCGCTAGGGAGGCTTATCCCTATTATTTATTTAAATAATTTAATAGTTTAATTTATTTATTTAAATAAGATTATAATTGTTCTAATTGATTTATTCACAACCAGTTTAATATGGAGAACCTAAAGGGTCACACCATAAAAGGAAGAATAATTATTTAAGAAGTTAATGACATAATCGTAATAATAAGTTCAGTATATTTAATTTAATCTATAGTGATAAAATAAATTAAATAGCTTAATATTTATTATTTAATATTTTGAAAATATTAAATATAAATTAATAAGAGGAGTCTTATTATTATTATTATTATTATTATTATTATTATTATTATTATTATTTAATTTCTAAAGGAGTTTGAGAATTAATTAATAAAAGTACTCTCATATATTCCTAATAAGTTTAGGAGGCAAATTAATTAAAAGATTTTAATTAATTATTCCTAATAAGATTAGGAGCATAATTAATTAAAAAAAATTAATTAATTAAAATAAAACTAAATTCCTTAATTGTTAAGGAGAGTTGTCCACATCTATAAATAAGAGGAGTCTTATTATGGGTAAGAGTGGTTGATACTTTCACAATACACGTGAATACGTAATTTTAATAGTGTGGAGAGTACACATTTTTCTATGAGAGATAGAAAAACTAGGATTTTGCCAATACACATCTTCTTGAATTTTTCTTCTTCTTTGGTGGATAACCTCTAGAGGCCAAACACTTGGGTGGCTATCTTCAAGTGTAAGATTATTGTTCTTTATCTTTTTCGTTTAATTAATAATTGTGCATAAAGGATGATCCGGGTATATGGTTTGTAAAATTTTAAAACTCTAATTTTTCATGCTTCCGCTTAATTTGTGCAATTTGATTGCGTTCATGAATATTACAAACCTAACACTTCATAGCTTTTGGAATAGATGAGGATGTCATCAATAAAGACAACAACAAACTGATCCAAATATTCTTTAAACACACGATTCATCATATCCATGAAAGCAACAGGAGCATTAGTCAATCAAAAAGACATGACTAAGAATTCATAATGCTCGTACCGAGTTCTGAAAGTAGTCTTCGGAATATCCTCAGTTTTAATCTTCAGGTGATGATATCCAGAACGAAGATCGATCTTTAAAAAGAATTGTGCTCTTTGCAACTGGTCGAACAGATAATCAATGCGAGGTAGCTGATACCTATTCTTGACGATGACATGGTTCAATTCTAGGTAGTCAATAAAAAGTCGCATACTCCTATCTTTTTTCTTTACGAATAAAACATGAGCACCCCAAGGAGATGTACTAGGACGAATGAAACCAATGTCCAACAACTCCTGTAGTTGGACCTTTAAGTCCTGAAGTTCAATAGGAGCCATTCGATTTGGGGTTTTAGAAATTGGCTTTGTACCAGGTTCAAGGTTAATAAAGAATTCAACTTTACGTTTTGGGGGTAGACCGAAAAGTTCTTCAGAAAATACGTCAGGAAACTCACTAACAACAGAAATATTATTCAAATCTGACGTGTTTTTGTTCAAGTATGTGACATGGGCTAAGAAAGCTTAACGTCCGTTTTTCAATAAACGAATAGCTTTATGGCTTGATATGACAGTTATTGACTTTAGTGGCTTGGTTGCTTGAATTCGCATAACAGGTTGGTTAGGAATATGAAAACTAACAATCTTACGAAAACAATCAATTTTAGCATGATGAGTGGTTAACCAATCAATCCCTAAAATCACATCAAATGCAAGTATTTTCAAAGAAATAAGATCGATAGGTAATGTGATGGTACTAACTTGGATCAAGCAAGATTTATAAATAGTGGATATAACGAAAGTTTCTCCTAACGGAGTTTCAACAGATAATTCAAAGTCTAATTTCTCCAGAGTCAAGTTCAAACGTTGAGCACAAGCAGGAGAAATAAAAGAATGGGTAGAACCGGTATCTAATAAGGTATAAACTTCGCAAGAGTTTATGATTAGCTTACCCGTGATCACCTCATTCGGGTTCCTCGCATTTTGGGCAGTCACGACAAACGTTCTTCTAGGAACCACCGACTTTGACATGTCCGGGACAGCCTTTAGAATCACCATCCCCATTGAACTTGATTTCGCAACAAGTTAATCTCTAGCTATATGACCTTCATTTCCACAGTTATAATACATCTTGGATTGTTGTGGGCAGTTTGGGCTGATGTGTCCCTCTTTCCCGCATTTATAACAAACGACCAGTGACCGTTCTCCTCCCTAGAAATAGTTGATGTTTGTACTGATGTCTTCACGTTATCATTATTATACCTTCTCGTTTTGAAATCTCCCCCCGACTCGCTTCTTCTACCATTATGGCCACGATTACCACCAGAGTGGTTACCGCTTTTGTCCAATTTTTTTCCTCCTCGCTGGTTGTCATTGCTCTGATGACTGCTGTCACCGGTATGACCCTGGTTGTGGTCCCTCGGTTGAACATACTCAGTATCTCGCTCAAATAACTGAGTCATGTTTACAACATCTGAATATAAAGAAAATTTATGAGAGATAAGATATTATCAAATCTTGGGTTTTAGACCTCTCAGAAACATCTGCGTCATTCGTTCCTCATTCTCTACCAAATGAGGTGCAAACCTAGATAACTCTGTGAACTTCGCCTCGTATTGGGACACCGTTATGTTATTTTATTCCAAACTAATAAACTCTACCTCCTTCATATGACGAATACTTTCAGGAAATTACTTGTCATTAAACAGTTTCTGAAATGTTTTCCAAGACATGTTGAGTGCGGCAGGCTGGGTACGCTTCACAGATTCCCATCAGTAATATGCCTCACCACGGAACATAAAGGTGGCGAATGGAACCTTCTGTTCCTCTATGCATCCCAAGACATCAAATATCTTGGTAATTTGCTTAAACCACGTTTTTGCCTTGATCGGATCCGGCTTTCCCACAAATTCTGGTGGTCCCAACACTTTGAACGGTTTGGCTGTGACAAGCCGCGCATTGCTATCATTTCCACCTGTATTTTGTATACGAGTCTCCCTCGTCTGATTTTGCATGAACTGCAAAAAGCTTTTGAACATCCCATCATTCATCATTTGTTCGATAGTGTTGTTTACAGAAGGAATATTTCCTTCCTGTTGCACGTTCACCTGGGTGGTGATTAAAAGTGTCTCCACAGTCACATTCACTCCATTGTTAATATTTCCAGTTGCCATTCTCAAATACTGCCACAAAACAATGGTTAATTAACAAATTAACATATCACATATTAACCATATGCTCCAACTAACCAACCAAATAAGCTTATGTAGGACACACTAGCGAATGATTACTCGTCTCTCCTCTCCTAGTTCTATCACCTGATCTCCGCCAGAGACCATATCCCTAAGCTCTGATACCAACTGTGATACCCCCAAAATAGATATACATCACCCATTCTGAGTCGTCAAATACATGATACAGAAACAAATACAACTTCATTAATACAATTGTTGTGCAAAATACGACAACACATATACGGTGAGTTTAAATAGAAATATTATCTAATAGACAGTATTCAAACTCAAAATGAGTCCTCATTATAATTAATTATACATTATTTTACAAAAATAGTGAGAACTGCTAAAACAACTTTCTAGAACTATCACTCCATACCCCGGCTAGTTCCTGCTATATTCTCACCTCCAAAGAAGAAAAATGGAATAAAAAAGGAAAATGGTGAGCTCAACTAGCCCAATAAAGAATATTATGACTAAGATAAAGAACAAATTATTGTTAGCCTTCAACAAATCAAATAAAATATAATGGACAACCAGTTTTAGATCAATATTCGCAGCAGAAATAACAATTCATTAAAAGAGTTAAGTATAGAATGAAATCTAATATCATCTATGAATTTAAAAGTTCATCATCGATATTTTATTCCTGTAACATCAACCAATATACATCTTGTATTAAATATTCATCTTTGCGCTATAGACCAAAGATATTCATTTGTATCACCAGTTGGTCATGTTCATCTCAACACATGTTAATCTTTTGCACTAAGGGCCAAAGATATTCATCAGGTAATTATTCATCTTTGCACTACATGCCAAAGATATACAGTTATATCACTGAGGAAGATGAAAATATTTTAAAGAAACGAATCCAGTGAGATAAAAGGACAAAGATTAGGGATTCGTACTTTAGATAATTCAAGTTCAAAAATGCTCCATAATAAACCATAGTGGAGTAAAATTCAAGAATGAAGATCAAAATATGAATAGAAACAAAGATAATAACCATAATAGACATCTTGGACAAAGTAGAGAAAATTTCATTTTTCTGTGAATAGTGTCGTATACGTGAATAGTAATCCCGACTCAAAAAGGTAGAAATTCCACAATAAAATTCATATCAATATTTCGGCATAATGATATTGAAGAAAATAATATCATTTATGAAGAAAATAACATCCATTACCTCAAAAAAATAGTACTTCTGACTGGAATATCGGATGTAATGCTAAAGAAAACTTGCACTGAATAGCAACTCTCAAAGTATCTAAATACTCACAAAATACGTTCGATAATATATAGAGAGAAAACTTGTTTCTGGTGTGATTTTCAATTCTAACTAAGCACCATATTTATAGGAAAATGTTAGAACGCCATAGTAGATTAAAATAATAAAATAATATTTTTTTTCTCTTCTACGCATGTCAACCAAGACCAGCCCTCCATGTTTGAACAAAAATTTCCAGCACATATTTTTACAAAAAATAAAAGTGGGTCCCACTCATAATTTTAATAAAAACATTTATTTCTACAACTTCAATAATTCATAATAAATAGTCCTTTTATTAAAAAAATATGAATTTTATGTCTATTCTATAGGAAATTAAATTCTCTACAACTTTACAGATTTAAGTTTTTCCAAATTTCAAACGAAAAATGACCGAAATCCACAAACGGACGATTTTCAACACCTCTATTCTGAGAAAATACTGATAAAATACCTCAGTATTAATTCCTTCATTTATATCCACATAAAATAAATATATCCATCATTTATATCCACATAAAATAAATATTTTCTTATCATACAAATCAATAATTAATTATTCACAAATAATATTACAAAATCATAATTATGATAATAAGGTCGTTCCCAGGAAATAGGGGGCTTTTCGATAAGGATTTCTGACCAAACCCCTTTCCTAGAAAGATCTTCCTTAGACATTACCAATAATGCTATCTAATAATATTATTCAAATAATATGAATTATTGATCTGATAATGGGAAATATTGTGCAGTGATAATTATTGAACAACAATAATATAAAATATCAGCGTAGCAATTATTGAAACAATAAAATAAAATATTGAACAGTAATTACTGTAACAATTATTGAGTAGTGCCTTCTAACGTAAGAATCAATAATTCAAAAATATTGTGCAATACCGTGTGCTACTGTACAACCACGCGTATTACTGTATTTTAACCACCCAACAGTGTTAACGGTAACGATTTTGCCATTATTTATAAAAACTCATACTTATCATTTTCTTCATCCGACCGTTTTTCGTTAAAGGTGTGAGACCCCAAATTGTATGAATAAAGATTTAAATTTCTCGAAATATTTTTTTAATATTATGGCGTGGATTTGATATAATGTTATAGTTGTGGGTAATATTTATAAATTTTGAAAAGTATGCAAGTTGTTGTATAATATTCGATTGGTCGAGAATATTCTTTTTGTCGGGAAATATCCGTACGATGGTACAATCATTGGTGGACCCCACAAAGGAATTATTGTCGGATTGAGAAAACGACAAAAATATTTTTATGGAAATAACGGCAAAAGTTTTACCATTAAAACTGTTAAACTACTCGGTAGTAAAAGTACAGTAATAAGCGTGGTTGCATAGTAACACACGGTACTGATTATTGATGTTTACGTGATAAATCACTCAGTTTTGTTTTATTAGTATTATTAATGTAATAAAACAGAAAAGCTTTTTATATAAAACATAATACTTTTATAAAGTTATTCTATAAATAGAATATATTATATTCTATTATGCATAGTATTTTGCATAGTAAAAAATTTTTATATAAAACAGAATACTTTTATAAAGTTATTCTATAAATAGAATATATTATATTTTATTATGCATGGTGTTTGTATAGTAAAATCTTTTTATATAAAATAGAATATTTTATAAAGTTATTCGTTTTATTAGATTATAAATAGAATATATTTTATTTTATTTAAAAGATTTTGCTTTAAATATGGACCGTCCGATTAAAAGTAAATCAATCTGGACCGTTCATGAATTAGTTACTATGCAGTCTATTCTTCTATAAATAGAAGCTCATTCCTTCATTATTTCTTACGAATTCACTGAAACTCTAGAGAGAGAAACTATAGAGAGAGTTCTTCTTCTATAATCTTGAGCGTATTTCTTTAGAGTTTAAGAAAGCTTTGAGCGTAGTACAAGTTTTCTTCGAGTATATCCTCGCCCTACCAGTCGGAATACTCTTCTTTTATGGTAAGGAATATTATTTGTTGTACTCGTAACGTGTATTCTTTCTTTCTTATTCGCGAAGAGAACTTCTGTTATTCCATTCTTTATTATTATGTTGGAATAACCTGTATACGCGGGATACCCTATACTTGGTGAAATTTTTATGTTATTCCATTCTTTATTATTATGTTGGAATAACCTGTCTATGCAAAATATTGCATACATGGTGAAATTCTTCTATTATTCCATTCCTTATTATTATGTTGGAATAACATGTCTATGCGAAGTACCGCATACATGGTGAAATTCTTCTGTTATTCCATTCCTTATTATTATGTTGGAATAACATGTTTATGCGAAGTACCGCATACATGGTAAAATTCTTCTAGTATTCCGTTCTTTATTATTCTATCGGACTATCATGTCTGTGCGTTTATGCCGGACCTGGTTCCATTATTTATTATTCTGTCGGAATATCATGTCTGTGCGTTTACACCGGACCTGCTTCCATTATTTATTATTCTGTCGGAATATCCTGTCTATGCATTTACGCCGGACCTGGTTCCATTATTTATTATTCTGTTAGAATAACATGTCTGTGTGGTTTATCACATGCATGGTGAATTCTTTTGTTATTTCATTCTTTATTATTCTGTTGGAATAACCTGTCTATGTGGATTATCACATGCATAGTGAATAACCTGTTATTTGCAATTATTTTCTAGTAGAATATTGTAGTTATCTTATATGAAATTTTGAGTGATAGTATGAGCAGATCTTGGAATTTGTTGGGTTAAGGTTTTCATTAAGAGAATGATTGATTTATTGAATGATTAGATATACAATAAGTGATGAATCTTTAAGAGATTTTGAAAGCTATCGTTTGTTTATTCAGATAGTAGGATATATGATTTGGAGTTTGGTATGGTGATGGAGAGATCTTAGTAGTAGTATATTTTTGGTGTAATAATATTTAGGAACTAATTTGATTGGAGGTTATGATATTTTGAAACTCTTAAGGACTTAGGAGAGTTGGTGATAAAGAGATATTAGTAGTATATTATTTGGTGTAATATTATTTGGTGAATATTTCAAATTAAGGATAAGATATTTTGAAGCTCTTGAGGACTTGGGGAGAGTTGGTAATATGGTTTGCATAGTTGTTTTGGTTATCTGATGTCTTTAGAGTTTTGCGTGAATTTATGTAAAATTAAACAAAAATAGTTTGTTAGATCTTTGTCATGTGTGGAATATAAACGTTTTACGAATTAGAGATAATTTTAAATATTTTGGGTATTCGAATCGTTTTTAGATGAAGAATTTTTTTTGTGATTTTGAATTATGTTCCGAAGAGTACGTTTACAAGAATTAAACTCAAAGATATTAGCGACGGCGCGCACCAATGGTGGAGCATATGACCTAATTTGATGCAACACGAAGAACTTTACCAAGGCTTGACACGGTAGCTGACGAATCGGTTACAAGTACATTGATGATTACGTGGACCGATGACTTATCCGCGTTGATCGTTACAAATGGTGGCGCTACGTCGTAACTAAACTATTTTTTTTGTAGCTTATTTGAATTTCGAGGACGAAATTATTTTTAAGGGGTGAAAAATGTATTAACCCATATTATTTTATTAATAATTAAATATTAATTGATTTTATCTTATACAGTTGTGTTTAAATTGGAAAAGGTAAATGATTTTGTTTCCCTCTTTTCTTCCTTGTTTTGTTTGAAAAAATTAAATTTGAGGAAGATAATTCATTTTGTTAAAGTCTTGTGGTAAATAATTCGGAGCGGGAAGCTACATGGAAGATGGAGGAGTCTATTCGAGCGGAGTAGCTACTTTTTTTTTATAATTAGGTACGTTCATTCTTTTGATTCCGGGGACGGAATTCTTTTTAAGGGGTAGGTGATGTAATACCCGGTAAAAATAAATAAATAAATAATATTTAAATTCATATTTTAATTGGGCTTTTCTTATGTTTGGGTCAAATTGTATTTAATATGTGTGACTTATAATAAGTAGGTGATTATATTAATTTGGGCTTTTGTACTAATTGGGTCTAATTTGTATTTGAGTAATATTAAAATCCTATTAAAATTAGGAGAGTTAATAAGATAGGTTAATAAATAAATAACAAGTGAAACCTAATTTTTTTTATTACTTATACGCACTGGAAAAAAAAAAGAAGAAGAAGAAGAAGAAGCGGCGCCGCACATTGTATCTGGTTTGTTTGTTATTTTTTTCCTTCTTTTACTGCTTTCGGGTATATAATTTTTGTGGCGAATTGATTTATAGATATGAATAGTGATGGTAGTCATGGCAGTCAAAGTTTCTGACGTTTTATATGTTGTTTTACTATTTCTGGCGTTTTATATATACAAGCTTGGGTTGCATGTGTTGTTATCATGTTGCTGCATGCAATAATTGCGTTATTATATATATAGAGATATTAGGATTATTTATATCAATTTATGTACCAACCTGCAGGGGCATGAATATATATATATATATATATATATATATATATATATATATATATATATAATATTTTAATATGTTTTGGCTATGAAATTTATAAGCAAAATTAATAAATCAATTGAAGTTTTATATTAATTTGAATTAATTAATTTTGTGGACATAGTTATAAAAGTTTTGATAATAAATTTAATAGTATTATGTTATTAACGATGGGATTGTAATAAAATCTTATTAAATTATTTAAATTGAACGGAAAGAATTTAAAGAGTTATGCTTAGTATATAAATTTTGGAGTATTAATAATTGATTTAAGGCGATAATTAAATGTACCTTGATTGAATTGTGAATTATGTTTGAGTTTATGAGTTGGATTATATTTTAAATTGAGGTGAATATGTTTAGGTTGTGAATGACGTTTCGTATTTGATATCGTTGGCATTTGAGGGTAAGATTTGGCGAAGTGTGCTATAAATAGTTTGGAAGTATCAGGTACGGATTCCGTACTTTTTCAGCGATACTTTTGTTAAATTTGATTTATTCGTTTTGTTCCTCGTTTCAAATTCTGTTATTATTTCACATAATTGTTTCTTGTGAAATTCATATATTTGTTTCATTTTGGAGTTGACACACTGGACTCGTATTTGTACTCTTTGAATCAGGTTATCATGTATAGTATTTATTTTGATAATTGTAGAGCGGTACATGTTGCTACCTTCTTTTTGAGACCTCGTGACTATAATTTGATTTGGTTCAACATGTACATATAGAACCCTTTTGTTGGTATTATGTCGCATTTGTTGTGACATAGTCTTTTTGTTAGAATATACCGTAGGGTATACCTGAGCTATAACCACCTGTGGGGGTACCACAGGCATGTCGTCTTGGCACGAGAGACATGACACTCTCCGTGGCGGTGTGATTAGTCCACGGCGTCTCCATTTTGGGCTCCGGAGTAAGTGGGCCGTTTGGTGTTTTGTTGTGGGAGGCGTATGGGTTAACCCTAGTTTTCTGTTCTGTGGATTGGTGATGTTGTGCCAAACACACCTATCCGATTTGCATACATTGGATTCGCGGTCCAATGTGTGATTTGCCTGTGTGGCATTATTTTGACTTGCCTGTGTGGCATCATTTGACTTGTCTGTGTGGCATTATTTTGACTTGCCTGTGTGGCATTGTTTTGACTTGTCTGTGTGACAAGATATATTTCTGAGCTCAATCGGTATGAAATAACCCCAGCCATTTGTTTCAGCCTATTATTTTATGGTATTAGTTTTGTTCATTTCGTTTCAGTTTGTTTCGTCTCCTTTCAATTAATTGGGTTAGTTATTTCAGTTCATTATTTTCTTTACTCCTCTGTTTGTTTCGTTATTCCCGTTGGTTTAGATATATTCTATTCATATCTTTGGAGTTTTATTTTTGTCAGAGACAATATTTTGTCTATGTTGATTTCGTATTTCAGTTGTATATCTTTTGTACCTTTATATCCGTACTGGGCAATTGGCTCATGCTGTGTTTTTCTTCCGGCAGGTTTGCAGGGGGTGATTCAGGGCTAGTGTAATGAGAGAGTTGTCTTTGACCATCAATCTAGGTTGTTTCGATTTTTAAGTTTTGATTATTTTGACTCTAGTTGGAGAATTGTATTTAGTACTTCATTAATGGATATTACTGTTAATATTTTGAAGTTCTTAGCGCTCTGTTTACTATTTTGAGCTTTGTTGTGCTTTGCACGTGACCTCCCTTTCCTCTTCGGGAAGGGGGTGTTACAGAGATGGTATCAGAGCTTAGGTTCTTTCTTGTAGAAAACCTATTTTGGTTTGACCTGTGAGTTGTGGGTAAACCATTGGATAGACGTAGGAGTTTGATTTGATTTTGTTCTCTGTTTGGTTGGTCTTGATTTTGACCAAGTGTTTTTAGCTCTTTAAATTGTAGTTGATTTGAGAAAGGTGAGATAATTTGTTAAGATTATTATTGTTATGCGTTGGTACAATAATATTAGTTAAGGATTGTGAAGTGATCATTAAGGAGAATAATATCATATTTTGTTCAGTTAAGAAATGATTATACGATTATGATATGAGCATTTGTATCAGTGAGTTTTGATATTGGAGAATTATTTGTTAGAGTTATTTCAGGTAATTATAAATTATCGTGATTTTGGAATTGAGGATTTTATTTGGGTTAGATTCTGATTTTTGTTAAGTTGTGAATAATTTGAGGTATGTGAATCGGTGAGATAATATTATAAAGTGAAAACTATTAATTACAGAGGATCCCTTGTAATTTTGAGTTGTAAAGATTCGAGGTAATTAGATTGATCTTTTGGAGTACATGAATTTTGCAATTATTTTCTAGTAGAATATTGGAGTTATCTTATATGAAATTTTGAGTGATAGTATGAGCAGATCTTGGAATTTGTTGGGTTAAGGTTTTCATTAAGAGAATGATTGATTTATTGAATGATTAGATATACAATAAGTGATGAATCTTTAAGAGATTTTGAAAGCTATCGTTTGTTTATTCAGATAGTAGGATATATGATTTGGAGTTTGGTATGGTGATGGAGAGATCTTAGTAGTAGTATATTTTTGGTGTAATAATATTTAGGAACTAATTTGATTGGAGGTTATGATATTTTGAAACTCTTAAGGACTTAGGAGAGTTGGTGATAAAGAGATATTAGTAGTATATTATTTGGTGTAATATTATTTGGTGAATATTTCAAATTAAGGATAAGATATTTTGAAGCTCTTGAGGACTTGGGGAGAGTTGGTAATATGGTTTGCATAGTTGTTTTGGTTATCTGATGTCTTTAGAGTTTTGCGTGAATTTATGTAAAATTAAACAAAAATAGTTTGTTAGATCTTTGTCATGTGTGGAATATAAACGTTTTACGAATTAGAGATAATTTTAAATATTTTGGGTATTCGAATCGTTTTTAGATGAAGAATTTTTTTTGTGATTTTGAATTATGTTCCGAAGAGTACGTTTACAAGAATTAAACTCAAAGATATTAGCGACGGCGCGCACCAATGGTGGAGCATGTGACCTAATTTGATGCAACACGAAGAACTTTACCAAGGCTTGACACGGTAGCTGACGAATCGGTTACAAGTACATTGATGATTACGTGGACCGATGACTTATCCGCGTTGATCGTTACAAATGGTGGCGCTACGTCGTAACTAAACTATTTTTTTGTAGCTTATTTGAATTTCGAGGACGAAATTATTTTTAAGGGGTGAAAAATGTAATAACCCATATTATTTTATTAATAATTAAATATTAATAGATTTTATCTTATACAGTTGTGTTTAAATTGGAAAAGGTAAATGATTTTGTTTCCCTCTTTTCTTCCTTGTTTTGTTTGAAAAAATTAAATTTGAGGAAGATAATTCATTTTGTTAAAGTCTTGTGGTAAATAATTCGGAGCGGGAAGCTACATGGAAGATGGAGGAGTCTATTCGAGCGGAGTAGCTACTTTTTTTTTATAATTAGGTACGTTCATTCTTTTGATTCCGGGGACGGAATTCTTTTTAAGGGGTAGGTGATGTAATACCCGGTAAAAATAAATAAATAAATAATATTTAAATTCATATTTTAATTGGGCTTTTCTTATGTTTGGGTCAAATTGTATTTAATATGTGTGACTTATAATAAGTAGGTGATTATATTAATTTGGGCTTTTGTACTAATTGGGTCTAATTTGTATTTGAGTAATATTAAAATCCTATTAAAATTAGGAGAGTTAATAAGATAGGTTAATAAATAAATAACAAGTGAAACCTAATTTTTTTTATTACTTATACGCACTGGAAAAAAAAAAGAAGAAGAAGCGGCGCCGCACATTGTATCTGGTTTGTTTGTTATTTTTTTCCTTCTTTTACTGCTTTCGGGTATATAATTTTTGTGGCGAATTGATTTATAGATATGAATAGTGATGGTAGTCATGGCAGTCAAAGTTTCTGACGTTTTATATGTTGTTTTACTATTTCTGGCGTTTTATATATACAAGCTTGGGTTGCATGTGTTGTTATCATGTTGCTGCATGCAATAATTGCGTTATTATATATATAGAGATATTAGGATTATTTATATCAATTTATGTACCAACCTGCAGGGGCATGAATATATATATATATATATATATATATATATATATATATATATATATATATATATATATATATATATAAAATATTTTAATATGTTTTGGCTATGAAATTTATAAGCAAAATTAATAAATCAATTGAAGTTTTATATTAATTTGAATTAATGGATATTACTGTTAATATTTTGAAGTTCTTAGCGCTCTGTTTACTATTTTGAGCTTTGTTGTGCTTTGCACGTGACCTCCCTTTCCTCTTCGGGAAGGGGGTGTTAAGGGGTGAAAAATGTAATAACCCATATTATTTTATTAATAATTAAATATTAATTGATTTTATCTTATACAGTTGTGTTTAAATTGGAAAAGGTAAATGATTTTGTTTCCCTCTTTTCTTCCTTGTTTTGTTTGAAAAAATTAAATTTGAGGAAGATAATTCATTTTGTTAAAGTCTTGTGGTAAATAATTCGGAGCGGGAAGCTACATGGAAGATGGAGGAGTCTATTCGAGCGGAGTCGCTACTTTTTTTTTATAATTAGGTACGTTCATTCTTTTAATTCCGGGGACGGAATTCTTTTTAAGGGGTAGGTGATGTAATACCCGGTAAAAATAAATAAATAAATAATATTTAAATTCATATTTTAATTGGGCTTTTCTTATGTTTGGGTCAAATTGTATTTAATATGTGTGACTTATAATAAGTAGGTGATTATATTAATTTGGGCTTTTGTACTAATTGGGTCTAATTTGTATTTGAGTAATATTAAAATCCTATTAAAATTAGGAGAGTTAATAAGATAGGTTAATAAATAAATAACAAGTGAAACCTAATTTTTTTTATTACTTATACGCACTGGAAAAAAAAAAAAGAAGAAGAAGAAGAAGAAGCGGCGCCGCACATTGTATCTGGTTTGTTTGTTATTTTTTTCCTTCTTTTACTGCTTTCGGGTATATAATTTTTGTGGCGAATTGATTTATAGATATGAATAGTGATGGTAGTCATGGCAGTCAAAGTTTCTGACGTTTTATATGTTGTTTTACTATTTCTGGCGTTTTATATATACAAGCTTGGGTTGCATGTGTTGTTATCATGTTGCTGCATGCAATAATTGCGTTATTATATATATAGAGATATTAGGATTATTTATATCAATTTATGTACCAACCTGCAGGGGCATGAATATATATATATATATATATATATATATATATATATATATATATATATATATATATATATATATATATAATATTTTAATATGTTTTGGCTATGAAATTTATAAGCAAAATTAATAAATCAATTGAAGTTTTATATTAATTTGAATTAATTAATTTTGTGGACATAGTTATAAAAGTTTTGATAATAAATTTAATAGTATTATGTTATTAACGATGGGATTGTAATAAAATCTTATTAAATTATTTAAATTGAACGGAAAGAATTTAAAGAGTTATGCTTAGTATATAAATTTTGGAGTATTAATAATTGATTTAAGGCGATAATTAAATGTACCTTGATTGAATTGTGAATTATGTTTGAGTTTATGAGTTGGATTATATTTTAAATTGAGGTGAATATGTTTAGGTTGTGAATGATGTTTCGTATTTGATATCGTTGGCATTTGAGGGTAAGATTTGGCGGAGTGTGCTATAAATAGTTTGGAAGTATCAGGTACGGATTCCGTACTTTTTCAGCGATACTTTTGTTAAATTTGATTTATTCGTTTTGTTCCTCGTTTCAAATTCTGTTATTATTTCACATAATTGTTTCTTGTGAAATTCATATATTTGTTTCATTTTGGAGTTGACACACTGGACTCGTATTTGTACTCTTTGAATCAGGTTATCATGTATAGTATTTATTTTGATAATTGTAGAGCGGTACATGTTGCTACCTTCTTTTTGAGACCTCGTGACTATAATTTGATTTGGTTCAACATGTACATATAGAACCCTTTTGTTGGTATTATGTCGCATTTGTTGTGACATAGTCTTTTTGTTAGAATATACCGTAGGGTATACCTGAGCTATAACCACCTGTGGGGGTACCACAGGCATGTCGTCTTGGCACGAGAGACATGACACTCTCCGTGGCGGTGTGATTAGTCCACGGCGTCTCCGTTTTGGGCTCCGGAGTAAGTGGGCCGTTTGGTGTTTTGTTGTGGGAGGCGTATGGGTTAACCCTAGTTTTCTGTTCTGTGGATTGGTGATGTTGTGCCAAACACACCTATCCGATTTGCATACATTGGATTCGCGATCCAATGTGTGATTTGCCTGTGTGGCATTATTTTGACTTGCCTGTGTGGCATCATTTGACTTGCCTGTGTGGCATTATTTTGACTTGCCTGTGTGGCATTGTTTTGACTTGTCTGTGTGACAAGATATATTTCTGAGCTCAATCGGTATGAAATAACCCCAGCCATTTGTTTCAGCCTATTATTTTATGGTATTAGTTTTGTTCGTTTCGTTTCAGTTTGTTTCGTCTCCTTTCAATTAATTGGGTTAGTTATTTCAGTTCATTATTTTCTTTACTCCTCTGTTTGTTTCGTTATTCCCGTTGGTTTAGATATATTCTATTCATATCTTTGGAGTTTTATTTTTGTCAGAGACAATATTTTGTCTATGTTGATTTCGTATTTCAGTTGTATATCTTTTGTACCTTTATATCCGTACTGGGCAATTGGCTCATGCTGTGTTTTTCTTCCGGCAGGTTTGCAGGGGGTGATTCAGGGCTAGTGTAATGAGAGAGTTGTCTTTGACCATCAATCTAGGTTGTTTCGATTTTTAAGTTTTGATTATTTTGACTCTAGTTGGAGAATTGTATTTAGTACTTCATTAATGGATATTACTGTTAATATTTTGAAGTTCTTAGCGCTCTGTTTACTATTTTGAGCTTTGTTGTGCTTTGCACGTGACCTCCCTTTCCTCTTCGGGAAGGGGGTGTTACACCGTATGGCGGCGAAAATCCATTTGCAGTTTCATATATTCTATTATACTCAGTTGGTTAAAGTTTTAGTTTCTTTACTCCATGAAATTAGTGGAATATCCTTGATATTTGCGCTTCATCCAGTATCTTTTCATGGAAATATTCTTCTGAGCATTCTTGAATTTTTACTCCACAAATCAGTATCATGTTGACAATTTGGACGTTATTGGTTCCTGGATAAATTAATTCTTGAACTTGTTTTATTGAATTATTATGTCATTGTCACCATCCTCATGTTTATATTATGTTGAAATTCATATGTGACCTGTAATGCATAGATGGACTTGGTATGATTGTGACACCCCCAAATCCGGGTACTTCGATTCCACGGAATTTGGTGTTCACTGTACAAATATCATCTATCTATCTACCCATAATAAATGCAAACCATGCAATATATAGAAATAAAATCCTCCCCTTATGGGGTTACAACATCGGAATAATAAATACAATCCTAGGTCAATCTAACCTTAAACATCTGTGCAGAAACATAAACAAATAAGTCTTAATAACATCAAGCCTTTACAATAACATTCTTAAAATTAAATAACAAGTCTTCATCACTTATTAGCTTTGTCTTTGCCTTTGGCTTTGCTAGTAGAAGGCTCATCGTACCTTTCGTTCTTAACTGCAATGTTATTATTACGCAAGAGTGAGCATGAATGCCCACAAGTATAAAAATGAAATAACAATATATAATAACATGCGAGTAAATCAAAGACTTCTGAAATAAAAACTTAACTTTTGAATCAAAAATGAATAACAAGAATTCAAAAGATTTCTGAGGATCATAAGACCTTGAACTATGTCCTAAGTTATCAAGGGTTATACTTGAAACCTTTAACAGTCATAAGACTATGGACTTTTCTACTCATACTTCAGGGGATGAGCCCTTAGTACCATATTGTGCACAATATCTTAACGCTAACGCATAAGAAATCCCTATACAGGGTTATTCATCTCAGTTTGACATCAGAGTCCGCACCAAAGGAAGTTTGGTTTGGATAATTCAGTAAGGGTTCTGAAATTTGGAACGTTCATCAACTATGGACTAGTCGAATCAATTAAGGGTTCGCTGGTCTAATAAGGTTCAACATTAAATGATAATTAAATTGAATAAAAATCTTAAGAGGTATACTGTGATGCCCCCAAAATAGGTATACAACACCCATTTTGAGTCGCCAAATACATGGTACAAAAAGCCAACTACAACTTCAATAATACAATTGTCGTGCAAAATACAACAACACATACTGTGAGTTTAAATACAAATATTGTCTTCTAGACAATATCCACACTCAAATAAGTCCTCATTACAATTATTCAAATACAATTTTACAGAAATAGTGAGGACTGCTAAAACATCTTTCTAGAATCATCACTCCATACCCCGACTAGATCCTCCTATGTTCTCACCTCCTGAGAAGAAAAATGGAATAAAAATGAAAAGGGTGAGCTCAACTAGCCCAGTAAAGAATATTATGACTAAGATAATATACAATAAATTATCATTAGTTTTTAACAGGGAAAAATCTGATAAAATATAATAGACAACAAGTTTTAGATCAACAACTGCAGCGGAAACAACAATCCATTAGAAAAGTCAAGTAGAGAATGAGTTCTACTATCTTCTAAGATTTAAAAGTCCATCATCAATATTTTATACCTGTAAAAATAATCAATATACATCTTTAATCAAATATTCATCTTTGCACTACAAGCCAAAGATATTCATTTGTATCAACAGTTGGCCATGTTCATCTCAACACATGTTCATCTTTGTACTACGAGCCAAAGATATTCATTAGGTAATCATTCATCTTTGCACTACAGACCAAAGATATTTAGTAATATCATCATTTAGGACTGAGGATGATGAAAAATATTTTAAAGGAACAAATCCAGTGAAACAAAATAACAAATATTAGATATTCGTATTACAGTTTATTCAAGATCAATAATACTCTATAATAACCAATTTTGAAGAAAAATTCAAGAATAAAGATCAAAATATGGATACAATCAAAGATAGTAACCATAATAGACATCTTGGACAAAAAGGAGAAAAAAATCATTTTTCGGTGAATAGTGCCGTATTCGTGAATAGTGTCGTATACGTGAATAGTAACCCCGACACAAAAAGTTCCAAATTTGATAAAAAAAATTCAGAACAATATTTTGGCATAATGATATCGAAAGAAATAATATCATTTACGAAGAAAATAACATCCTTTTCCTCAAAATAATCGTACTTCTGACTGAATTTCGGATATAGTGCTGACAAAAACTTGTACTGAATAGCAACTCTCAAAGTATCAAAATACTCACAAAAATACGCTCGATAATCTAGAGAGAAAAAAAACTTGTTTCTGGTGTGATTTTCAATTCTAACATAAGCGCCTATTTATAGGAAAATGCTAGAACGCCAAACGAGACTAAAATAATAAAATATTATTATTTCATTTTCTCTACGCATGCCAAACTTTTGAAATCAGTAGCCAGCCACCTTTGAGCCAAATTTGCAGCCCACATTTTTTTTAACAAAAGTGTGTCCCACCCATAATTTAATAAAAATTATTTTATTTTCTGAAACTTCAGTAATTCATAGAAAATAGCCTGTTTATCAGAAAAATATGAATTTTATGTCCATTCCACACGAAATCGAATTCTCTACAACTTTGTAGTTTTGAGATTTTCCAAATTTCAAATAGAAAATATCCAAACTCCACAAACGGATGATTTTTAATACCTCAACTCTGACAAAATACTGATAAAACAACTCAGCATTAATTCCTTCATTTATAACCACATAAATAAATAAATGCATCATTTAAATCCACATCAAATAAAAATTTCCTTATCATATAAATCAATAATTAATTATTTACAAATAATATTACAGAATCACAATTATGACAACCAGGCAGTTCCTAGGAAAGAGGAGGCTTTCCAATAAGAATTTCTCCTTACTGGCGCGCAATTAGGTGACCAAACCTCTCCTTGACAAAACTTTCTAGACATTGCCAATAATGTTATCTCATAATATTATTCAAATAATATGAATTATTGATCCGATAATGGGAAATACTATGCAGTGACAATTATTGAAACAACAATAATATAAAATATCAACGCAGCAATTATTTACTAATAAAATAAAATATTGAACAGTAATTACTGTAACAATATTTGAGTAGTGCCTTCTTACGTAAAAATAAATAATTCAAAAAATATTGTGCAAAAACTGTGTTCTACTGTGCAACCACGCGTATTACTGTATTTTAACCACCGGGTATTCCAACAGTGTTAACGGAAATAACTACGCCGTTATTTATAAAAATTCAAACTTGTCATTTTCTTCATCCGACAGTTATTCTGTTATGGGACCCACAAATGACTGCGCCGTTGTACGAATATTCCCCGTCAACAAGAATATTCCACGACCAAACGAATATTCCCCGACAATAATGATTATTTTATAACCACTTGCTTATTTTGTAAAATTTGCACATTTCACCCATAACCAAAATATTATAACAATTTAACACCTTATAATTCACAATAATAATAGAGGAAATTCAATTTTATTCATAATAAGTTGGGGTCTTACATATACAATAGAACAAGTATTGTATAACAGAATCATACTTTGAAATGATAGATAATCTTTAATATAACAAACTGAACTTGATTTATAAACTTGAATAATGATAACAAGTAGGGTTAGGAAACTTACCTCGTGCGTAGATTACACGTTAATTAAAAATGTTCCTTGAATTTAATCCTACATATCTTTTTCATTCACAACTCTAGTTAATTATAATATAATTAAACATCATAGGTTCATTCTTTTGTATAAACTTTGGTTATGACTATACTTAGTCAAATTATCACACTTATTGTCACATAATAAACACTTCACGAATACTAAACCAATTATGCATTCAATAATTCAATCCACATGAAATTATGTTATTGACATGTTAATAATTTGTTTTAACATCTCACTATACTCTAATATATTTTTAAGTTCATTAAATTAGGTTAACATCACATTCATAAACTTGCACACTTTAAAAAAAATTCGTTTCTGAACATTCTGGAGAGTGGCGCTGCGGCGCCATTGTTGTACTGATTATCGGCGCTGCGATGTGGCCCACGCTGCGGCCAGGTCAATGGCGCTGCGACGTGGCTCGCGCTGTGACGCGACTCTTATGCCAGCAGTCGGCGCTGCGGCGCGGTATACCAGACACAGAAATGGCAGTTCGTGAAAAATCGCAGAACATGCCAATTTCTACCAATTTGTTATTTCTTACATGTAATTTGACATACCCATATACTAGAATTCGTATATAGTCATTACTCAACATTTATAGAGTGATTTAACCAATTAAAACAAATAATTACATAATAAAAATGTAAATTTCACTATTCTTGATGTTCTTGAAGGTTTTGAACATAAATCATAAAAATTAACACTACGAATTCATTATAACACCGAATCCGTTCATTTAAAGTTTGGTCTCTTTGTATCAACATGCATAATAATATATAAGTATAAATTTTACAAAACAATTTATGTTTGACATATTAAAATCACGTATAAAGGCCATATGGCCATATTCCATACTTTGTAAATTTTGAAGCCACCATATACGATGTATTTTCATGAAACTGATGATATGGTTATACAATATATATAATCAACTACGATATGATACATCTTAACCCATATATGCACATAACCCTTACAATTTCCAATTACAGAGATTTTACAAAAGACTTAGGAGTCATATTCATGGAAACTTTAAATGACGTAAAATTGAGAATTGGGTTGGAGAGAATTACCCAAAGCGTAGACTGAGCGAAGATAACAATCTCTCTTACAAAACACCACTTCAATCACACCACTCACAATCTCTCTCAAAATTATAACTTTTCTCTCTGAATTCTCAAACACTCTCCCTCTCTGCTTTTCCAGACTCAGAAAATAATAAGAATGAAAAGGAGAATACATATAATAAATAAGCAACTGACGCGCATTATGGTCAGTTAACCCAATAATGGGTAACTGCTTCCAACCACTACTAGGGCCTCGTTTGGCAAGTCTTAATTGATTCAAAGTCATTTAATTTAATAAATCTCTTATACTATAGTTTAATAATGTCACACCCAATTATAAAATAAATTAATTATCTTATTTACTTTACTTTAAAAATAAAATATGATAATTTGTCATTAATTCACATAGTCACATAATTAATTTCTTATTTATTAATTATGTCAAATTATTAAATCTCTAATTAATTATTATATTAATTAAAATAAGATTATACTTATTAAATATTTCATTTAATTCAATAAGCTCACATAAATACATACTTGAATATTAATTATTCTCCACATTAATTTAATAAATATAACACATATAATCAAATTTATCTACTACAACTTCATCAATTAATTATTTAATCTAATAATTTAATCATCAAAAATATTTATATAATTCAATAAATATTAAAATTAAATTACAAAAATCTCAATCGTCACATCTTTCCCCCTTAAAAGGACTCTGTCCCCAGAATCACGACTCAATAAATTCGACCCGTTACATTCTCCCCCCTTACAAAGATTATGTCCCCAGAATCGGCTACACAAATTAAGTAAATAAATGAGGGTAATTCTTCATCATATTCTCTTCGAATTCCCACGTAGCTTATTCAGCGTTGTGGTTCCTCCAAATTACCTTAACAGAAGGTATTACTTTATTTCTGAGAACTTGTTCTTTTCTGTCGACAATTTGAACAGGAATTTCTTCGTAAGATAAGTCTTTTTCAAAATGTAGGGGTTCGTATTCAATTACATGCTTATAATTGGGTTTGTAGGGTCGTAAAATAGAAACATGGAAGACGATGTGGACATTCTCGAGTGCTGGAGGTAGGGCTACCTCATAAGCAACTTCTCCGATTCTTCGCGGTACTTCAAATGGTCCAATGAATCTTGGGCTTAATTTCCCTTTCTTTCTCCGAATCTGATCTTTCCCTTCCATGGAGAGACCTTTAAGAACACATAACTACCCGATTAAAACTCAACATTTTTATGATGTGGATAGGCGTACTTCTTCTGCCTATCTTGAGCTGCTACCAATCGTGTTCGGATTACTTTGATTATTTATGTTGTCTGTTGTACCAATTCTTGCCCTAGCAACTGTCTTTCGCCAACTTCATCCCAGTAAAGCGGAGTTCTGCACTTTCTGACGTATAACGCTTCATAAGGCGGCATGCCAATACTAGCGTGGTAACTGTTATTGTAGCCGAACTCTACAAGCGGTAGGTGATCGTCCCAATTTCCTTTAAAGTCCATCACACAGGCTCTTAGCAAATCTTCTAATGTCTGAATCGTTCTTTCGCTCTGTCCATCTGTTTGAGGGTGATATGCTGTATTTATCCGCAATTGCGTACCCATGCATTCCTGTAAACGTTTCCAGAAGTTCGATGTAAAGCGCGGACCCCTATCAAAAAAAATTAAAACCGGCACTCCGTTCCTCGAAACAATCTCTTTTATATATAACATTGCCAACTGATATAAGTTGAATCTGATTTTTATCGAAAGGAAGTGTACGGATTTCGTCAGTCGGTCAACGATAACCTATACTGCGTCGTAACCTTTCTGAGTCGTCGAAAGGCCAACCACGAAGTCCATTGTAATATGTTCCCATTTCAATTCTGGGATCTCCAACGGTTGTAGCAACCCACTTGGTCTCTGATGTTCTGCTTTCACTTTCTGACAGTTCAGACACTTGGCAACACATTCTGCAACATCACGTTTTAAATTCGGCCACCAGAAGTGTTGTCGAAGATCTTGATACATATTGGTACTACCAGGGTGAATCGAATATCATGAGCTATGAGCCTCGCTCAAAATGTCTTCCTTAATCTCTGTGACTGGCGATTTCCAGATTCTATTTTCAAATCTCAGTATTCCTTCCTTATCCATTTTGAATCTCGGTTCAGTTCCTTCAGATATCTTATTTGTCACCTTTTTACATTCTTCGTCCTGAAGCTGAGCCTCCTTAACTTTATCCAGTAGGGTTGTACCAGACTGCATCTGAAATAGCTTCTCATCAATTTCCATAGATTACTTCACTTCCAACTCCAGTTTCTCAATTTCAAAAATTAGCTCCTCCTGAGCGGACAACATCATCAACTTCTCCCGACCCTTTCTACTTAAGGCATCGGCAACGACGTTTGCCTTACCCAGATGGTATAAAATCTCATAGTCGTAGTCCTTAATTAACTCCAACCATCTTTTTTGGCGCATATTCAAGTCTTTCTATGTAAATATATATTTCAGACTCTTGTGGTCTGTATATATTTCACACTTCTCCCAATAGAGATAGTGCCTCCAAATTTTCAAAGCAAAAACTACTGCAGCTAACTCCAAGTCGTGAGTCGGATATCCCTTCTCGTAATCCTTCAATTGTCGTGATTCATACGCAATGACTTTATCTTTTTGCATCAGCACACAGCCAAGTCCTTTATGCGATGCATCACTATAAACAACAAAATTTCTTGTATCGTTCGGAAGAGACAACACATGTGATGTTCTCAACCTCTTCTTCAATTCTTAAAAGCTTTCCTCACACTTCTCCGTCCAAACAAATTTCACAGCTTTTCGAGTCAAATTCATTAACGGAGTTGTGATCTTGGAAAAGTCTTGTATGAATCTTCTGTAATATCCTGCCAATCCAAGAAAACCTCGTACTTCCAATGGCGTCCTCGGCTGATCCCAGTTAATCACGGCTTCGAATTTTGATGGATCTACCGAAATTCTATTTTTATCGATCACGTGTCCAAGAAATTGCACCCACTTGATCCAAAATTCGCATTTTAAAAACTTGGCATACAACTTCTCCCTTCTCAATACTTCCAATGTTAATTTCAAATGTTCTTTATGTTCTTCCTTTGTTTTCGAATAAACCAAAATGTCGTCTATAAATACCACTACGAACTTGTCCAAAAACGGTTTGAACACACCATTCATTAATCCCATAAATGTTGTAGGAGCATTCGTTAGACCAAACGACATAACCAAAAATTTGTAGTGACCATATCGTGTTTTGAACGCTGTCTTCGGTGCATCCTCTGGTCTCACCTTCAGTTGATGATAACCACTCCTCAAGTCTATCTGGAAAAATATTCGCTCCCTTCAATTGATCAAACAGATCATCGATTCTCG